>CM024953.1:34855869-35345869 GCA_014282245.1 Rhododendron simsii | reverse complement strand
AATAAAAAATTTAGTGTGCAACTAATGCTGAAAATACAAATTTGGTTGTTGGTTGCAGTTTGAGCCAGCACCAAGGAGGGGAGAGCCGGATGTGACACGAAGAACGCCGGATTATTTCCTATAACGCGCTTGCAACATGAGCTATTGCTAAATGAGCTATTTTCTGAATCAGGGAGCTTTCACAATATCGTGATGTGATAGTTGCAGGGTGGCAGGAAGAATGTAAAAACCGCAGATGAGGCTTCATTTGGTCCGATTATTTCACGAAATTGCAGACACGTGAAGAGGCCGATATTTTGCTTTGCTTTTTTCCCCCCTCAAGTTTTTCTTCAATGTTTTTTTCCTTTTCAACTTTCAGTTTTGTGTCTATAATTGCAGAAGGATGGTCTGTAGAGAGTGGGATACTTTAGATTTAGGTAGGTATCAATATACCTTTCCAATTTCTTGGCGTTGGAGAAAAAAATATTTGACTACTATTTGTTGGTCTGAGCCATCTATTCTGTAACTATTAATTGGCCTATCTATTCTATAGTTTGAAACTTGCTCGCACGTTGGATGAGAAGTCACAGAAGTATTGAATTTTTTGAATATATCCGAATTGAGACAATGAGATGGGAATTGGCACCAATAAATTGGAATTGGAATTGGCCTATGCCAGGTTCACTTTCAAGATTAGAACTATTCCTCTGGTAAGCTTGTTGAGAGCTTTAGTAGTGTCAAAAATAATGTTAATCGGATGTTAAATAATAAGTATCTAATCGAAGTGCATTTACGTTTTTTAAAATGAATTTGGGTGCAATGGATCAAAACCTAGTTTAATAAAGAATAAATTACACCGAATAGATATTAATTAGCAGTATTCAAGTAACTCAATGATTTTTGGCATGGTTGAAGTTGTTCAACTCTATGACATGAATGATTCAGATCTTGAAAGTGAGCCCGCTCGAGCCGACGGGCCAACTGCCCAATGCAACGACAAGCCATGTCCTTGCATAATCATACATTTGACATGGAGAATGGAAATTACTGTAATTTTTGTACGACTTTAACATTTACACTATTAGCATCTCCACATTGAATGCTCTAATTGCGTTACAATTCGATAAAAGAGCAAAAATCAAACACCTGAAATACGAGCAAAAATCATTAATAGCAAAAATCATTAATACTGGAGTGGTAAAACAAACCATACAAAACAATAGCAGGTGTTATCTTGATACTGTGGGCCAATGACATGAGCCTCTTGGAAAGAACAAGTTTTAGGTAATGGATTCTAAGGTTTGTGGGTCTTTTTCGGCTCCTCGTTGGTGACAGGAGCCATTCGCTTCTAGAGTCGTCGAGAATATCAATCACGCTAAAAATTATGTTGGTCAGATATTTGTTAATATGATTTCAGAACATATTTATCTAAATGGGAAGGAATTATAATACTGGATCAGAACCTATTAAACACAAATATAATACCAACCGCATTGGATAAACGTGATTTTTTTTAGCATGGTTAATATTCTTGACAGCCTCTAAAAGGTGAATAGTTCTAATCATTGAGATGGGCTCGAGTAAGGTCCACAAATGGGCATAATACTTGGGAGTAGAGGTGGTAATCTCAACCCATATTTTTTAACCCGACCAAATTTGACCATTTTTAACCCAACCCAACCCGCCCATATTATATAATGGTTTGAGATGGGTTAAACCCATATCAACCTATATTTACATGGGTTTAAATGGGTTGAAAATGGGTTCAATATGAGTCAGAATTAAAAGGCCATTCTTGCACAATAGTGAACTGGAATAAGTATTTTTTGCCTCCTGTACACAAACAACAAAAGAGTGAACTGGATTACGTTTTTTTTTCTTTTCTAGAAAATGGGTTCAGTGATCCCCTCCCCCTCTCTCTCTCTCTCTCTCTCTCTCTCTCTCTCTCTCTCTCTCTCCATCCATTTCAAAGACTTCCACGACCCACCAACCCCCAGAGCTACAAGATATAATTATAATTGAGGCTTCTTTTTAGCTTAAATAAGTTAATTAGCTTATTATTTTTATATTTATTCAATTTTTTTGCATTTGTTAGTTTTTGTCTAATTTTTTTTTGTGAATTATTGTGTCCTCATGACGAGAGAAATCTAAAAAATAAAAAATTAAAATCGAAATTCAAAACTTTTTTGGATAAGACAAACACAAGCCAATAAACCAATTTTTTTCACCTTTATTTAAAAAAAATTTAGGTTTTGATCATAATTTTTTATTTTTTCGATTCTTTTCATCGAGTTGAACCAATAATTTAAAAAAAAATTGATGCGAAAGTAAACTAAAGTAATTGATTGCATCAATAGGCAGTTTTTATACACAAATCCTTCGACCCTCTCTGCATATACATCCAATCGAAGTAATCTAACAAGGTCAGGAGTTCTCTCTCCCTCTCTCTCTCTCTCTCTCTCTCTCTTCGATTCTGTTATTAGCATTGGAACTGTTATTGTTGTTGTTTGAGAGCATTCGAACTAAAAACCTCTACTGGTTGGTTGAATTGAAACACGAAGTCCCTGGCGGCCAACGCAGGATTTATTCGCGGTGGCCAACCACATGTATTTCTACATTAATAATAACAAAAAAATAGAGCCCGTAATATATATTGCTACTCGTTAGTTTTGAAGCATCCACAAAGTTGACTCATATTCAACCCATATTGGGAAAAGACAGAGGAGAAGGAAGGGGGAGAGAAAAGGAGGGGAAAAAAAAACGGAAAATGGGTCAGGTTGGGCGGGTTTGGGTTTGACCTGACTCATATTTGCCCCGATCCGTTTCAACCAGTCTACTATTTAACCTGTATTCAACCCGTCCATATTTGACCCATGATCCGTTTCAACCCACTCAAACCCTCCCATTTGCCACCTCTACTTGGGAGGATCCAACCCCTCAACATATACACTAACTAATGACCATGATTCAGAATAATCAATTCAAGTTTATTATTGTTTATTCATTCTTGCAAGGGATGGTAAAAACACAATAGGCACAAGGATATTACAGTCATTTGACATTAGCAGTAGATTTTTTTGATCCTCCATTAGCAGTAGATACTCCTTCTTGATGATGCTTATGGTCGCAAATGCAGAAGCGATTAACACAGTGGGCTGGGCCATTACGGCAGACAATATCACAGTCCAGTTCAGGCCTACAGAATATTTTCATCCCCACCCTTGACTCACCACCTGCGATAAAATAAATACTGCTATTTAAATTCTTGACGGGAAAATAAAAGAATCCGGCTTTTCTGCATTCCAGACCCGAAATCGTCCATCTCCACAACACAGTTAGAGTTGTAGAATCTGTTAGATTAGAAAGACACATGTAGAGTCATGGCTAGACAGTTGCGGATTCAGAAACCGACACAAGAGGGGGCACACATTACTTATATAAGCTTGAAAATATTTTTCTGCACGAAATTAATTGCTTTCAGTCCAAAATTTTACAAGCCTTGGAACGAGTTTTCTTACTAAATCGACAAGCTCTAAATTTCTCATGCAAATAAAGCAATACAATCAATAGATAATTAACATTAAAAAAGACTAACCATAAATTAATCAAGGAAGACATCAAGAACTATTTCTTAGAAAGATAGTTGAGCACATTTTTTTCCCCAATCGTAGGCTTTATTAGTTAACTCATAGGTGATAGGAGGAACATCAACAGTGGCACTCCGTTGGACCCAACTCGGGTAATCCCTAAGCCAAGTCGAAGGAGAATCACTAGATAGGGCATATTTAGCCTTCACTAGATAGGGCATAATTAAAGTACGACGAGACACTAATGCAATTCTTCAGGGGTAAATGCAATGTTGTAAGGATACAAATGTAGGGGTTGGAAATTTGAATCATTGCAATAATTTTGAATGGTTGAAGTTGCACAAATTGCTCTTTGCAGTCCAAAAAAAAAAAAGACAAAAGAAAAGCCAAATTCGAAATAATGTGAATAACAAATTCCATTATGTTATCTTTGTTTTAAAAAAGGGAAAAAAACTCTGCACTCTTATCTTATTCACAATAATGTACAAGCAAGATTATCCTTATTCGCACTAAATGTAGAAGATTATCCGTAGTAAAATACAAGAGAGAATAAAAGAGAGATGCTTGAAATTCATATAAATAAAAACAAGAAAATAGCGCCCATGTACAAAAATAAAATGTGAAAATCGCTACTGCATCCAACGTCATGATCCTCTACTTTTCTTTTTCTTTTTTTACTAGCAATAAACTCGATACTCATATGATCCTCTACTTAGATCAAGCCATGATAGATCAGTTTAATGAATTTTTCAAAATGGATAGAAAATTTAATTGCAAAATTTTCATGTTATGCAAGATGTGTCAGAACTATCTGCAATATAATCGACCACCTTATTATAATTAATAATGTATTATGCTAATGCAATAACGAAGAGGGGATCTGAATCCCTCAATTCAAACCCAGGAAACCCTTTAATTAATCTAACCAAACAAACAGGTCCTTCAAAAAAAGTCTAACCAAACATAGAACATGGTTCTACTTTTTCAGTATCTTGGCAAGTATAGCATTTTACAACAAAACAGAAAAACAAGAGGATAAATTCTTGCAGAGAGAGAGAGAGAGAGAGAGAGAGAGAGAGAGAGAGAGAGAGAGAGAGAGAGAGAGAGAGAGAGAGAGAGAGAGAGAGAGAGAGAACCAGATGCAATAAGCAAGAGGACAACAAAGAAAGAAAGGAGTGAAGCCTTCTTCATTTCTTTTGGTTATTATTGCAGATGGAGGATTCTTTGGAATTTTGATGGCTGAGGTGTCTATATATAGGATTTAACAATCTGGCTGAGGTGTCTATATATAGGAATTAAAAGTCTGTGTACAAATCTATACTTGAAACCGTTTAATGCACATGACACCAACGAAATAATAAGATGTTCCCGTCACGTGCGTCAAATGATTCCGAACGTGCACATAAGTCTGCATATGTAGCATTGCTTGACTTAATTAGAAAAAATCATAACGGAGGGGAATATTTTGTTCTTTTAATTGCACCATATATATGTGCTTTTAGTAACTTACCGAAATAGTTAGATTCATGGAATCCGGCAACTTTAAATTACAGAATCTTATTGGACCATCCATATATATAGCATATATGCTATTAGTAACTTACCGAAATAGTTAGATTCATGGAATCCGGCAACTTTAAATTACAGAATCTTATTGGACCATCCATATATATATGCTATTAGTAACTTACCGAAATAATTAGATTCATGGAATCCGGGGACTTCAAATTACATAATCATATTGGACCATCCATATACATATATGCTATAAGTAACTTACCGAAATAGATCCGGGGACTTTAAATTACAGAATCTTATTGGACCATATATATATATATATATATGCTATTAGTAACTTACCGAAATAGTTAGATTCATGGAATCCGGCGACTTATAAATTACGGAATCTTATTGAACGCCATTTGTTTTGATAGCCCAAAAAAAAAACATAAAGCCAAAGAATTAAATACACAAAGATATGGCTGAATTTTGAGCCCATTGAGATATCTTTTGATACGATTCTAAAAGAGGAAAAAAAAACAAAAGGGAAAAAGATATCTTTTGATATCACCGCATCATATACTCCCTCCGTCCCTTATTAATAGTCCAGTATTCCATTTTGGGCTGTCCCTTAATAAGTGTCCATTTTATAAAGTTAGTGGGTAAAAGCTGGTACATTGTCTATTTTGTCCCTAAAAGTAGATTCCGTTTTGAAAAGTTAGTGAATAAAAGTGTAATGATGATGGGTAAGTAGGGAAAGTAGAGAAAAAAGTTGATGTGAAAGGTATAATGATGATGTCTTTTTAATAAGTTGGAATTACGAAGTAGGACATTTAAAAAGGGACGGAGGGAGTACAAGTTTATGGATTTGCAATGAGATTTAAAGCACGACCACAAGGTTTTAGAAGGTGGCCGCAATGTTCGCATTTGTGACCGCAAGATTTGGGTTTATGGCCGCATGGTTGAGTGTAAGGCTGCAAGGTTGGAGTTTATGGCCGCTATATTCAAGTATGTGGCAGCAATGTTGGTTCTGGGTAGTTCACCGACTGTCGCTAGAACGCCATTTTTTCCGTTTAAGAGCATATGGGGACATAGCCATCTCTAAGTCGGAGTTTTTGGATGCTATTCTGCGGATGTTTGAGTTAGAAGAGGAGATTGATTAATTTCTTCTTTCTTAAGTTCCCAGTGATAGCATCTAATGAAATCGTTGGGATTTTTTTTGTAGCAATTGGTTGGATTTTCTATGGAGTGGGTTGTCTTGCTATAATACTATGGATCATTTTATTTAGTAGTTTACTCTTGATTTTTAAGCTTGAAAATTACAAATAAGTACTTATTTTTTAAAAAGTCTTAGTGGAACACCACATACTCTTCATTTTGCGGTTTGTTTACATCTTTGCCTGAGTAAAGAATTAAAATAGTTTCCGTTTTAGGGAAACGCTTTAATGCACCCCTACTTCCAAAAAATATTATGCCCATGTTTGGTGAATGTTATGCCTTCTTATGGTTGATATGCACCTTTATGGGTGTTACACCTATTTGGGGTAAAATGTTGCACCTCCTTGGGGTAAAATGTTTAGGATACATTTTATTTGGCATATATCATTTTCTTGGAGAGCCTTATCAGTGATCTTTTGGCCTAAATAGTTTCTTTTTAGGAAAACGCTTCAATACACCCTTAATGTTCCTTGTGCACAATATTGCACCCTTTTGGTGCCCTTGATGAAAATTTGACTTCCAAACAAAAAGAAAGATTTGCACTGCTAAAATTTAGTGAAAGTTTTCTTGTATTGTTCTAACCAATCTTCTGCATTGTTCAAGTGATGAGAAAGAGATGAATGAGAGAATAAGCATAAATGTGTTAACTAACCCTAATGGATATTCATCATATGGTGAAGGCTGAGAAACTTACAAGAAGAAAAGTATTTGTATCAAACATAAAAATTACCCTTGACTAAAACTCAAATAATCCGTATACCGAGTTACTAAGAGGAAGGGAAGAAATGGAAAATTTTCCGGTAGGGATGTTTTGGCTACAAGTTGGATATACATGACCTAGTTTGTAATTTATGGTTAGTATGCACTATTATTCCACAGAAGCACCAATCACAATGTTGTTGGCGAGGGTTCTCATTTTCAAGATGTTTTTCTGTAAAACATTAGTACAATATTTTGTTTTCTACTTTATAACTAACACCGCAAAAAATCTGAAACTTTTCTCGCTTGAAAGTCTCGTAATGAAAAGCAACAACATTCATACCATAACCACAAATCTTTGTAATGGGCACATCGTGTACGGTACATCCCCCTGGTAAGTTGGTAACTACTGTATACCACAACAGTTCGTGACATTTTACCCCAAAACCTCATAACTTTGCTTACGATATGTGGTTTGTATTGTAGATTTATCCTTCATCTGTGAAATGTCGATAACGAAGAAGTGAAGACTACATTGATGACTTATCAACTCTACAGCAGCATCCAAACACAGCAAAAAGCCATGGTCTACAAGTTTAATATTTCCAGTAAGGACTGAACTGAACCTAGAAATATTACTTCCAAAATATAGCAAGCAGCATGATCAAGAGTGACTCATAACCATCAAAATAAGTTAAGAATAAGCATATTATACAATTAGCTAGAAGATGATACCACCTCTATTAACTGTAAAAATTGGTCATCTTAACCAAGGACTCATTTGCTAACACGTGTTTCTAGATTTTTCCATTTTATCTAGTGAGATAAAATATAGAACGATATTGTCCAGGGGAATTCAATATCTTTTTGTTTGCGCATGATTTTATTGCACATAACATCCGAAATACAGCAAGAAGCATAAAATACATCACCCTACCTTCGTGTGAATATAAATTAGAACACTTTGCAAGGTGATACCAACTAGGGTTCCAAATACTTGGACACTACAATAGTACAAATACACGCCAAAAAGCTAAATTGCCCGCTGGAAAAGATTTAATTCCTTTCTCATTTATATATTGTCAACTACATTACATGCATCCTTTTAAAATTAAAAGATACTCGTGTTGCACACTCGGCAATTGGATAAGATTCTGAGATCCGTGTTCTGACATGTTTATTTGGACATTGATAAGCACATGTATTCTGCTTACCGTGAAATCGGCATGGAACTCCTATGTCATTTCAGAAATTTCTCAAGGCACTTTGAAAACAATATATTCCAGAAACCAGAAAGAAATAGATGGACAAATTTCAATACTTAGGCATAGCTCTGTGTCCTTGAGATAAAAATTAGATAAATCATTGACTAAGTCACATATTTGTATGCGAGTCCCGACACTTGTTCCAGAGTCCGTACATTGACAGTCATCCCTTTTATAATGCACACCACATAGTTACTTTCCTCCATTCCCAAATTGCGCCCAAAGACTATAATGGGCCTTTATTTTCTCCACTATGCTTTTATCATATTCATATATACAACTCACTCTTTTAGATCATCTCTTAGTCTTGCGCAGCAAGCTAAACTTAACTCAAAACTACACAAAATATGGGAAAAATCAAGTTCTGGGGAGTTATTATATACCTATTTCAATGCAAACCAAGAACTTCAAACAGAAGAAATCAACTGCAACGTATAATTCGTATTTACAACTGAGACATCATTAAATATGATGCAAGGTGCTGGTTGTGTAAATAAAACCAACTACTATTTTGCTAATTAAGGATACAAATGTTTTAATAAGCGAAGTGTCACAAAATTCACCTCGCAAATCGGAGGGTCCATTCCGTAGCTAATTCATCATGTTTAGCTCTGTCTGCCAAGTACAAGCGAGAAATGCCAGGAATAACTGTATTACCTGAAAAATAAGTGTTTCAAGGGACTAGAATAAGAAGAACAATGCATCATTCCAAGTATGAGAATAATATCATTCGATTCAAACTCAAAGAATTGAGAACCTATAAACCTGCCTCAAACAGTACCAAAGTGAGCAGAAGTACTCACATGGGTCAGGGGTTGTGAAAATAGATCTGACCGCAAGAAGCACCTTTGAGATTGTTAGGGCCGGACTCCAACCATCCTTCAAGATGTCCAAACTCACGGTGCCCGTGGAATCAACATTGCAGTGGTAGATACGAGTTTTAAAAACCACCTGTAACCCTGATTCTAAAATTATATAATATGAAAAGGACAAAAGAATAGGACAAAGAAGCCCCACTATATGGCAGTTTCTAAGGCAAAACATGCATTATCTGAGCACACCCATGTTCCAAGCGGGTGTCCTTAGCAGCTGGACGTACGGTAAAAGCTGATAATAACCATGTCCCAACAATTAATTGTTTCCAACCTTCGGTTATTAACGTATTGTTGTTGGCTCATAAGCCAAAGCAAAACACCGTGTCAAACAGCTTGGCACAGCTTTCAAAACTAAACCAGAAATAAGTTGCAATATTTAAGCCACAACAAACCAGCACACTAACCAATTGTGCAACAGTCCAACCTTAACCTCCTCCCTAATCTTCAACTTTTCTGTATACCCACAATCCTTCGCCTTCCACATTTCGATTCCATCCACCATTAGAGAAGGTAAAGGGGTGGAGAGGAGAAATGGAATTATGTTTCAAGTGGTGAGGAAAGCAGCGACAGATTAGGTGGCAGAGGGGTAGGGTGGTGGTGAGGTGGAGATACCAGTTTGGCTATCTTCAAATGCTCACTAGTCACTACAAATTATCATGGAGATATTCAAAGAATGTTTTGTTGGCTACCCAGAAAGGCACCATACCCAACATCAGGAATTTAGATGATGTCAAGAACTCTCGTAGAAGTGAGTTGTACTCCTTCAAGTAGGTATCGATGAAAGGAATACAATTTAAACTTCAGACTAGAGTATTTAATCTTATGTGATGTTAGGAGGCAAAAGACATGTAACTAGTTAGTTCAACAATTCTCAGTGTCTGGGAGGAGTAGAGCATACCTTAGGAGGTTTGAATGGATAATCACTTGGAAACGTTATGTCAAGAAAAAACATGCCACCTTGATATGGTGTTCCTACACAAGAATTTGAAGAAATACTAATAAAATTTTGTTGCAGCCAACTAACTAGCAGTCTAGCAAACAAGTAATTCACGTAAAAGCAATTTTCTGAAATAAAAGTGAGCAATATAAACCAAAATCCCATTTGGAATACTGCAAATATGTTCAGAAAACAAGTAGAGAAAAGGTGTAATGAGAAAAGGGAGGAGAAATAGAAACCTAGGATTTACCCTTTATGTGTATATTACCCAAGATCGGTACATAAGTAAACCCCAGTCAAAGACTACAAGGCAATTCATCAAGAACAAAACCTAATGAAATACTTGAATATGACTTAATTAGAGTCTTCAGCATACAGAAGAGCTCAGGCATATGCATCTGCACAGAGAGGTGGTTGTCCTCTATATCATCAACAACCTCTTTAAAATGCAAATGATCTTGGATTTCTCATCACCATTCGGTAGACACAGAAGATCGAAGAAAACCATGCCGAATGGACCTTCTTAGGACTGAAAGCCACAAAGAAATGATTCATGCCTTCAAATCAATGTAAAAATAAATCCATCTCATATTCAATTACCAAAGGCCATAAAAGGTATCTGAAACGATACATGATTGTTTCATTCCATGCTGAGAAGGAATACAATCTCACATTGTTTGGGTATGGAATGGGTGATCACAATATAATTTTGGGACCTCTCCACCTAATAGCTTATGCGAATTTCTACACATGCCATTACCAAACACCTCTGTCACAAATGCTTTAATTTGATAGTCAATTCTGCAAGAGCAACATCCAGATTTTCTCTATATTCTTCTGACCCCATAAATTACTTTATCTAACAGTAATCACAGTTCCAAAATCTCCAACAAGAACAGATTTGGAGGCTGGGCTCCAAGATTTCTATCCAATACTTCAAATAGAGATCAAGAAGCAATCCTTTCCTAAGTTCATCAGCAGAGTTATTTTGTAACACTACATTAATGCAGTACATGCCAAATTTTCAACCCCACACCGACTCTCCTCTTCCTCACATAGTCACATGCTTTGACATGTAGAAATTCCAAAAGTTTTTGTTTCAAATTCCTAATACATGTCTCCTCCCCAACCATTCCCAATCAGTAAGTAAGAAGAAATCTATTTATCCTACATAGATGCCAATGAATTATTTATCCAATGTAGGTCATCTTTGCATCGCCTATACCACAGAAGGCAAATAAATTTGCCTGACAAACTGTATCAGTGTATGGGGGAACCTTTACCTTTACATCTCCTTTTCCCTCCCCCCATCTTTTGGTTTACAACCATTTCTGATTTCTCCTAACTAGTTTAAAGTCACATTAACTCAAATAAGAGAAAAAATACAGCGGACAACACGAGTTCTAATTTTTCATGTGCCTTTTCTTTTCCTTTTTCGTATTCAAGTTCTCAATAGAGCCACAAAAATAGTATCTATGTATTAATATTATAAAGGGAACACCCAAGTTGGTGTGAATACTTTTTGAGGTAGCTCACACTTTTAAATAACAATTTCGATCATTACTTTACAGCTTCTCCCTCCCCACACAAATTTCCCCCATAACTGCTAGAGTAAATATGGAAATTCAATTTTAAAACCTCCCTCCACATTCCATACGAAAACATACCGCTTCCTCCTTGGTGGTTACATCTCTTTGGACTCTATTGTTTGCGAGTCTCAATTTCAAGTCCCCGCTATAAGATCTTCTCTCATTAAAGTCTCCACTCAAAGTAACGAATGCTAGAACAAGAGAGAGGCGTAAACATGATCAACGTATGCCCTTCTCTCTCTTTTTCTTCTTCAGTTTACTGTGATTGATTTTTGATTCCTCCTTCAACAAAAGAAGTTTACGTCATGAGATTAAATAATTGAGTCACACATGTAGGGGTGCAAACGGGCCGAGCCGAGCTTTCGTCGTGTTTGAGCTCGCTCTAAAACTCGAGCTCGGCTCGTTTAATTTACTTAACGAGCCTCTTTAAACAAGGCTCATTATTTAGCCCGAAGGCCCGCGGCCCGTCCGAAGTCCGCTCGGCCCATCGGGCTTTTACCCGGCCCGTAGTTTGTAATGGGCGGGCTCGGCCTATGAATTTTTACTCAGCCCACCCGTAGGCCCGACCCGTGAGCCAACTCGGTAGCCTGCCCATGGTAGCGGCCCAATAGCCCGCCCATGGGTCCACCCATTAGCCCAAAATTCCACAAAATCCTTTCTTTTTTTCCTTGCCCGGGGAAATTTAAGGCCGCCCGGCTTTTGGCCCGCTCATTGGCCCGCCCGATTTTTAGCCCGTTAGACCATAGGCCGGGCTTGGGCTTCAATTTATGGTAGGTAGCCCGGCTTGCCCGGCCCGCAAAAAAGTAAAAGCCCGGTCGGCCCGGCCTGTGGGCGGGCTTGGGTAGTGACTTGGCGGGCTGGGCCAGCCCGGCCCGATGATGACCCTTAATCGGCGGTACCAAAGAAATTCAAGTACTCTTCCAAACTAGGTTTAACATGCTACCGAAGAAAACAATTAAAAAAAGCATACAAGGTGAAACAATTAGATTATAATCCACCACCTAAATAGTACGTTCATGCAGTATTACATACACAAATACACACACAGAGATGGAACCTGGAGGGCCAATGATGGTGGCGACCCAGTGATAAAGATTGTCGCCTTTGGGGCCAGCGGAGCAGTCGGAAGGTGGGTCCATGTTGAGGTCGGCCATCTCCTTTTGTATTCTCTTTCCTGAAGATGAAACCGACGTCGTCGAAGGCCATGATCTTCCCCCGCGGCTGCTTCCTCCTCCGGCCGACATGCCGCCGGAGTTCATCGTCGACATTTTAGTAGAGAGAGAGAGAGATGTGCACCTGATGATAAACCCAAGCATAAGAAAGTGTGACTAACAAACGATGTCACGGCAAGATTGGCTGGTCGATTGATTTAACGATGTCGTTGCAATAGAAAATGTCTTATTGTTAGTAATTGACAAGGGTGTTTCTAAATACAACCACAAATTTATTGTGTACAATCCGTTTTTAAGTAAGCAATATTCGGACAAAAATGCCCTCAATTGAATTGACAAAAATACCCCTAAAATTACTACATACAACCACACTCACTTTTCCCTTACATGTTCTAGCCCTCACCTTCCCAGCAATCATCTTCCACAACTTCTTTCCTCCCTCCCACCTCCCACCATTGCTGACATTTTCAAAAGCTCAAGAGCTCCACCTCCCACCATAAACCCAATCTACCTTCCACCTCCTAACTCTCACCTTTCACCTCATAGGTTTTGCACAAATGAAAAAAGGACCGAGTTATTTGTAACCACAAATTTTCTATATGTAGCCTATTTTAAAATAAACCACTTTCGGACAAAAATGTCCTAAATAAATAGAAAAAAATACCTTTAAGATTACTAAACACAACCCCACCCATCTTTCTCCCTCCCTCCCACGTTTCCACCATAACCACCTGGTTCCTCCCTCCCTCCCAGTTTCCACCATAACCACCGGTTCCAAGCTCCACCTCCCACCTCCATTTTCGTTCTCTGATTAATTTCCCTTATCGTTTCATTCTCCGATTAAGAGGGACAAACAGAGATCAATTGTAGAGAAATGATTGTAAAAATCTGAAACCCATTTTTGTTTTTGTTGCTGAAACGATTGCAGGGAAACAAAAATTATAAGGCTTGTCCGATATTAATCGGAGACTTGTCTAGATAACTTTCGATTAATTTCCCAAATTTTTTACTCCAACCCCAAATGACATCCAAAAGTTCTTTTCTTCTTCAGTGTAAGGATTTGAGTGAGGAACTTTACTCTTGGAGGCAAATAGGGATTTCAATCCCAACTCCAACTGATAAGAAGAAGGCGCTCAGTTAACGGGATTGGCTCGAAATGTTCTTCATCTCATTTGATCAACTATACAAAACAGACTTCATGTGTCCTCATCCAACATTTAAGCCCTACCTTTACACCACAAGTGCATGAGACTTACAAGCCACTATGGCTAGTACAGTAGTACTTCTATTAATCGAATCTCCAATCCTTCAATTTCCTAGTAGAACGTGTTCAGTTAACGAGTAAGCGAGTATGTGGCGGGATAGAGAAGAACCCTCCACTAGACCAACATGACAATATGTTGGCAGGATGGGACTGAGATGAAACAAAATAAATAGCTCAAACCATCACATGAAAAGAACGTCCATAGAATCCTCGGAACACTCCCTGTAAATAACCTTTGTTCCAACCCCCGTCAAATAACAAATGCCCTGGAACTCTATGAAAATTATAGAACATTACTTTCTTTATCTCTAAGGTTAATGATTTGTGCACAGAGCTGCACCTCTGAAGAAATCCAACGTACAGACTAACTCCAAAAAAGTCCTACTCTTGTGAGTGTTCACTTTAAAACACTCACAAGAATGGAACAAGTACCCAACATGGAACACAATTATGTACCTTTTCCTATAAAGACACATAACCGCCCGGGCCACACAAAACATGGCTAGGCTTAAGAGTAAAGAAACACAGGATTAGGTACATAACATAGAAAACACAATTATGCAAGTTTTCCTATTAAAGATATATAACCACCCAGGCCACACACAAAGTGGCTCGGCTTAAGTGTAAAGAAACACATGACCTTCAAAAGGCCTGCCAACCAGGGGAGAGGAGTTCACTAGGGTGGAACAGCAACTCGATGAGGGTCAGACACAATCTTTTTTCTATCTTGAACAACGAACATAATCCCATCGGGGCAAAAGTGGTTCCAAGTCAAACCCGCACGCAACTCCCCAATGGGTTTAACTCTTGGAGGAGAGACTGTGGCTTATACCACACCAATCTCCTACAGTACATAGCCACCGAAGTTTCCAAGTTCAACAAAGCCCTTGTTATCCCTACCCCATTGATATTAGAACATATTCTCTCTCTCTCTCTCCCTCTCCCTCTCCCTCTCTCTCTCTCTCTCTCTCTCTCTCTCCAAATGGATCTAACTCTTGGAGGAGAGATGGAGACTTACTTACAGGCAACAATGTTGTACAGTTATAGCCAAAAACCAAATTCACGAAAATCCTTCACGTATCTACCCAAACGATATGAGCGCGTACTCTCTCTCTCTAATGCGCGCTGTTTGTACCATCCCTAGGAAGCTAAACATCGAACAAATTAGGGATTTGTTCTCTGGGCGGGAGCTGGAAACTCAATCTATCTAAACTAGTGAAAAATATGCAAAAAGATCCGTTAGATAACCGGTCGAACCCCATAAAGAGAGACCAAGAAGATTGATTAACATGATCGTTTAAACCCACCGTTTGTACGCTCAGATCTACGTATACATAGAGTGAGAGAGCTGTGTATATTCAAGTAGAAAAGAAGAAGAAGAAGAAGAAGAAGAAGAAGAAGAACCTGTAGAGCAAAAACTGGTTGAAGACGAAATCGGATCTTCAGCTGCGGCGGCGCGTCTGTTCTAATTGAAGATTTTGGTAGTTTTATACTAGTACCACTATATATCCATACACGACGGGAAAGCGGTGTACGCTAGGGCTACTGTGTGGGCGCATTACCCCAGCTCCAGATTCTTCTAATTTTCACGCCTTCTTTTATAATTAAAATATAAAAAACTGTCTTGTACAAATGATCGAAGCTAATTATGTTTATTTAAAACAATTTTTAAAGAATTAATGTGAAATATCAGCTTAATCGGATATGATAAAAGCTTCTGCACTCAATTTGCTGATAGAGTAAAAAATTGGTCAAGTCATAATTGATAACCGACAGATTTTTTACGCCTCTTAAAAAATATGATAAAAAATTGTGCCGCTCTAATCATTTATGTGAAATTCAAAAATAGTTTCCACAAAACGCAATTTACATTTTTAGTGTACACCAAATAGTGTACCATAGCAGGGTTTTGTTTTTAATAGTATTACGCATCAAATGGTAATATAATACATGAATAAGAAAAAAAATACCTCCTCTATCCCACAAAAATTTCCCATTTACAATTTACAAAATGTATATGTATATTGTAGTTCACAATATTTGTTATGATTGCAAAAAACTTTGTCTAATACAATCAAATGACATGTATATCAAACAAGCAAGGATGAAGGCGACTGCCATTGTAAGAATTTTAGAAAATGTAATTATTATATAAAAACAAAAAATTTATCCCTAACTTATATAGACTCGCCACTGATAGATGTTTTGCTATATATTAATCTTAAATTCTCTATTTTTTTTTCAAGAAAGGAAACCCAAAATAGTATTTTGAAACTAAATTTAATGGGCCAATGTGAAATAATATAAAGGAAGAGGTCTAATTAGGAAAAAATTTCTACACTTTAAACTAAAATAACTTAACATGAGAAAACTTAACCTAAAAAAATAATTTAACCTTAAAAATTAAACAAGTTAAGTAGTTAACCAAAAGAGTCGGCACTTTGCATGACTTGACACAATTCAAAAAGGGGCACAATTTAAGATGCTTCAATTTAGTAGATAGATTAAATTAAAGTTATGTGCAAATGATAAACATTATTTATTATGATATATTAATTTTTTCTAAAATTGATTACTATTCATATTGCAATGCATTTTTATTTATTTATGTTTTTAGAGTATAAAATTCTCGCCGTAACAGTCCAAGGATGAATTCCAAACCCATTGCCTCAGTTTGTCCATAATAGATTGGAGATTTCATTCTGGGGGGATTCGTAATGAGGTGGAATTAAGATTGAAATTGAGAATGAGGTGGAATTGTTAATGAAGAAATGAATAATTTATTCATGTTTGTTTTGTACAGAATTATGATTGAGATTGAGAATGAAGTGAAATTGTAAATAACATGTTTGTTTTGGCTAGGATTAGAATTGGAATTGAGGTGGGTTTTTAAGCTGGTATTGCTCAATCCCATGGGAATGGAATTCGTAGTAACACCTCCCATGGTATTGCTAATATCTCCATTTTTGAAAATTAACAATCTCATGGGATAATTAATCTCCCTCCACAAATGCCAACCAAACAAAGGATTAACAGTCCTATAGCGTTCTCAATCCCACCCCCTCCCGGCTCCCTCCCTCGAAGAGGGTTATCAACCACGGCCTTTTTTTTTTTTAACATATCAACCACGCCCTTTGAACCGACAAGAATAACTACTTCTTACAGTACAATATTTTTTTAAACTCGCGATTTGCTGTCTAATTTCAAACCAGAAGCAACTCTCTATCCATTCAACTACGCAGATGCATTCAACTATCTACCGTACATGACTCTAACAAAATGCTCAAAATCTCTCACATATGAACTTGGAACATCAAAACCTTGATCCATTTTAAAGAACAAGGTACAATGGAAGCTCTCAGAGCCTCCTCTTTTTCTTCATTTCAATTCACAACGATCCCATCTAGACTCCCCAGACCCCAATTCGAGAAACCCATGTTGAATTTTCCAATCAACCATCGACCCAACTCACCTCTCTCATCAACCCACCACAACAAACTAGAATCCAGGCTTTTTACTGCGACATCGCCAACCGTTTCCGCAGAATTTGCCGACCCACCTGAACAAGAACTTGAATTTGACAGCCAGGGAGAGAAGTTCGACTGGTTTTCTCAGTGGTACCCGGTTATGCCGGTGTGTGACCTGGACAAGAGGGTCCCGCACGCAAAGAAAGTGTTGGGTCTCGATGTGGTGGTGTGGTGGGATAGGAATGAGAATGCGTGGAAGGTTTTTGATGATAGGTGCCCTCACAGGTTGGCTCCATTGTCTGAAGGAAGGATTGATCAGTGGGGGAGGTTGCAATGTGTGTACCATGGTTGGTGTTTCAGTGGCTCTGGTGATTGCAAATTCATTCCTCAGGCACCCCCAGAAGGTCCTCCGGTAATAATCCTTCGAATGAAAATTCTGCTACTGTCAATTCCTCAAGGACCTCAATCCATTTTTTTTTGGCAATTATGGTAGATTAATTTCATTGGCTGGTTGTTAGTCTATTATATCTCATATCTGTGTGAACTTGTGCTATGCATGTGATGGAAATTCATTTTCCCCCGCCTTCCTTCCTCTATGGTTTTTATGTACTCTTATCTGTATCATGTTTGATCCCTCTTTGCTTGACGTGGCTCATTTGGAGAGAGAGGGATAATAGATTCTTGGATGGGTGAGAGGCCTATGTTTGGGGGCTTAAGAGTCTCTGTCTTTCTAGCTTGCGTAGTTGGGAGACGAGGAGTGCTATCCTACCTTTGACCTGTTTTGGGATATGATAGATGTTTCTGTGAGTAGATAGTGGAGTAGAGGGGTTTTTCATTAGACTGGTTTTTAGGCTTCTTGATCTTTGGTAACCTTCTTGTCCTTGGCCTACTATGGTACATGTCATCCCTCATGCTTTTTCTATATCTTTGTTTATTATCAACAAAATAAAATATTTAATGTGGGATTCCAGGCAAGACAAGAAGAAGGTTGTGGTTTCTTAGGCAAAAATAATTCCACATAATACTGAGTTGAGAAAATAACTATAAGAGTCAAAGCAATATGTTGAATGGAACTACTACAATGAATGCAACTATTGAACTTTGAAATGCAAGGGGAACCGTTAGAGATGTTGATGTGATCATACATGAAAATTAGAGCAATAGTTTTTTTTTTTTTGAAAGGATTCGAGCAATATTTTGGATGAGAATATTCACAGGGAAGCTTGTGAACAGTTGACTCCCAATTTGATGCTTAAGCTTGTGGACTAGTTGAGTTTGAACACCTTGGTGCAAGAAAATGGGGATTGGTATGCATTTAAATAGGGTAGGATAAGCTTAGAATTTAGATACTAGGTAAGTTTATAATTATACGATTGTAAATTTGCAATATTTTTCCTATCCTGGGATAATGGGATTGGCTCTCATCTTGTTTATAAAGGATTTTTTCCATAGCTACTTTTATAGGGTTCCAAGTCAGTGTTTGGATCTTGGATATCTGAAACAAAATGACAGAAAAAGGTTTGGAAAACAAAACTTAGATTTTGAAGGGAAAAAACTTACCTTCTATTTTTTCCTCAAATCCAAGATCCAAACATAGCCAAATAAGGAGGAAATTGTTTGGTCTAAATATGCTACGGGCCCTTTTTTTTTTCCTTCCCCTTGTAAGGTTTTTAATATGTTAGCTTTAAATTCATTATCTTTTGCTTGTAACCTTTCTGGAATTAATATTAGAAGAGTTCCATTGGGTTGTTACCTGGAGCACTTCGGAAGAAGCCTTGTGATGTTGTGATTAGCGTGATCCAATGTGCACATTGATGAGATGCTCATGCTAATGTTGAACCGTGCATATGAGTTTTTAGAGGATGATAAACAATTATGCATCTCCTCTTTCTTTCAAGAGTTTTAGTTTGATATTATTCAAGTTTAACCTGAATGTCTTCCTCAGTTTACCTCTCACGGCATTGTGTTTGGTTTATGTTTTGGTGTTAATGTAGTTACTGACATACGTGGTCTGTTCTGATATTCTGAAAAAAAAAAAATGCAGGTCCACACATTCAAAAATGCATGTGTCGCTGTTTATCCCACTACAGTGCAGAATGACATTGTTTGGTTTTGGCCAAACTCTGATCCTCAATACAAAGATATCATCACAAAGCAAAAACCCCCATATATGCCAGAATTGGATGACCCATCATATACTAAATCGATGGGGAATAGAGAAATACCATATGGGTATGCACAGATAAAGTCTACCATTTTTTCTATCCTTCTCATCTTCAAGCAGAAGATATGTACTGCTGGTTATTCATTTCTCCTGCTGTTGATTGAGTTGCTTGTATTGATCTTTTTGGAATATCTAGTCGAGACAAATCTTTCTTTCTAGTAGTTACTCTGAGTGTTGGGGATTAGTGTTGCATAATGAAGAAAAAATACCCCTAAAGAGAAGGAAAGGAAAACAGTAATTTTTTTTTTACCCCGTGATTGGCTTGAATCTTTGTGAAACTTCTGATTGGTTTTTTTATCCTGCGAAAGTCATTAGTGTTAGTTGTAGTTAGTGAGGTTTCGAACCCAGTCAAATGCATGGTAGTACATGGTGCCAACCACTCCACTTGCAAAACTTCTGAATGTCATTGCAACATATATGTAAGGTTCTCTGCCAAATATTCCATGTCTGTTTCTGCTTGAGTTCTTCTACTTCTTATATATCCTGCTCATATTCTCAGGTATGAGGTTTTGATTGAAAATCTTATGGACCCTGCTCATGTTCCATATGCACATTATGGAATAATGCAAGTTCCAAGACCTAAAAACAGATAAGTACTCCTAATAGAATAATTTAAGTTACAATTTACACTTTTTCATTCCTACATTTAGCTGAGAACTATCTTTATTTCACTGTGAAGGCCGATAGAGAAGGGGGCCGACCACTTGATATAAGCATAAAGAAATCCGACCTTAATGGTTTTATTGCAAGGCAGGAGACGGCCTACAGTAGATTTATCGCACCTTGTATTTTTTCTGCTTTTACTTCTTTTGCTGCTGATCAAAGTAATGGATCTGCGTCTTCAGCTGGGACGAAAGAGGTAAACAAGCTATTCTGTTTCATTGCATCAACTTGATAGTTTTACTTTGTTGCTTTACTTTCGCCTTCTATGTGCAACTCAAGTCTTTTGTTTTCATATCTAGTTTTTCTTTTCTAGTATTTCTACTACTCCCCTCCATCCCAAATTGTTTGTCCATTTAAAAAAAAATTATTTATAACGTAACACAAGCTTGAACTTTCCAAAAGTGGCTTTAATTCAAGTTGGACTTGTCAATTCAGTTGAAGAGAAGGGCAAATAGACTGGGACAATAGGGAGTATCTCTTTCTTTTATGCATCTTGGCTTTGATTTGGAACACAAGCTAATATCCTTACCTATATTCAGGAGCCATCTTCACCTGTGTCACAGCGCAGATTTGCTCTAATTTTCATATGTGTTCCAGTCAGTCCGGGTAATAGCAGATTGATATGGACTTTTCCAAGAAACTTTGGAGTTTGGATTGATCGAATTGTTCCACGATGGCTGTTTCATGTTGGTCAAAACTTGATTTTAGATTCAGATCTTTATCTTCTACATTTGGAGGTAGCTTCTAACTTCTATATCTTTCCGTATTACTCAAGAATCTATTTGCCACCGATGCAGCTTGTTCATTTGATTCTTTTTTTCTGTTCTTGAAGTTTGATCAATAACAGATGAAATCTAGATGTCTGCTACAATCATGATGACTATAGTGAGTGGGGACAAATTAGAAAACCTAAATTTGTCAGTTACATTTGGGGTTATATGTTCACTCGGAGTGCATCTGATCAACTCAAACTAGCGACAAACATAGCATTACAACTTGTTACGTTCACTTGCACAAACGCATCATGTCATTCAACTCTATTTAGGGCGTTATATTTCACCTGAAAAGTTAAAGCATTGTCAATCACATCAATTCTTATAACTTAATCTGAGCTTTTCTGTATTATTTGGTTCCTTGGTCTCCGAAATAAATGAAACATTGCCAACCAAAATGCCATAAAAGTGTCTGACCATGTCCCTCCGTGAATCAAAAAGAGACTCAGAGAAACGTTTTACTGTAATAACCAGACAATTTTTGACTCCTTTACCTACTTTTCAGGAACGAAAGATAATGGACGTTGGTCTCTCCAATTGGCAGAAATCTTGTTTTGTTCCAACAAAGTCGGATGCCCTGGTTGTTGGTTTTAGAAGGTGGTTGAACAAGTATGCAGGTGGTCAAGTTGATTGGGGAACCAAGTTCAGTGGAGCCCTTCCCCCTTCTCCGCCAAGAGAACAGCTACTGGACAGGTAACTGTCTATAGCTCGAAGCAACTACTGGCAAAAGAAATGGTTTTGTTCATATGTTATCCATTTCCGGAAGACTATTAAAACTGGATTTGGAAAATTTCTTCGAAAGTTTTCTTTCAAGATTTTTTCTTTGTGAAAACAACCTATTTTGCAGAAAACACCAAAAGACGTTCTCGCATTGATATGGAAACGATGAGTGTTTTTTAACCCTTTTCGTTGTTTTTGTTCCCGAACATGGAGAAAACAAAGAAAATGTGAGAATTTTAAAAAAGCCATGAAATAATTGGGCACAAAAAGTAACAATATTCCGAAGTACCCAAAAAAAAAACCATCACAAGTAACATTCCAGTGTTGCTAACTTAAATGGAATCCATGGAAGTATCGGAATCATGACCAGCCTCTTTTTAATTGCTGAGAAGGAGGATGATAAACTTGTATCAGCTGAGGCCAGTGTCCAACCCCAAGTTGGTCTTCCATGTTTTTTTTTAAGGCAATCAAATAGAGATAACTGAAAACAAATAAGCAATTGCAGAATGGAAATTCGTTTTCGTGCTATGTGAGATCTAACAAATTTCAGCAGGCCAAAAAATGCATACCATGTTGAATTTCCTAAACTTTGGAGAGTTTTATGATCCTTATCTTAATTGGTCCAGGTATTGGTCCCACGTCGTGAATTGCAGCAGCTGCAGGGTTGCATATAAAGGTCTTAATGTGGTTGAGGTTGTGTTACAAGTTATCGCCTTCGCTACTATTGGGATCGTTGCTGCAGTAAAGCAGGAAATATTATCATCGGCCGCGCGCAATACTCTAGTTGTGATAGCAGTTCTGTGCTTTGTGGGTTCAAGGTGGTTGTCTCACTTTGTGTACAAAAATTTCCATTACCATGACTATAACCATGCCCTTCGCTGAGACTCTGTTCCGGATACATTAATTTGATACCGCGGTATTTGTATATGTACACTTACACGAACGCTACCCGATTATTGTTTCTACGAAAATATGTTTAGGAAATAAAACTTGTCAAGAAAGCACAAAATTTAGCAATTAGGATATTGAAGTCTCTGATGTTCTAGTTTTGTCCGTGTTCGGGCTCTCCGCCCCGAACCCATAGGATTAGTTTTAGGGCTCCCCACCCTGAACCCGATCCAATGACATAGGAAGAATTTTGTTCACCCTAGCAAGGGTGTTCTCGTTTCGAGCCTCAATTCAATGATCAAAGCTATTTTATTTGTCAAGAGATCCTATTAAAATTCAGCTCAATTGGTTGAACGATTTAGAAAAACTGAGAGCGCAGGGTAATTTCCTATGCCAAATAGGTCTAATTACCTCGTCAAGGCCTCACGATATATTAACTAGTTTGCACTCTTGATATTTGATTATTTGACGAAATTAATAGTTAAATGATTACTTTATAATAAGCCTAATAATATCTCACACTTTTTGAAATTACACAATCCAATTTATGTTTAACTCGAGCTGTAAAACTATAGTTAAGCACCAAATAGAGTCTCATAAAATCAGAAATTTTTCGGATGCGGATGGGTATATCCCATGTGATGTCGCACATCTGGGTCGTCCAATGCACTTTTGGACGGCCCAGATTAAAACCCTCTCTCCTCCCATTTCACCACTTTCTCTCTCTAAATTCGAGCCGTCCAAAATCGCAATGAACAGTCCGGATGTACCGAGCGGACACCACGTGGTACCCACCACCTGGCAATGAAAAATTCTTCCTCATTAAATACATAGTCTGACCCGAACATCGGACGGTCATGTACGGTCAAACAAATAAAAATGCTAGCACTACAAGATTTTCACCCCTCAGACAATCGACGGCTCGGATCTTAATCCTTGCATTTGACGGTTTAGATTTTTCATCCACTCCGATTAGATCCGAGCTGTCCGTACCGAGATGAGCGGTCGGATAAGCCGCTCGGCATTGTTGTCCAAGCACGGGGTAGCATCTCCCATCCGCTATTCTAATATATAAACGGGGAGCACCGAGCACGTGTTTGGTGTAGACAAAAAAAAAATGTCATTGTGTCAAATTTTAACTTTCCCTAATTACTCTTAACATTGTATAACCGCAAGGTTAAAAATGGCACTTTAAGCCAAACACTAAACAACACGTACTATTAGGGGTAGGCATCGTGCCGTGGCATTTTGTGTTTCGTGTCATTTCGGGTTCGTGTCAAAACACCTGTTAACATAAACGTGTCAAATGTTTTGACACTAACCCGACCTACTTAAAATTGTGTCGTGTTCGGGTTGACACTATTAAGACGCTTTTAATTTTTTAATATTTACATAAAATTATATACTTTCCATTGTTTTGAATGAACTAGCTCAATGCATAATATTACCAAAACAGAAACAGGACAAAAAGGGGACACTACCGGTCCCAAAAATTCAATACAAAAATTTAAGACATTGTTTATACCATTATAATCATAGAAACGATAATACCGGCCAAATTATGACATTGAAAAATACCTCAAGTCACAACTAGACATAAGTCTTAAAATTAGATAATTTTGTACGATTTTCAGCTAAAATAATAAAAAAGTACCAACAACTATAGAATAAGTCTATATAAATTTTAAACTAAAAGACTAGGCATAAATAATGAAAAATAATAATTTCAATAAGCCTAAATAAATTTAATTAATTTTGGACTCTTTAGTATGAAAACTTGAGTAAATAAGTGATTAGGAAATTATATATTTAATTGGTTTTGATTTAAAAAAAAATCTCTAATGGGTCCTAATAGTTTAGGGCCTTGTTTGATAAATGTATTAGGCCTTGGGATAGGATTACTAATGCTGTAGACCAACTAATCCCTTGTTTGCTTGCACAAAAGTGGAGGGCAGGATTACCAATCACATGGGAATGCTAATCCTGCCATTGTGTTGGATTACTAATACAGTCTCCCACCAGGTATAAGTAATCCTATCTCAAGCTTGTAGTCCAAAATTACAATTGCCCAAGGTAATTTCTATTATTCCCCACAATAACCCAACATACCTCTCAATTTTTTGATCAGAAAAAGAAACAATCCTATGTGTGTAATTCAACGGAAAAAGTTGACTTTTTTGTTCAATTGATAGGAGAAGCCGAAACATACCTCTCAATTTTGGAAGTAACAAAAAAAAAAAAAAAACCTCTCATTGCCCCAGTGGAGCGGTTATTGTCTTGAATTACTTGGTGATTGATGATTTCTTGTACATATAATTTTTAGCAAAAACAAAATATTTGCATACTTTTTATTTATTTAACCTTACAATAAATTTTTAATGTTATTCTTATGGTTTGAGGGTATAAAGGGAAATTATGGTGTAATTCTATCCCATCCAGATCTAAACAAACATAGTATTAATAA
This sequence comes from Rhododendron simsii, assembly GCA_014282245.1. Taxonomy (NCBI): domain Eukaryota; kingdom Viridiplantae; phylum Streptophyta; class Magnoliopsida; order Ericales; family Ericaceae; genus Rhododendron; species Rhododendron simsii. Next base: position 35,320,585 of record CM024953.1, on the reverse strand, counting down.
TCTCATTGTCTAATCCCGTGCAAAACAAACATGAGGGGTTGATTTAACAACTTCACTATTAATCTCATCTCATTACGAATCCTATCCCAATCCCATCTTATTAAGAATTCCACCATATCTATCATAGTTATCAAATGAGGTCCACATGTCTTTATCTTTCCATAATTCTATTGATATATGTTTCAATGTCAAAAAAAACATGGATATGTTTCTATACACGTTAACCAAGCATGATTTTGAAAAATCAAATCTCCTACTAATTAGAAAATTCAAATGAATCAAAACTAATCGTGCCGTGCCGTGTCATTTTGAGTTAACGTGTCGACACAAAAAATTAAACAGTTATCCGTGTCTTAATTGAGTTACGTGAGTCAAATTTGTGTTTGACCCATTTAATTATTGTATTGGCGGATCGTGTCATATTCGGGTTCATGTCAAAAAATAGTCGACCCAACCCCTCTAACTTCATATCGTGTTAACGAGTCGTGTTCGAAATTCCCTCCCCTACGTACAATAACTGCTCCACCTAGCTACAGAAAAAACAATCATTCTATAACCACAAATACTTACACAAACCCACTCCACACATTAAACCTCCAGTGTGTATGGGCCGGGGGCCGTATCCCAACCAGTTTGGTCCAGTTAAGATTGATTGTGTGCTTTTTCGGGCCCAAAAAAATAATACAGCATGTATGCCTATTCTTGACCGAGTGGCACGCGGAACCCACTTTAAATCCCGCTCGAAGTGAGCCCTGCATGTCTGTTGGTTCTCGATCGGTGCTTTGGCCGTCGATGGCCTTAGCATTTTCGTTTGTTTATAGGATGTTTTTCATTCTCTCTTTGCACTTTCCATAACTAATTTAATTTATCCAGCATGCCTAATTTTGACCATTACCATTTCCACCATATGAAACGTGGGCTCCTTTTCAAAATAATACTCCCTCCATCCCAAAATATTTGTCCGGTCCGTAAAACAAGGACTAAAAAATAATGCATTTTTTTAAGAAAAAATTCAATATTTTTTTCATAAATTTAAAAAAGTCATCGATATCTAGTGAAGTGTTAAAAAAAAGTGGAGTTTTTCTTGTAAAAATTGTATTATTTTTATGTCATTTGCGGACTGGACAAACATTATGGGACGGAACGAGTATTACCGTATGCCCCAAAAAATGGTAAAATGGTTGTTTAATTTTTATTATAAAAATACATTGCAAAAAACACTTACCGTGAAACACTGATGTGCTTAAAAAACCTAGAAGTCGGGGCATATGCGATGTATGCGTAAATCGAATTTTGTGCATTAGTGCATATTTTGTGAAAGTTCAACATGCACGTGCAGCACATGTGTCCCGGCCTCTAGTGTTAATCATAGTCCAACGGCACTTACATTATGTACAGTAGTTCATTATAAATGTATTGGAAAAGCCAAATTAATCATCTAACTATTGTAAAACAAGAAAAATACAAAGTAGTCGATGTCTTTCACCCCGACCCAAATGTTGAGTCGGACGCAAACACGACACTCGCAATTTGCTGTATGTTCATATCTAGAATCAGTAGTCTCAAAGGAGATAAAGTGCTATCCAACGATAAAAGACAGCAAATACCAAAACGATAAGATGAACTCTAACAAAGTATGAACGTACCAATGAACTTCCAAAAATTACATATCTGACAAACCGCCACGAGTTGGCTCACAAAAACATCATGCATGTAGGGTAGGATAATTTACTCCGGGATTGCGACCATCCCCTCAGCTTCTCAATGATCCTCTAAAGCCACGAGAAGGAATTATAGTAGTACTCTTCCATTTTTTCAAAGTGAATCTCAGCCACCTAGTTGCTCTTTTCGGAATAAATTTTTTTTGTCCCTAACATTTTCCTTTTTTCAATTCACGAATCACGATTTGCTGTTTAATTTCAAACCACGAGCAGCTGTCTCTCTATGCATCGTATCTTTGGCTCCGTTCATGTAAAAATTTTACCTAAAAACTTTTTTTGGTATTTTTAATTTTTTTTTAATTTTTGATTAGTTTTTTGTCGTAATTTTTTGATTAGTCATTTGTCTCAACGAAAGAAATTAGAAAAATATAAAAATGTGGGTCGATGTTAAAAAAAATTTATATAAGACGACAATTAGACTAAAAAAACTGTTGTTTGGTATTTTTTTGTCTTTTGTAATTTTTTTTCTTTTGATCATAATTTTATACTTTTTAGACTAAAAAAGCGCACTGCACGTGCAAAGTTTAGAACACCAATAAACACATGCATGCAACAGTACTCTGTCTCCCACATACAGCATGAACTTGGAAATCAAATCAAATCAAAACCCTGATCCATTGTGAGAACAAGGTTCAATGGAAGCTCTCAGAGCCTCGTCGTTTTCTTTATTTCAATTCACAACGATCCCGGCTAGACTTCCCAGACCTCGATTCGAAAAACCCATGTTGAATTTCCCAATCAACCATCGACCCAATTCACATATCTCATCAACGTCCCACCATAAAGAACCAGAATCCAGGCTTTTTACTGCCGCATCGCCGGCCGTTTCCACAGTAATCCAAGACAGCCAACAAGGGGAGAAGTTCGACTGGTACGCGCAGTGGTATCCGATTGTGCCGGTATGTGACCTGGACAAGAGGGTCCCGCACTCAAAGAGAGTGATGGGTCTTGATGTGGTGGTGTGGTGGGATAGGAATGAGAGTGGTTGGAAGGTGCTTGATGATAGGTGCCCTCATAGGTTGGCTCCATTGTCTGAAGGAAGGATTGATCAGTGGGGGAGGTTGCAATGTGTGTACCATGGTTGGTGTTTCAATGGTTCCGGTGATTGTAAGTTCATCCCTCAGGCACCCCCGGAAGGACCTCCGGTAATACTCCTTTGAACCAACACTCTGCTATTGTGAATTCCTCAAGGATCTCAATCCATTTTTGGCAATTGCTGTTAATTTCATTGGCTGGTTGTAATTAGACTACATCTTTGTTACCTGGAACGCTGGATCATGCTGATCCCAGTAACTGAAATGGGAACGAGGTCTGCCACACGCTTAAATTGTGGTATGTTAGGGTAGGGTATAAATAACAAAGTTTGAACTAACTAGTATTTTTCTTGTATTACAAATTAGAACTTTACTCATAAAGGTGAAGCAATAATTTGGATGAGAATATCTACACGAGAAGCAGGTGAATTTTCGTCAAAACTCTTGACTCCCAATTTGACAGCTTAAGCTTTTAGGCTAGTCGGTATTGAACACCTAATTTTTTGTCAAAACTCCTGACTCCCAATTTGCTCGCATCTTGTTTATTAAGGTTTTAGTCCATGGCTACTTTCAAAAACAGTGTTTGGATCTATGAAGGAAAAGAACAGAAAAAGATATGGGAAACAGAACTTGGAATTCTGAGGGAAAAATCGTATCTTTTCTTTTCGATCGCTTCAAATCCAGATCCAGACATAGAAAAATTAGGAGGTAATCATTTCACGGTCCTTCATTGGTTTCCCTATTAATTCTTGAAATTTTTTCAACATGTTAGTTTTAAACTCATTATCTTTTGCTTTTATCCTTTCTGGAATTAATATTGCATGAGTTCCATTGGGTTGTTGCCTATGCCATTTCGGAAGAAGCCTTGCAATGTTGTGCTCATTTTTGGTTGCTCATAATTATGATAAACCAGGCATACGAGTTGTTATAAGATATGCATCTCCTGTTTCTTTCAAGGGTGCGTTGACATAATTCTGCAAGTTTAAACTCCATCTCTACGCTAGTTTACCTTTTCACTGTACTGGGCTCGGTTCATATTTTGCATATTAATGTCGCTACTTAGCTATGCGTTCTGTTCTGATATTCCAAAGATATGTGCAGGTCCACACATTAAAAAATGCGTGTGTTGCTGTTTATCCCAGTACAGTGCAAAATGACATTGTTTGGTTTTGGCCAAACTCAGATCCTCAACACAAAGATATCCTCGCGAAGCAAAAACCACCATATATGCCAGAATTGGACGACCCATCATATACTAAATCAATGGGTAATAGAGAAATACCATATGGGTATGCAGAGACAAAGTCTACCATTCTCCCTATCTTTCTTTTCTTCAAGCACTACTTATGTACTATTGTTATTCATTTATCCGGCTGTTGATTGAGTAGCTGGTAAATCGGGGGGAAAATGAACTTTTTGGAATATCTAGTCGAGACAATCTTTCTTTCTAGTAGTTATATTTTGACCTTTTGGGATTAATGTGCACATTATGAAGAAAAAATACCCCACAAGAAGAAGGCCAGTGAAGGAGTTAAGTGCTAATCGTAGTGACAGATGTATTCATTTCTTTTCGTCACTGGCTTGAATCTTTGTGCAACTTTTTAGTGTTATTGCAACACATATGTAAGGTTCTCTGCAAAAATATTCAATGCCCATTTCTGCTTGAGTTCTTCTACTTCTTATGTGTCCTGCTCGTGTTATCAGGTATGAGGTTTTGATTGAAAATCTTATGGACCCTGCTCATGTTCCATATGCACATTACGGCATAATGCAAGTTCCAAGTCCTAAAGACAGATGAGTGTTCTAACTAGGATAATTTAAAAGTTACAATATTTAAAAATTTCTCTTCATTTATTCGTACATTTACCTGAGAACCATGTTTATTCCACTGTGAAGGCCGATAGAGAAGGGGGGCGACCACTTGAAATTAGCATTAAGAAATCAGACCTCAATGGTTTTATTGCAAGGCAGGAGGCAGCCGACACCAGATTTATTGCACCTTGTGTTTTTTCCGCTTTTATCTCTCTTGGTGCTGATCAAAGTAAAGGATCTGCTTCACCAGCTGAGACCAAAGAGGTAAACCAGGTGATCTGTTTCACTGCATCAACTGGATAATTTCGCTTAGTTACTTTTTCTTTTGCCTTCTACAAGCAACTAAAGTCTTTTGCTTTCAGATCTTCATTTTTCTTTTCTTTTACTCCCCTCCATCCCAAATTGTTTGTCCATCTTGAAAAATGAAACTTACTAATCGAACACAATCATTACATGTTAGAAACTTGAACTTTCCAATATGCCTTCAATACAAGCTGGACTTGTGAGTTCAATTCAACAGAGAAGGGCAGTAGGGGAATACCAAAGAATTTTGTTCCTTGGCCTTTTCAAATGGACAATTCGTACAAAATGGACAAACAAAGCGGGATAGAGGGAGTATTTCTTTCTTTTATGCATCTTGGATGCGGTTTAGTACACGAGCTAATGTTTTTACGTATATTCAGGAGCCATCTTCACCTGGGTCACAACGAAGACTTGTTTTTAATTTTATCTGTGTTCCAGTTAGTCCGGGTAATAGCAGATTAATATGGGCCTCCGCGAGAAACTTTGGAGTTTGGATCGATCGAATTGTTCCACGATGGATGCTTCATCTTGGCCAAAACTTACTATTAGATTCAGACCTTTATCTTCTACATCTGGAGGTAGCACCGTCAATCGCATCGGTTCCTTTTGACTAAATCTGATCATTTTTCGATATTTTTGGTTCCTTGTCACTGGAAGTACTTAAAAAGACGTCACCAACCAAAATACTTTTCAAAGTTCCCAATCATGTCACTTTGTAACTGAATTAGACACTCAGAGAAAACATTTTATTGCCTGCAGCAGCAGCTTCATACTCCTGTATTTTCATCTCAGGAACGGAAGATAATGGACACCGGTCCTTCAAATTGGCAAAAAGCTTGTTTTGTTCCAACAAAGTCGGATGCCCAGGTTGTCGGTTTTAGAAGGTGGTTAATCAATCATGCAGGTGGTCAAGTTGATTGGGGAGCGAAGTTCAGCGGAACCCTTCCCCCTTCTCCGCCAAGAGAACAGCTACTGGACAGGTAACTTAATTTCTACAATACCAATTGGTAATGCGTGGAGAGGCCGCCTAGACTCATGTTCTAGTTTTCAAGATGATAATTAACCCATGCGGGAGTCGGGACAATGCATGCCACCATACAGTAGCTACTGGCAAACGCAATAATGTTTTTGTTCCTACGTTTTCATTTTCGGAAGACTATTGAAACTTGTTTGGCAAATGATATCGGAAAATTGTTTTGGAGATTTCCATTTGTTGAGAGTTTCTATCTTAATTGGTCCAGGTATTGGTCCCACGTCACGAATTGCAGCAGCTGCAGGGTTGCATATAGAGGCCTTAACGCGCTTGAGATCGCGTTGCAAGTCATCGCGGTTGCTTCTGGTGGGATCGTTGCTGCAGTTAAGCAGGAAATGTTATCATCGGCTGCGCGAAATACTCTAGTTGCCATTGCAGTTCTGTGCTTTGCGGGTTCAAGGTGGCTGTCTCACTTTGTCTACAAAAATTTCCATTACCATGACTATAACCACTCCGTTCGCTGAAACTCTGTTTCGTGTACATCAGTTTGATCGATACCGCAACATTCGTATATGTACACTTACTTGAACACTACCCGATTATAGTTTGGATGAAAATATGTTTAGGAAAAAAGAACATGTTAGGAAAGTACAAATTCAGCGCGTCCGCTAGGTCTGGGTTTAGGGCTCCCCACCCCGACTCGCTCCTATGACATGAGAAGAATTTTATTCCACCCTCGCGAGAGTGTGCTCATTCCAAATCTTGCTTCGATAATTGAAACTATTTATTCTATCCAGATTCATTGGTTAGGATACTATTACAAATATCTAGCTCAATCAAATATGGATAAGCCCTTGACCAAAACATTTAAGAATTGAGTCCAGCATTTTTTAATTAAGAAAATAAATTTTTAGAAGCTGAATTTTTGCATTGTTTGATAGCGAATGAATCTATACAAAAAGAATTTATCGTTGAACGAGACTCGGAATGAGCACACCCTCGACAAGGGTGAACAAAATTGCTCTTGATCACATAGTTAGTTGCATTACGCATCGATTTGTGCTAGTCATATTGGCAAATAATTGGGGAAAATGTGCACATAATTAATGCTATCTCTCTCTACAAGTCTCATGCACCCACCTGCTCTTCTAAAAGTTACTGACTTCTTTTACGCATGGTTAGTTTCGTGAGGTTGGTAAGTTAGAGAGAAATTTATTCACGGTTGTGCACAATTTCAGTTATTCAAAAGTATTTTGGACGATCCGGATTAAAAACAATCTATTAACGGTATCCGGATCGTCCAAAACACTTTTGGACAGCCGAGATTAAGTGCCGTAAACCTTATTCACGACTGCTATGTGAATAGGCTCCTCCGTGGATAAGATTTTCTCTCTGGTAAGTTATTAAACCATTTGAAAATGAACATTTTTTCTAGTGGCAATTACCAATTTAATTTAACAATCTAATCAATCCGTACGTGTCCTGTTTATTTCGGAAATAAAAGATATCGATTTGGAGTGACATGCATCTTAAATAAACCAAGGGCGTGAAAATAAAACTAGAGCAAAACAACATTTAACAACCATAATAATTCGAGGTTTGTCCAATTCTGACTATGATTGCATGAAAATGGCCATATCTCTCGTTCTATTGCTCCTTTTCGCGAGTTCCAGAGACAATTAGCTTCGAATGGCATTGACCTACATATAGGAACAAGAACCACGCAATTCGTATTCACAAGTAAGAAGATATGGCAAACCTCGATCGGTTTGCCTTGTTCTGGCTACGATTGTCTGAGAATGGCCATATCCCTTTGTTCTATTGCTCATTTTCGCACGTTTCCGAGACTGTTAGCTTCAAATAGAATTGACCTACACATAGGAGCAAGAACAGCGCAATTCGGATTACGAGTGAAGAGATATGGCAAACCTCGACCGGTTTGCCCTATTCCGGCCACGATTGGGGTACAAAGCTGATATTAATAAGTTAATTGATTCATATTAGGGCCACTTAATTAGTTCACATGTAAAGCGAAGGGGGAGGCGATTTTCCTCCTCCTTGAGAAGTACATTGCGAGAAACAAAGACAGGCCGCCATTAATCCACGGCAACATCCTCGTTCGAAGCCTTCTTTCTGACAAATTGTTTTGCAATGTTTTTCGTTGGTTCTGAAGCAAAAGCCCTTAAACCTCTTGCTTCGCTCGGCGTTTGCGCACGGCATGTCAACCACACAATCCGCTTCTGCACAATGCGTTGCTACGAAAGACGTAAAATAGAAAACACATTAATTTATAAGGGCTTTTAAGGGTATGCGCGTATATAATTAACTTGTAAAAATAACTTATCCAATCGAAAAAAAAAAAAACCTTCGTAAAAAAGCACCATATATTTTATGAATTACTACAAATTAACCGGCACCTAATGGGTTGTGAATAATGCACACGAAATGTCAAGAAGTCGAAACATTAATTAATTAATACAGCTTTCACAAATTTGAATGCTTACGTACAGAGACTTTTATATATGCACTTAAATATCTGAGAGATTAATCAATATATATACATTCTTGTTCAGGTGTGTACGTGTATCTTATATCTGATTTTCATCAATATAACTACATCCGGCACTTCGAGATATAAAAAAACACTAGTAAGAAAAGGCTAGCAGCCTAACATAAAATGTATTTGCATGAGCTTGCGCACATTATGTATGTACTTACGAGAGGCCAAGAGAAGAAAGAGCAACAACACGGGCAAAAAGGACGAGTTGTTCATGATCTTCAAGTCTTTTAATTTGCCTAAGAATTTTTTAAACTGTAATTTCTGACCTCTAAAGCCTGCGCGCTTTTTATAGGACTATGGACTATGGAGTACCAGCTAAGAATTTATTGCAGTGTAATCTGGTCGTAAAGATAAAAGGCAAAATCTAGTTGTAGATTATGCTGATCAGTAAGGAATTAAATCCTCTCTCATTTTTTTTATTTTGGATTCACAGGGCATGCAATTCAAATGATCTGGATTGTCCATTTCTCCGATTAATGGTTTGATTTGCTCATATAATCTTACTGTTACCGGTAAGAGTGGGCAGGAGTATCTGACCAAATTAAAACCATTAAGGGGGTGTTTCTACTAACTAACAAGTTGTAGATTACAACTTAATTTATTGCAGTGTATTCTGGTCGAAAAGACAACGGGCAAAATCTAGTTGTAAATTATGCTGATTGGAAATGAATTGAATCCTCTTTCTTTTTTATTTTGGAATGACAGGGCATGCAGTTCAAATGATCTGGATTGTCCATTTCTCCAATTAATGGTTCGATTTGCTCAGATAATCTTACCGTTATCAGTAAGAGTGGGCAGGAGTACCTGAGCAAATCAAAACCATTAAGGAGGTGTTTTACTAACTAACAAGTTGTGGACCACAACTTAATTTATTGTAGTGATACACTGATAGAAAAGACAAAAGGCAAAATCTAGTGGTAGATTATGCGGATTGGAAAGGAATTGAATCCTCTGTCATTTTTATTTTGGATTGACAAGGCATGCAATTCAAGTGATCTAGAATGTCCATTTCTCCAATTAATGTTTCGATTTGCTTAGATAATCTTACCGTTACTAGTAAGAGTGGGTAGGAGTACCTGAGTGCATCAAAACCATTAAGGGGGGTTTTCTACTAACCAGCAAGTTGTGAACCACAACTTTTTAGTTTTGTTCTTATTCAAAAAAATTTGCGTTTGTTAGTTTTGCACTAAATTTTTATATAACATTGGTTTGTCTCGATGAGAGGAATCAAAAAAGTAAAAAGTTATGACTTTTAAAAAAAGTATTTTGAGAAATATCCAAGCAAAAACTCAAAAAGTCAGTTTTTCAAACTTTTTCTTGGATATTTCCAAAAATATTTGTGTAAAAATTATATAATGTTTTTATTTTCCGATTCCTCTCACCAAGAAGAACCAAATAATGCATAAAAGTTTGGAGCAAAATTAATAAATACGAATTTTTTTCGAATAAAAACAAAACTAAAAAGTTGTGATCCATAACCAATTGGTTAGTGGAAATGCCCCTAATTATACCAATATAAGTATGATCTACATTTGGAGTATACCCATTGGGAAAAAGCATTATGCACGAGGTAAAAAGCGTTAACTGCATTATAATATAATCTGAATGAAAATGAGTCAATTTTCCTTGCATTATACTTGAAGCAGTTAGTATGAATTTGTGAATGCTACCGTTTTGGATTAATTTCTAACAAAGCGTTAAATAGAGTGTAAATTGTGTTATCCCTTTGAACCGAACGATACGTACGTAGTAACGTAGTATAATAGAAGAGGCTTTGAAAGTGGGTGATGGTGGTGACCATGGCTAGCCTAGAGAAGAGAAATGAAGTACAACAGGTGGACGAACCGAACGTTACGTGCGTAGGAGCAGAATAGAAGAATCAATGCTTTTGTAGAAATTCCGAAAACATTGTTCTGCTAAAGCATTGCTAGCTAGCCAACGACTTTTCCATCACAAAATAGAGGGTGATTCATGCCCTACATGCAAACGAGATTTGAAGAGCCATTGAAGCATTATTGCGGAAGAATTTGAATAATTTTCTTCAGCGTGGCAACCTAAGTAACCCTGATTATAACTCCTTACATGATTTGCAAACCAATTTGTTGAATCGGTAAATCTGCGATGTTCTTTCTTGCGTACTAACAACTTACAATTCTCACAATGGAGGTCACTGCTATTTTGGAAAAACTTGAGGGGCGTCTCTCTATTTATGAAAAGTTGCAAGGATGATCAGTGTAATTTTAATCTTATAAAGTACAGTATGATTGGCGGTTTTGTGGGTCCCATTCATCATCCCAAATTAAATGGATAGCCCCATCCGCGCGTAAAGTTGCGGAATAAAACTATAAACTGCACACACATCAGATCTGTTTAATTTGTTCAAAAGATTTTTAAGAACTCTTTTAAAAAATTAATTCAATCAGATATCAGTAAAAACTTGATCAGTTTTTTACTTAATTGTCTAACAAGAACAAGTGAATTCAAAGGAAAGGCCCATTTGGTGAAATTTATTTGGAGTGTTTTTTTTTTTTTAATTGAAATTTTAGTTTTTATTCAAAAAAAATTGAATTTCAATCATAATTTTTTACTTTTTAGATTTCTCTCGTTACGACGAAATAATAATCCCAAAAAAATTGACGAAAAGCTAACAAATGCGAAATTTTTTTGAGTAAGTACAAAAAAATAAGTCACTTGGCTTTTTTGGCCGAACAACCCAGTCCCGAATTGTTTAGAATTGAACTAATTAGCTAACTATATACAGAAGGTCTCTCGAGACAATGGAAAAGCCTCCGTTTAGTTCAACGAATCTGGGAAACATAGTTATTGATTCGGCTACTTAGATGGTGTTCCGGTTTTGGAAAAAAAGAACTTTTTGAAAAAGACGGTAATTTCAAGCTGAAAAATCATGTGTTTACGCAAATAATTTTCCTACCAATATGGATCTTGTTTGATACATCTCATTAAGATCTTTTAAACGATGCAAAAAAAAATTGAAAAATTATTTTTCATTTTCATTACATTTGAGTTTGAAATTACCTCCGTTTGAAAAATAGTTAACTTTTTAAAAGCGGAACACCCCTTTATTAATACCCCATGTCCATAGAGTTATTGGGCAGAATTTATTAATTTTGGGGTGTCTTGTATTGATGTCAGGACGGTAGCTCATGAGGGTGTCGCCCTTTTGGCTACATATTGATTAGCCCAGTGTACACATTATTGTCCTTTCGTTTTTCCAGAAGTCACATACAGAAATTATGATATTGTTCTTGTGCTATCGAAAGACGGGCAGGCGCACGTCAGTTCATCAAGGCTATTCAAGGTGGTGTTCAATGGTTGTGGTTCTAGCCAGATTAGACAGATGGAATTCAATCTTTACAAATTTAAAGGTTACTCCACCTTTTACCCTAACTGATTTTAAGTTGGAACCCAAAAAAAAAAAACCCTAACAATGCTTTTGAGAATTTGTTTCTGCCAAACACAAGAAGAAAAGAATATACCAAAAACGAAATTACATCAATAAAGTAGACAAAGAAAGAAACAAAAGTTTCGTCGATGCTAATCCAGAATTCCAGGTTATTGTTCTACAATTGAAGCTTTTCAGTGGACCAGGAGATCGATGTTGTCGAGCCGGTCGTTCATCTCGGCACGGACTGCCTGGATCGAATCTGAGCGCATACAAATTTAAACCATTCATTATTCGGTTAAGATTCAAGCCGTTGATTGCCAACATTAACGATTGGATCAGTGGCTCCGCACCGCGCTACTGGGAGGAGCATCTTTCATTTGTCTTTTAAGTACATTGAAAAAAAAAAAAAAAAACCACATAACCGCGACATCATTTTTTAACGATGATACTGTAGTCGGGCACGTGAGTCACATGTCTACCCACCTTACTATTGGTTTTAGAAATCTACCTGGGTGAATTGTTTCATTATTACAAAATCACACAATGAAATAATATTGACAAATACTACTAGTATGTAAATAAATTGAGTGTTAATTGTAACAATAAACTAAAACAATCATTTCACGAGATACTTACCGATATTTGATTTTTATTTGATTTAAATTAAGTAATTTCTTACATAGATGATCTATATACATATTGAGATTTAAATAGTCCAGATCATCAAAACATGACGAGTACTAGAATCCATGCCACACGCCCTAATTGCAATTCATAGAGAATGCGTTTTAGTTCACCTACCAAAGAACAAGCTCATCATTCTGTTTGTAAAGAGCTAGCTCAAGTTGAGTATCATTCGATGATTGACCCATTCATTTTTTGAGGACTCCGTATTTCAGCCAATTGTGGGGGAGAAAAGCTCAATTACCAAACAGTAAGTACTTAATCAAAAGATTTTATTTTAGAATTTTGATTGACAAATTAAATGCTTGGATCTTGTGCGTTTCGATTACCAACTAAAACATGCATCAAGATCTATAAAATGACAAAAAATTTAAATTCGAAGCGGGAGTAGTCAATGTAAGTGCCATGCAAAGCATACAGTACACACTGACTTTTACGGCGGGTGAACAAAATTGCTCACAAGTCACAACACAACGTGGCAGCGGAGAAGCTAGCTAGCTAGCAAGGTTTCCATAACTAGGATGGTGATTCACGCGCCAAGAGAGCAGTTGAGACAAAGAAATTCCATCCCCATATCTCTTGCATAAAGGGCTTGTCCACCTGTGTGGAGTACTGCTACTTTACGAACAAGGAAAACATAGAATAAACACATGGATCGAAATCTCATCATCTAAGATCCCAATCTCATCAACATCAGAGAGAGAGAGAGAGACAGAGAAACAGAAACACAACTTCTAGAGAGAGAGAGAGAGAGAGATGAGGCACCCGTCAACATCATCTTCATCAACAACGGCAGCAGGAGGAGGGGGTGGTGGCAAAACGAATACGTCGACGACGACGCCGTGCTGCAGCAAGGTGGGGCTGAAGAGGGGGCCCTGGACGCCGGAGGAGGACGAGGTGCTGGCGAATTACATAAACAAGGAAGGGGAAGGGCGGTGGCGGACGATGCCGAAGCGGGCGGGGCTGCTCCGGTGTGGTAAGAGTTGTCGGCTGCGGTGGATGAATTACCTGCGCCCCAACGTCAAGCGCGGCCAGATCGCCCCCGACGAGGAGGATCTCATTCTCCGCCTCCACCGCCTCCTCGGCAACCGGTATCTCTCTCCCTCTCTCCCTCTCTACAAATCTATCCTTTTGTCGCCACTATATCAGATTTGGGTACAACTGTACTATGGTTTCTCGATTGTTTTTTCAGCTTGTCACTATTTAGGTTTTCTTTTTTTTCCCAATTTAGTAAGCTCTCTCTCTCTCTCTCTCTCTCCTGCAAATCTATCTTTTTCCGCCACTCTATCTACTTTGGGAATTAGGGTTTGATTGTTTTTAGCTTAATTGTCACAATTCAGTGGTTTTGTTTTTGCTAGTATTGAATTAGCTCATTTCTGATCTCCAGAGTGACATGAGTTCAGACATGGAGCATCTTACATTCCCAGATACATATGGATGTGTCATACACCCTCCGTCCCAAATTAAGCGAAGAGACTAAAAATCAAATGATTATATAATGTGTGTTTCGGATTCGATTTAACTCCATTCGTGTGGATTAAACTTCAATTTGTATGTACAGGTGGTCATTGATAGCGGGAAGAATTCCGGGACGAACTGATAACGAGATAAAGAACTACTGGAACACTCACCTCAGCAAGAAGCTCATCAGCCAAGGGATCGATCCAAGAACCCACAAGCCACTTAACCCTGATTCTCCCGCAGAAGACAACAACAAAAACAAGCTCTCTTCCTCAAAATTCAATCAGAATCTGATGCCATACGCTGACCAGAATGTCGTTACTCCTTCCTTGGAATTAGAACCTGTCGTTAGCAGTAACCGAATTCCTGTGATGATCAAGGGAAATGGGTATTATTACCAAGGCGCAAATCAGATGTTGTCAAACCCTAACCCTAATTTGCAGAATCCTGATTTTTCTGGATTAGGGTTGGTCAGAAGCAGCAATAATGGGGTTGGAAATGAGGAAGACGACGAGGTTAACTATTGCACCGACGATGTGTTCTCTTCGTTCTTGAATTCACTGATCAATGAAGATGGATTCAATAGTATTCAACAACAAGCAGTGCAACAACAACAACAGCTTAATGGGATTGTACCTTGTGGTAGTTCTGACCCTTTGATCATCTCGAGTACTCCCACTCCTCCTCAGAATTTCGCCTTTGGTACCGGTTGGGATATTGCTCCGATCATGTCATCGGAATCTGCTTTGCATCGCAATGAACAGCTCAAGAGGTTTCATGATCATGCTGACAAGAAGTTCTGAAAGTGAAATCTGCAATTACAATTATATTTGATGAGAATTTTAGGTGTAGGGTTTGTATCTCCATTTTGTGTGTGGATTTCAAGGTTGTCTAGTGTTCCAATTTGATTGGTGTAGTATGTGTGGTTAATTAATCCTACGTTGTGGGTATTTGTAAACAAAAAACCTCGTATTAAGATGGTGCTTTATGTGTATTGATTGTATTTTACTTGTATAAGCTAAAAAATGAAAAGAAAAAAGCAGTTTATCTTAATTGTTCCTAAGGGAAATAATTAAGTACTCATTTGTTGAATTAAATATGATGTATTTTAAGAGAATTACCTCTCACATAAAGCAAAAAATAAGTCTTAAAAAATAAGAACCTTAGCGGAATGGGCCTAAATCAGCACATTTTCTCTTTAATTTCCTTGTCCAATTATTGATTTTTAAGAGCAACTCTAATTCAGTATAAAAAAAAAAAAAAAACTCTAATTCAGTATAATTTCTCAACCAAACAAGATGTATTTATATGCTAGGCAAATCAAGGAAGTTTGCAAAAGGAAATTGAATATTCCATCTTATTTAAAAAAAAAAAAAAAAGAACTGATTCAAGAAAAGAAACTAACGATTGTAGGCATAATGATGCAAGTGTTGAATTAAATGATATCTTTCAGTTAATTTGAAGGTTTTTTCAATCGGCAAGATAAATTTTATTGGAACACAAATGAGCAAGATTTCGTCACAAAAGAAATGACGGTTGGTATGTCGCCCGTAGCATTATCGCTAGAAATGCAAATCCCAACTAAATTCACACCTACTTCTAAACTAATCATATGACCTGCAATAAGGTTCCTAATAGAAACAAGTGCAAGAAATGGCAATAATTTTGATACAAGTTGGATATCACATTCTTGAAATCAGTAGGTATAACAGCTAGCAATCAACATATCAGAGAAAAACTTTTTATACGACACAAGATAGGAAAGCCAAGAGGAATAGATAATACATGTAGTTTTTGAATGAAATCATTCAGGATATCTCATGTCAAAGTATGCGCATGAAGCTTTAATATTGGTGTGAGCATCCATTGGATTCGAGGACTTGAGGATTTGCTGGAGTTCAGTTCTGGACGTGGAGAAGAGAGGAGAAAAAAAAAAAAGCGAAATCAACGGTTGGTCATAGGTTCAAATCCTACTTGGGGAGATCACTATCGTCGTATTATGAGTAGTTAGACGCTTTCGAAGAGACAAATGCTTAGTTTGGGTTTCGGGATGTAGGGTTTACACAGCTTTCCTTTCGCCAAAAAGAGAGAGGCTAAAGGAGGTTCTGTTCATGAAACTCAAAGTGACAATCACTTTAAATACCCTAGTGATGTCCATCAACTCTCACTGATGAGCTAATACATATAAATGTTGGTTTTCCAAACATATTTGGCAAAAAGAAACCTTGCTACAGTGGCGTCGTGAATGAAAGCTAAATTTGAAATCAACGTCTACACAGTGGAGGATTTCAAGGATTTCTTACATGGTTATTCGAAAGTGTGGCCGCTAGATGAAGGCTAAATTCGACATCAACGTCTACGCAGTGGAGGATTTTAAGGGTTTCGTAGATGGTATGCGAAAGTTTGAGAGTGTAACCTAGCTAGCTTTGAGGTGCATGTTCTATCCAACCTGTTGGTTGGATGCTTTGTTCTGCTTTCTTTTTGTAGCCAAGCATCTTTACGCTTTACAGTTTTTTCCCTTTGATGCATCCCTTTCGAGCTTTATACGGAGTAATATGTTTTGTTTGTAACCTTATATATCAAACCAAGGATGTAAATAGAAAAAGCTTCACAAATTTTAATTATTCGTCCGTTTTTTTTTCTCGGCAAACGAAACGATTTTATTAACTCGACAGGGGAACATCGAGGGGAAAAACAAGAGTGAGTCAACACTTACTCACCCACACAACAAAGAAATAAAACAAAGAAAGAGCATCCAACCGAAGAAAAAGTACGCATAGAAGCAGGTTGCATGTCTTTGCTTCCCGTTCTATGCTTATGTCCATTTTGGAGGAACACTCTCTCCTAATCAGAAGTGCTAGCAATTGTATATATGCATAAGTCGCGAAATACTTAAGAAGACAACTTTGATCCACAAATAATCACAGCGATTAATCTATCAAGACAACATAAGATATACATGGCACGTTCATGACTGTATGCATGTCACATATCCTCTAAAAAATCTTTATGATATCTGTTCATTAAAATCATAAACACAGAAGCGGCTCCATGTCGTGGGTTTCATGGTCAACTGAACACCCAAACAATTTTTTTTTTGTTTAGAATATATGTAAAAATTATGAGCTAGCCTTTCTTTGAACATTTAACATAAATAGTAAATATCAATGAACACCCAACTCATTAAAGTCTTGAACATCTAACCCAAAACTAATTGACCACTCAATTACAAGCCAATTACATTTCATGATCAATCCAGGTAATTTATATTTGAACACTTAACACATTACATCAAATAAAGCTCATAATCATAATAAAAAAAATTGTAAAAAGAAAGTGAAAAGAAGAATACGTTGGTATAAGTATTATGTTCTGCGTTCTCTCTCCATCTTTATTGTTGATGATCTAAATGTGTTAATTTTGCATTCATAACAATAACCCTATTTTTTGGTCTAGTTAGCTTACAAAATTATGGACAAAGCTTTAAAAAAATTCAACTACACATGCAAACCCCGTTTACGTAAATAATATTCCTTTGAATTCAAGACTACGATAGAAAATCTCATCATGTCATCCTAAAGAACATAATTTCGAGAAGGTCAACTCCAACGTACTCGCTACAATTTTTTTCACAAGGGTTTTAGTAGATTAATACATTGTTTAAACGTTGGCAAAAAATATGAAAACTCATTTAGGACGACTATAAAATTTTACCCCTTTCATTCTCGAAACATTGTCTACTACAAAATACAAATTTCAAAGAAATTAATTTTTTGTTAAAAAATAGTATATATTTTTAAGTTCTTAAGAATAAAAATGTTTTTTGACCATACTATTTATACAACTATATGAGATTTTGTACATATATTATTAGTTAATATATCAGCTAGTAGAGTTAATGTAAAATCTAAACATCCTATCACAAATTTTTGGAGCCGCCACTACATAAACAGATAAAACTTAGAGGCAGATTTGTCTTAGGAGACTTTTATTTTTTTTATCAACAGATGTAACATTTTATTAAGGAAAAGGAAAAGATTTCCAACCAAAAATTGGAAAAAAAAAAAAAAAAAACCCGAGGGACAAAGCCCATTACGCACCTGAAGGCCTAAAATACCTAAATAATAACAAATTCCTGAATGTCGATCTCTCAAGATACGAAGATCGGAAAGTCAACTATAGCAAAATCGATGGTTTGATGAACTAATTCTATGTATTGCTCTAGACTCGAGACCCAAAAAGATGTATGGAGTACTCTATGCACAAACTCTCCAAGGAGAAAAGACACAATTGTTCGTCTAAGTAGGTGTCAACAAACAGATACAACTCTATCGATAAATCATAAATCTAATCTATCAAAATAGGGATGTTTGAGAGCCTTTAACTTTATTTATTTATTTATTATTATTATTATTATTATTTTTTTTGGGGGGGGGGGGGGGGGGGGGGGTTGTTGTTGGTGTTGTGTGAACAGATTTTAAATTGTGAATTGTAGATTCTGGATGTAGTAGAATAGAATGTGAATATTTGAAAGTGTTTGGAGGATGTATTTTAGCAATTGGGGGATGGTGTTGTGCACGGGTGCACAATATCATGTTGAGTGCCTCCGGACCGTTGATCTTGGCAATCAACGGTTCAGATTGCCGAACAACTGGACGAATGAGATTACACACATCACTGAGCAATCTGCACAATTGATTATTGAGATAAACGGTTCAGATGTGCATAGCACTTTGCGGTAGAAAACCTCCCCGGGTTTGCATTTTAGAGGTTCATGAGAGTGTTTGGAGTATAATCTGAAGAATAGATTTTGATCCATTGATTTTGTTCAAAGAAAAAGTCCATTTTGGTGGGTAAAGAATTAGAGACGAATTTAGCAATTTTTATCCAATTTTTTTTATTTTACTTGAAAAAAAAAATGAGTGAAGCCATACTGTGAAACTAGATAGATTGGTTGAATGAATTTTCGTGTCCAAAAATCCTCTTTTTATTTTATAATTAATTAAAGACGAATGTGTCCAGGAATTGGAAAGCACATACACCCGAGCCCATAAGGCCTAGCTGCTGGTTCTGCATGGTTCTACAGCCCAACTTTAGGCAGTACCTAATGGAGTTCTGCTACACACAGTAGATCTGTACACAGATTGTGCACAAATTTTATTGTGGAGCCCACCACGGGTCCCACACAAATCATCCGAACCGTTCATTAAATGTAAAACATTTTTTCAAGGGTTCCCATAAAAAATAAGCTCAATCCGATACCTATAGGTGCTTCATTCAATTATCTAACTTTTCATTCAGATTTTCGGATAATGAAAAGTTATATGGTTGGATCGAGTACCTATAAGCATCGGATTGAGCTTATTTTTTACTAAGATCCTTGAAAAAATATTTTACATTTAATGAACAGCTCAAATGATTTCCATGGGTCCCACAACGAAATCGATGCACAAATCTGCTGTTTGTGTAGACTTTTTGTACCTAATGTCCACTTCTTATTCCCTCTTGATTAGGATAATGCCAAATACGTTCCAAGGACTTGGGGATGCTGTTGAGCGGATGCAAAGCGGCTGATTTGGCTGTTCATTTCGGCACGGACACCTCATATCAAATTTGAGCATATATAAATCTAAAATCGCCCATTCCTCGGTTAAGATCCGAATCGTCGATTGCCGAGATAAGCGATTGATTCAACCACTCAGGGTGCTAGCCAGAGCCAGTGCTTGGCAACGTACCACATCCCTCCAAAGTCCAAACATGCACGGTTTCGTGGGTTGGGACGGACCTTCCCTTACTTGAGCCCAAACGGAGCCCACTTCGCGCACACACCAAGCTCTACTTCCCATTGGGCCCAGGCCCAACCCAAAAAATTTGGCATGATTTTGTACCCAGGATCGTAACGTGGGGCCCGCTACGAGTTCTACACAAACGATCTAAATCATTCATTAAATTTAAAATATTTTTTTAAGAACTTCAGCGAAAAATCAACTCAGTCCAATTCGTATATATAACTACTCAATTTAATCATCTAATTTTTCATTCAAGTGATCCGTAATGGTCCCACATCGCGATACGTGCAGTACAGACTTCCTGTTTTGTACTCGACCCTCAAGTCAAATTCTCAAACTACCAGTCCATTTTGGGTTCATCTGATTGGTAGATGGTTGACTTGTTGTATCAGTGCAGTATGGTATCAGTGCAGTATTGCAATTAAAATTAGGTCAGGTGGGGGCAAATCCTGTTTGACTGACCTTCTCATTTTATTCATACTACGGAGTAATTTCCAACTACCTATGACCCGATTTTCAACTTCACAAGGAATATTTTTTTTTTATATATACATAGTAGGAAAAATCCAACGGTCGGTCAAAACTGATTAACCAGTCCACATAATTTCAAAACTACAAATCTTGCAGACCAAGCAGACACCATCAACCTTTTGAGAAAAACAAAAAAATGGCTCTGGAAGTCTTCCCATAACAGACAAAAATTTCTTTTACCCTTTACTTTTTAAAATTAAGGCTGAGTTCTTTTAAACTTAATTTATTTCTTCGTTTTGTGTGTTTTGTTCATTTTTTTTAAATTTTTGTTAGATTCGCATAATTTTTTTTGGATTAATCATCCGTCTCGACAAAAGGAGTCTAAAAAAATAAAATTATGACCAAAAGCAAAAACAGTTCACTAAAAATGAAAAAAATATTAAACAGCTATATAAAATTATTTGAATTTTTTCAACATCGGTCCATTTTTTTATATTTTTCTGATTCATCTCGTCGAGGCGAACGATTAACCCATAAAATTACGTCGAAAAGTTAAACAAAAAATTATGAAAAGTAAAAAATACCGAATAAGTTTCAAAATTATAAGTTCAAAAGAACACAGCCTAAGTACATGCAATGTTGGTGTTTTGAAGGGTAAGGGAGAAAAGAAAAAATATGACAAGTATAATGATGATGTTACCCTAATTAATTGAGATTTTCAAAAGGGACCAATAAATTGAATTGCCACGGAAGGAGTAGATTTTTTTAAGAACTAAACTCTATAGTTTGTATCACTCATAGTGTTGCTTTCAAATTTTTGTCTTTATTGGAGTGTTTCATATCAATCGAGCTTTTTTCTCAACACTTACTTGAACTTGTGTAGATATTTGAGTAACACAGCCTAAGTACATGCAATGGTTGTTTGTTTCGAGATAAATTTTTGGGATAACAAAATTGTACTATGTGTTTTCGTGTTCTTTGTCAAATATTTGATTGTTTTAACATGACTTTTTTACTTTCAAAATAGAGATACTGTATTGGGACCGACGATACACTAGGCTGTAGATGTTCCAAAGAAAAGACAGTAGGTAATATTACCTAAAAAAAGTCAAACAAGCTACGGTCAGGGAAACCACGACTATGATACTTATTTCCATAACTACCCTTCTAAACCAACTATCTCGGCCCTTCCCAATTGTGAGAATGAAAGCTAGTGGAGTAGTAGTTAATTTCAACTGATGTGATTCTCCACCTGACAAAGCTTTAGCAACTTAATTTCCTCATATGGTTTTGTGTTCTGACCCTTCAACCAAAACAGAGAAATTGGGTACATCCACATGGGGGTAATAGAGTCAGATTTTGTGCTCATGCATTGAACCATCCCCGCAGAAAACCATATATTCTTACGAGCTGTGTTTCTGACATTTCAAAAATCCTACTTTAATTTCCTTGAAAAATCTTGACATCCTCTCTCCAATATTATTATTATTATTGAATAAACTCATGTTATTCGGGCCAACTTATGCAAATATCAATTAATTTTCGAGAAACTATCTCACCTTCTACACTATTAAAGTCGGGACAAAGTCCTGTACTGATCCCACAAGAGTTGATATATAGCAGCAAGGATGATTCGAGACAACCTCTTAACACTTACGTAATCCTTCTGAATGGTCAAATGGCTCAAATATCATATGAACAAAAAAAAAAAAAAGGAAAACTTGTTTTCGGTTTTGTTTGGTACCTTCTTGTGTTACATATGGTAGAAACACCATTGGCACATACAATCTACTTAGGGGGTCATGTGTGGCTCTGTTTAGAATGAAGCATTCTTCTTCATATTTTGCGAAACAGAGGAGCACAGGTAATAATATTTTTGCTAGATTATGTTACCACTCACCAACTTCAAACATCAAAACATGAATCTATATATGCAATATTACCAGACTCACATACCCGAAAAGGCGACAAACCAAGAGAGAGAGAGAGAGGAAGGAGAATGTAACATACCCGAAAACCTCGAAGCCAAAAAAGTTTGAGCTTTTTGGGAAAGAGAAAACCCGTTGATGATTATTTTTTTTTCTTTCTTTCTTTCGTCTGAACCCTTTTGCGAACTGCATTTTGGAATGATGATACAATGATGAATGGGGTCACCGAATTCTCAGGAGAATTATCATAAAAGAAAAAGGGGGAAACAAAAAAAGTGTGGAGAAGCTGCAATGAAAAGCATGTGTATATTCAGAGAGAACAGAGGAGTCGTTGTGTATGAAAGGTTCAGGCCTGTTTTTTAATACCCCATTCAAGGATGGGTGGAAATAACCAATCGTCTGATGATTATTAATTGGACCCTTTCAGTTTTCGTGTGGATTTGAATGGTAGATCCTCTTCTCTCTCTCTCTCTCTCTCTCAAGTTTAGATTGTAGTAGTTTATACGCGGATGGAGTCGACCAAACGTTCTAAGTAGTAGGGTCTGAAAATGGCGTCCACCAACCGTTCTTTTCGTTTTCTAACTACCCAACGGCTGAAGGGCAGCATTTAGAATATGCTTTGCTAGTAGTTAATTTCTCGTTCTTTGCAATGTACGCGTTTTTGGAGAAAATATGCACCAAAATTTATAATGCGTGAAGTGGGTACGTCACTACGTTGAGACATTTCTTTGATCGAATGGAAGGAAGAAAGTTGAAAATTAAGAACTTAAAATTGAATGCTAAATTTATTAAGTTGAATTTTTCTGACAAGTTTTAGAGCTTAATTTTAATAAATGGGTTGATATAGATTTTGTTTATGTTAAATAGATTTTGTTTATGTTATATATGCAAGGCCGACCCAAGGAATTTGGATGTTCAAGGCTAAATTGTGGGATGGTTCCCTACGTATTTTTAGAATTAAACAACAATGATAGAAATGTTTCTTTATATTACTCCTAGTTTAGACTTTATAATGCATGTTAATTACCTTATCAAAGTGGTTGGCTTGAATTCTACTTGATTTGGTTTCAAAATTTGGCAATTACAATAGCATTATTTTTGGGGAAAAAACATTTCAAAAGAAAAAATTGCCCAAAAGACTCAAATTCAAACACTTCACATGAACTAAAATCAACTTACCACTGAGCTAACAAAGATATTTGTGTAATATACTAATTTACAAATAATATTGAAGTGCCTCTAAAACTTAAAATTTTTTGGATGCCAGAGGCCCAGGCCTCTTGGGCATTGGGCCTGGGTTGGCCCTGGTTATATGTAACTGTTTTCCTTATAGTTTTACCTATAACCATCATAGTTTATGGTGGAGAGATGGTGACTGCGTGCGGTGGGAGGTTGGTTAGCAGAGGTGGTGGCGGTGGTGCTAGCGGTTATGGTAGCGAGTGATAGTGTAGTTGTGGTGGCGAAGCTAGGAGTTGATTGTAGCGGTGGAATTAAGGTGGTGGAAAAGGGCACCACAACCACTAGGGGCAACCGGGCAAACCACGCCAAACCAAAACAAGAATACGAACTTTAGTGTCCAACTTGCAACCTACAGTCAAAAAGGCCAACGACATATGCAGATCGAGAGGCAGGGCACCAGTGACCTACCATTCCACTGTTGCTTTTTTCTTCACTTTTCTCAAGGCTTTAAGTCTATTCACCGCTCCCCCACCACTCCCAGGCCCGTTTGATAACCATCCTATGGGTTGGATTGGGATTATGAATCCCATGGATCTCACAATTCCTTGTTTGTTTGCACATTTGAGGTTGAGATTGGGAAGCCCAAGGGACTAGCAGTCCAGTCATTAGGGTGTATTGGGAATCCTCTTTTGAACTTGGTATTGATAGTCCAGTCCACAATCCGCCAATGTGAAAAGACAAAGATAGCCTTGCTTAAACCATCTAATGACAAAATACCAACAGCTTATAAGCACATACCCTAGCCCCCGTCCTTTTCTCTCACGATCAGACGAAGACAGCAGCTGCAGGTAACAGACGACACCATCTTGGCTGGAAATTCGAAATACCTAGCTCCAACAAGTAAGAAAACCTTGTTATTTTTCTAAAGAAAAAGATCACAGTTTTGAGTTCTTGTTTTGAGTTCCATTAAACACGAAAAAAGTAATCAAAATTTTCATCTAGATATAAAAATTTTTTCAAAAGTATTTTTTTTTCATTTTCTGATTATTTTTTGAAAAATGGGTTTGATCCAAAAAATTTCCATCAAAAAATTAAATTAGTTTTGCATAAGGGCAAAAACGGAAATGTATATTATCAATCCAATCCAATCCCATGTGAAACAAACATGATATTAATAATCACATCATCGCATCTCAACAAACAAACATATTCATCACCAATCTCTTCTCATTACCAATCTCAATCCTAATCCCATATTCTTACGAATCCTAACCATCTATCACTGTTATCAAACGGGGCCTCAATCTCACTGTCCAAAATTGTTTTGGACGGTTCGGATTTTGAAAAGACTCTTCCCGGGAAAAGTTTAAAATCCAGACCATTAATTATCAAGACAGACGATAAGATCGAATGCTACGATGGGGGCAGCGGTGAACCAAAGGGGTTGGGAGTAGCACCGCGGACAAACTACGTAGGTAAACTACGAAAACGGGAGCAACATTTCACGTGAAGAGGAGGGGGAAATGCTAAAATAAGAATCCCCAAAAACCATTTGTGGGCAAATTACCAGAAGCCATATCACCATCAATCCACCTTAAAGATTATAGGTCTCCATTGAGTAGTTATCAGTGCTCCATCACCACATGGTGCTCAATAAACCTTCTCCACACTCTTATCGGGTGAAGAATAGTTTTGTAACATCACGTGTCGATTCTCCAAAAGTATTTAGCAATTTTAGGTCTCCGTTTGTCCGTGATCTGGCGCAGCCTCCATTTCAGCTTTACAAGGGAGATGCCACGCGTTGTTCCAAGGAAATCAGACGTTGTGCTTGACCCCATACAAACACGAATGACTCGAACTCGCCAATAACTTGTTAGGAAAAAACTAGGATTATTTTTCCTTCCTTGGGAAAAAATCAACGTGCCAACTTTTCAATGGAAAGCTGAAATATGGATAAAAAGTTAAAAACTTGTGGTTATTCTTTTGAGCTTAATTTTTATAGGGCCACTCCAAAAAATATTTTAAGATAAATCAACGACTCAGATTTTTTATGAGGGATTTAAAAAAAAAAAGGCCCTGCGCACCGATCCGTATATCATCGGTGCACATTTGGTCGGTTTCAGTAGGATTTTCATAATTAGGAATGAAAGAAATAAGTGCTACACACAGTCCACTGCACGTGTCCACCACATTCGTGTGGAGCCCATTTTAGGTCTCACAAAATACAAAAAAACTTATAAATTTTAAAATAAGTTTTTATGTGGCCCTGTAAAAAATTAACTTCAACAGATATTATTAATTTTTTTTTTTTTGGATTCATAGGAAAAATACTTACCCTACCCGTTCGAGCTTATTTGTTTAGAGCGCCTCATAAAAATTATTTTAAAATTTATGAATATTTTATTATATTTTTTTAAAACCCGAAGTAGACCCCGCTTAAGGTGGACAAATACGGTGGAGCCTACACTTTCTGTTAAGGGTGAGTATGGTCCGGATTGGTTCGGTTTTATAGTAAATTAAGAACCAAATCAATACCTACGGATTATGAAATTGGAGAACCAAACCAACCCACAAAAGGTATAGAACCAAACCAATCCAAACCATTAAAATGCGGATTGATTTCGGTTTTAAACGATGGTTTGCTTTGAACTAAACTATTATCTTCAAAAAGTATTAGGGTAATTGGTCTTGGTACTGAAGGAATTATAGGAATAGATATTGGAATTGGTTTTCATGCATAGAAACTTAGGAATTGGGGCGTAGAAGTTGACTGATCTGGTGATCTAATATCCTTTTTGTGTATAATAAATTAATAATCATAGAAACTTAGAAAATGGTTGTGAATCATTTTATATAGAAATTTAGTTTAAATTATCTTAGCAGGAAAGAAAAAAACTAAATATTGCTGTGAAATTAATAGGATCAATAAATCGGGAAAATAGTTGACTAAGGTTCCCATATTTATTTGGTGAATCATAATTATATATATATATATATATGAAAATGATTTCTACACTCCATTTTTTGATTATGGCAATCCTTTTTTTACACACACACAAAGTCCGTCTCCTATGGGACCACCTCATTTTAATAAAATGCGGACCTCCCTTTTCCGATCGAATTTCGATGATCCGAGCCGCTCAATGTGTTCAGAACATGATTTTAAGGGTACACGTGAGAAATCATTAAAAATAATGACCGGGAAGGATTTCATTTGAGCAATTTTTGATTGTTTTTTATCGAACGGTTCAAACAAAAACTGTTCGGATGAAGCCCTTTCCGATCATTTTTTTTGGACTATATCTTTAAAATCACGTTCTGAAAACATTTAGCGGCTCGGATCATCGAAATTCGATCAAAAAATGAAAGAAATGAGGAGGTTCGCATTTTAGTTAAAATGCAGATCACCTCATTTGAGACTGATTGTGTGTGTGTGTATATATATATATATATATATATATTATACGGTTCGAATCGATTTGAAATCGTAACCGTGAACGTGAATCCACAAACTAAACCAAACACAAATTCTATTTTTTTTAAAACCATGATCAAACCAAACTATTAAAAAATCGAACAACACCTTTCCATTTTGATTGATTTCAACTGTATTCGCGGTTTAACGAATTTTTGCTCACCCTGAGTCCCTGACTTTCTGTAATCAACCCGACGACAGACAGGGAATTGGCGACGTGGCCAAATCTGTCACTCCAAAATTCCTTTGGCGCCTTCCAGTAGCCCAAGTTCTCTCTCTCTCTCTCTCTCTCTCTCTCTCTCTGGCCCAAGTTCTCTCTCTCTCTCTCTCTCTCTCTCTCGGATTCTTTCTCAGGGTGTGTATTTGCAAGCATGAATATGGGGAGCACCGGTAATTCAACACTCCCACTCTCGAAACTGGAATTCCCGTCTTTGAACCCTCGAAGGACTAGAAAGAAGCTCACGACGCCAACCCCCTTTGGCTTTGGTACTCAATCCATTTCCAATCTGTCGAGAAACACAACTACAGGGCTTTCTCTCTCTACAGGCCATTATTATGCCATTCGTTGTTGTTTGGATAATAGTAGTAACATTGGAGTAATTGAAGATCCAGCCAAAGACATTAGCCCTCCTCAAGTCCAAGTTAAAACCAGGTTAGTTATTACTCTCCCCTTTTCCTATTGATTGCATTCATTGCTCAGTCTTTCTTTCTTAGGCTATGTTTGGATAGCAGTCCCACGTTGTACTCCATGTTAGACAACAGTCCCACATTAATTGCTTGGGTATCGATAGAATTAGAATATCACCTCCAGTACTCGTTGCCAAAGGGTTTTGGGTTGGATATAAAGTTTCCACACCCCAGGTCCTTAGAATAGTAAGTTATCCAAACAATACAATTAGATGCGTAAGAAAAGATGCGTTGCGTAACCTATAAGAAATGGCAAATCACTCATGATAGACCAGACGTGAGATATCTAATCCATATTTATATTTGCAAACTTAAATGCATTTCGTAATGCTCATTTCTCTAAAGAATGGACGTAACTTAAATCAATTTAAGTGAATCTGCAAACTCCAATCTAAAGGAAACAAGTACAAGAACAACTCTACATTGTGATACTGAGTTTTCCTTAGATTTAAGGTGTTCTATGGCCAAGGTACCGGACAACCATCCCTGTTATGTAGGGTTACTTGTGGTTGCATTACTTTCCTTGAGTGGAGAAACTCCGTGGTTGGACTCCCTTGTCATAAACCTTAGTCAATCATGGTTGATATATAGGCTATGAGCTTGACCATAGCACTTTGTTGCTTCTTCTGCCATTTCCAAGCAATCATCACATCATTAATCATTTTGTCCGGTTTCAAAGCTTCAACCTTACGGTGGATTACCCCATTTGCAATGGGATGGCTGTGTCCAGAGCCGGCCCAAGCACAACGCCTGGGCCTTGGGCATCCCCAAAATGCTGAATTTTGGGGGCACCCCGATTTTTTTTAGTATTTGGGTTGGGTAGGACTCTTTTTAGGAATGGCCCAGTCCAAGTTTCAGAAGCAAAGCCCAGTCTCTAGAGCATTGGTACTGAGGAGTAGGACTTTCTACTTATAAAAGATTCTTTGCCTTCATTGTTTCCTTCAACTAGCGATGTGGGACTATAGGTGGGAGGCTTTGTTTTGCAACTTGTTTGTCCCACATCGACAGAGCAAAGGCTCATTTGGCAAAGTGCTCACCTATAAAGCCCTCTACTCCACTGTTCCACTTGCTCACAGAGTGGTTGCACGTGAAAGCAACACGTGGGCAGCAAGTATCGGAATTAAAATTGTTTTGAAGGGAAATTTCAAATTTTGAAATATATATATATATATATATGTATGTATGTATGTATGTACGTACGTACGTACGTATTAGTCAAGGGGATTTAATACTATAGTTTTGGCTATCTATGACTGTTTATTTTTTTTTTCATAAAAATTATCAAGCGTTTAGGGCCCTAACTTTGTCCACCCTTAAACCATTGCATAGTTCATCTGAAATTAACTTTGTGGATATTGGAGATCTTAACATTTATGATGCGGGGGATTAGTTTTCTTTTTCTTCAAGTTTGTGGAGTTGATACCACAAAAAGTTCTTCCATTGAGATACAATTAGTTATGCTTCCTGGTTTCGTGTTATCTTCAACTCATGTACTTCTCGCGGATGCCCTGAGTGTTTTCCTACGTTCATTTTAGATTTTGTGATGTTGGCTTTCTAATTCTGTATGTGATTTGTTTGTCTTGTAGTACATGGAATTGGAGGGGCTATTCTATTCGGTATCAGTGTGCTGGGAGCAGTGGCCCTGCATTAGTTTTAGTTCACGGTTTTGGAGCAAACAGGTCTACATTTTGCTTGTCCTCAACTTATTGACATAGCTGTTAAATTCACGACAGTGCTCGGAAAAGAGACTCTTATCTGCTCTAAATCTATGAGTTGGGATATGGTGGTCCACTAGCTATTAACAATTCATCAGTGGAAGTTTTTGTTCCTTGATTTTTTTTTAAAACAAATTGGATTCTTAGAGCTTTTTCAGTCACTAGTTTTGTCTCACTTATCTTTTCAACAGCGACCATTGGAGGAAAAATATTCCAGTTCTTGCGCGTTCCCATAGGGTATTCTCGATTGATCTTATTGGCTATGGTTATTCAGACAAACCAAATCCTCGTGACTTTGGAGTTAACTCCTTTTACACATTTGAGACATGGGCCTCCCAACTAAATGAGTTCTGTGTTGATGTGGTGAAAGACAAAGCATTCTTTATTTGCAATTCCATTGGAGGTGAACACCTTTTATTGATCCCATTTCTGTGATTTTAATTCTTTACTCTTCATATTATGCTTAATTGATCTTCTTCTTAACATTGTATTGTCCATCTTTTTCGTTGACAACATTCATCTTGACTATCTGTATTTGAGGGCAAAATTAGGGTGATTGATTTAATCAACTTCCAGTTATGTCGTTGCTACTAAAATTTTCCCAGGATAGCACAGAATTGGTTTTGTTCATTGATAAGGTCTTCTTTTAGGGAGTGTGATGAACTGCAAAACTTCCTCACATCCTACCTGTCATACTGCTGAAATTGCTCATCATCCTTTGATGCTTTCAAGAAACTTTAACCACTCATTAACAACCACATAAATTTTCACCTTTAAAAGGGTAAAAGACCTACTTTCGCCATCCCATACTGTATACTATAGATGAAGAAACCCCAGATAACATGACCGCATGTCCTCCCCATGCCAGATTTGC
This sequence comes from Rhododendron simsii, assembly GCA_014282245.1. Taxonomy (NCBI): domain Eukaryota; kingdom Viridiplantae; phylum Streptophyta; class Magnoliopsida; order Ericales; family Ericaceae; genus Rhododendron; species Rhododendron simsii. The sequence continues at coordinate 35,290,513 of CM024953.1, read as the reverse complement.
CAATTACCTCTGGCAAAAGACTTTCAACCTAGAAGAATTCAGTAACTTTTAGAAGAACAAGTGAGTGAGACTTGTAGAGAGAGATAACACGACCACATGTCCTCTCTGTGCCAGATTTGCCAATTACCTCTGGCAAAAGACTTTCAACCTAGAAGTTACACACTTGTTAAAATCAAAACCACATCCACAATCTGCTACGAAAGCTTACTGAGAATCAAAAATTGAGCTTGCAGTCACTTTACTAAACCTCGAGGCAAGAATGTATGCAGTACTTAAAGACACACCCAACCACACTAATTGGTTCGTAATCTCTAATGTCAACTGCACCACATTTCCCAGGCCCCCCTCATACATTTTAAGATGCGGTCACTGTTGAAATTTCTCTCAAACACCTAGTTTCGTGAAAGAATTACGAAGCTATCATCACCTTATTTCTCACCACATTTCAACACTCAGGAAAAACGCTATGGTGAACCTGTGTAGCCCAGGAGCTTTCTCATCCAGGCCAAGTTCCTTTAAGTGAAAAAGGCTGACAACCATTTTGGAGTCTCATAATTTGCTTGACTTGGTCTCTGATTTACGCTATTCTTCTGATCTAATCACGTATTCTTCATGCAATTGTGTATTCACACTTTCCCTTTCCTGCTAATGTCTTAAAAGGAGTACTAGGTTATTTGCATTCCTTTGAAATCTTTCTATAGATAATAGCAAAAATGATGCACATATAAGAAAGATTCCTTTTCGCTTTCATGAAGGAGTTGTTGGTCTTCAGGCAGCTGTTATGGAACCCAAAATCTGTAGGGGCATTACTATTCTAAACATATCTCTACGTATGCTTCATATTACGAAGCAACCATGGTACGGAAGACCTCTAATCAGATCATTTCAAAGTTTGCTGAGGTAAACTTGGATATATAATGGTTTCTATTGGCTTACTTCATTATATTGAACTTTCGAATTATCTTAAACATACTTTATACTTCTTGCCAGGAATACTGCAGTGGGCAAATTCTTTTTTAAATCTGTTGCCACACCAGAGTCAGTGAGGAGTATTCTTTCTCAGGTATTCCTCCATGACGACGTGGATTTGTACTCGGTACTTATTCTCACGAAAAGATGATGATGTTGTCAAGAGATTTAAGAGGAAAGAAACATACTTTGTTCTGAGTATTTGAGGAAGTCATGACCAAGAATCCATAGGATATCAGGTTCCTCTGGCATGGATAGTAGCTTACTAGACTTTGATGGATAGTAGTTTACTGGACTGTGAATAGACTAGGTTCCAATGGCACGAATTCATCACCCTTTTGAAAGATTCTAGATCCAAACTTAATTGAATGTGTATTACCCTAGTCAGAAAATGGAGAGATGAAAACTCTTCAATAAAAATCTGAAACAAATGTGGGACGATTTCGAATTGCAATGCTTTATGCATAGGTGATGCAAAAACATCCTGTAATTATAGAGAAAGTAGGGCGTAAAAATCTTTAAGATACTTTATGCGAGAATCTAGGGAAATGATGGTGAGTGAGCCTGCTGATAGCCGATGTGGAGTCTACTTTTTTTTTTTGGGGTAAGGTAATCCATTAGACTAACAAACCAAGAAACATGGACCAAGGGTATGGCCTTGAGAATACAATCAATGAAAACAGAAAACATGAAAGAAACAACTCAAGCTCTCCCAAACAAGAACAAACCCACTAGACTATCAGACAGAAAACATGGAGTTGTTCATTGTATGTAGCCAAATGGGAAAAGAACTACTGGCCTTGAATCGGACAGAAATGCTCCCAACATTATCTTTAAGAGCTCACTCACAACAACTCATGCTCACTCACAACAACTCATCAACTTATCATATTTCTTAGACATCCCTATGTCCTCTAAAGTCTAAATTAGCATTCTACCCTCCAAATCACAATTCTCGGTTGCAATGAAAATCTCTTCCCAAGAACTGCAACTGATAGTAGCCTACCTGTGGGACAAAAGCTTTGATTTTTTCCAGTCCTATTTATTTTGAAGTAAAAATGTTGCAACATTGTCTTCCTGTGTTGGATAATTTGATGTATATTATTAGACACATTTCCTAAGTACTTTAAGGTTTGGGGACAATCGGTGACTTAACGTGGTTTTAGGTTTGGCTTATAGGTCTTGGGTTCAAGTCCCCCAATTTGTATTTGTTCTGCATTCTCATTCTGCTTCTTGCTACTTCCATTTTGTTTCTTCCAATAGAGGGACGTTTCATCTCAACATACATGATGGGGGTACAAAACCATCTATAGTACTTTGCTACTTTGCATGCCTTGAAATGGAAACATTATTGTCTTCTGACATACAAATGGGTATCGTCGTCGAAACTAGAATGATATACGGACAATGAGACCATTTTAGAGGTTTCCTCCCAATCCCACCCATAGCAAACATAGTTGACTGTGCTGAAATAAACATAAATTTCCATGTGAAAGCTTGGAGTGACCTTCGTAATGAATAATGGAGACTTTAAACACTGGTGGCAACAAGCTTTTGAAGTGATGATCTTCTGTGTTTGGTATTCATGACATGTTAGCAGTTTCCTCGGAATGGATCTTGTCAAGCACTTGAATCCTCTTTAACCATTGTTTAAATGACATCTGTAGATTGCTGTTTTAAAAACCATCCAAATACTTGTTTTTGTGAAAAATGGTGTAAAATGAAGCATATTCTGCTTCTTTCAGTGTTACCACGACACGTCCCAGGTGACAGAAGAATTAGTTCAGAGTATCCTTCTTCCCGGGCTTGAGCCTGGAGCTGTGGATGTGTTTCTGGAGTTTATTTGTTATTCAGGGGGCCCTCTTCCGGAGGAACTATTGCCTCAAGTCAAGGTCAAATTCTTAAATTTGATCCCTATTACTATGTCTCAATATTTGTCTCGCGTTTTGTTTTTCTTTGGATGACACGGATCTCTCTCTCTCTCTCTCCACAATTTAGTGCCCTGTTTTGATAGCATGGGGTGACAAGGATCCATGGGAACCCATTGAGCTGGGAAGAGCCTACAATAAATTTGATTCTGTGGAAGACTTCATTGTCCTCCATAACGTTGGCCATTGCCCTCAGGTGTCTCTCTCTCTCTCCCTCAGCATGTGTGTGTGTGTGTGTGTGTGTGTCTCATGAGCTCATGTTACATGATCTCAAATACAGGTGTCGGCTGCAGATACATATAAAATTATTGGACTTATTTTTCAGTCCGAGCCCCTAGGACATGTAGACACAGCAAAATAATCATATTTCCACTAGTCCTTTAATTTTATGGAAAAGGGTGGGTGATTTGCAATAGCAAGTGGAGTGGTAGCTAAGTGGTAGGTACCATGTACTTCCATGCATTTGACATGGGTTCAACTTCAAACCTCACAACTAACAATGCTGACTTTCACCAAGCAAAAGAAAAAGGGTGTTCACAATAGGCCAACATTGCATGTCATTGGAGATTTATGCACACGATGATACCAGCATATTATGAAATAGTTTTATGGGTGAGTGCCAATTGGCATGTTACACATCTGACACGGATCCCATTTCCTACTGAACCATCCGGTGTCTGATACATACATTGACACATTTAGAAGAGTCCATGTACCATAAACAACTATGAAGGGGCCGACATTGACACTGTGCACATTGATTTGTGATATGTAGTTCTATCTGGTTCCATTGTACAGGTATTATGGAACGCCATCTTGGAGAACTGAGATTATAATTTCTATGTCTACAATATAAGTTTGAAGGGCTATTTTTGACTTTGTACCACACTAGGACCCTTGGCTTCTTGTCCCTCCAAAAAGAACTACTGTTATCTACTCGACCTTGTCTACTCATGCTATTGACTCCTTTGAACTTTTACGATTTCTTTTTCGACAATTAACTTCTGTTTTTTTTCATCATTTTGTTGATGTGAGTGAAGGATGAAGCACCTCATCTTGTCAACCCGCTTGTTGAGTCCTTTGTGGCACGTCATGCGACACCACAACCTAGTATTTCCGTGAATGATACATAATGCATTTCCAGGTTAAGATTTTTTGCTTTTTCTTGGTGCTTTGAGTAGACGTCTTGGATTTGCTCAGCATCCATTGCCAATCAATCACTGATGCTCTCTCTCTCTCTCTCTCTCTCTCTCTCTCTCTCTCTCTCTCTCTCTCTCCCCTTGTTTGTTTTCAGGGAGCATTTCAGAGCAGAAACAAGGGTGGATTACTTCGAAGTCTGAGATGCATGCTGAGCGGTTAGATTTTTGGTTTTCTGCATGGTTTGGGTAACCTGTCAAAATGTCTACCAGTTAAGATGTCTGAAAATATGTATAGAGATTCTCTAGGTAACACTTGCATGTATAGAAGTTGAAGTTACTGGTCTCGGTAACCATATCCAGCACCTTTCTATGGGGCCACCTTTTCGTTCACTTATGGCAAATTTGTTCAGCTACGAATTGCATGTTGCTTTGCTTCTTGACTTACTGTTTATTTTAACACCGAGTATTTTAACTAACAAAGTCCATTAATTTAAAGTCAAGGTGGACCTGCCGTTCATATTGTCAAATTTGTGGGCCGTATCAAAAAAGAGATCAACGGCCCCTCTCAGAACCGAGTCTGCCCTTGTGACTATGATTTTTCTGTGATTTCAAGGATAAAGTTCAAAAGTATATATTTTGTAAATATAAGTGTCCAATGCGCGATCAATATTATTAGCTACAAACTCAACGAGCCGAAAAATGAACGTTGCGGATACCCTAGCAGTCCAGAGATGGTCCTCATTAGAAGAGCAGAGTGTTTTTTAGTGCCATATTGAAAGCTTGAGGTCCGGTATCAGTCTCACCTTCCTAGGTTTTCTTGCCCCTTCGTATTGCGCAGTTCACCTTTTGGATCATAAAAAGATGATGAAATGTACAAGCTTATACTTTCCCCGAAGAGAAAAAGTCATCTGTGGTGTGTATAAAAGTCTTGAGATTATGGACGGAAAAATGATATCCCACAAATTAACACAACCATATGTACTTAGAAATTACGGCATTTGGACACATTCCTCGAAACTTTTTCAAATTTGAACTGCAAGCACTTGAGCAGGCTAAACAGGAAACACAAAAGAGAAGGATAATAGCATTCATGATTGAAATGCAATAACAAGTCACAATTCTGAAACCCGTGAAAAGAAAGACTTCTGTAGCAAAGGAAAACACTTCATTCCTAAACACCCCAAACACAGCTTTTTTAACAGTTTCCTAATGCAGATACAAAGGATAATACACATATTGAGATGGAATGACAACAGAGAAGAGCCAGAAGAAGGGAGACAGCAACGCTCAAACTTTTCTCAATATTCTTCGCCCTCTTCTTCGTCCTCCACACCTTCGGCACCAACTTCCTCATAATCTTTCTCGAGAGCGGCTAGATCTTCACGGGCCTCAGAGAACTCCCCTTCCTCCATGCCCTCACCCACATACCAGTGAACAAATGCCCTCTTGGAATACATGAGATCAAACTTGTGGTCAATGCGTGAGAACACCTCTGCCACTGCTGTGTTGTTGCTGATCATGCAAACAGCTCGCTGAACCTTGGCAAGATCACCCCCTGGCACCACCGTTGGCGGCTGGTAGTTTATGCCGCATTTGAAGCCAGTAGGACACCTGAGAATTGAAAAAAGACAGCAACACATGAATTGGGTCGCCAAGGGGTGAGAATTCGAGTCTGGGGCCAGACATTCTAAGTATTTAATGCCAAAGGTTAGGTGCATACCCCATCTAATATATGTTAATGGGTACCTAGGTCAGCTTATTTCTTTTTAAATGGGGCTGCAAGCTTGCAGCATCTACTTTCCCACACGAGGAGCACAAGCTGAACAACAGAGACCTGTTTCCCAACGAAGTTCGTAGAAAATGGTTGTACATAGCAATAGAGCATTCATTTCAGATAAGTTTTTCCAATCTAAGGTCAAGGGCTATCCTTGTACAGTTATTGCCCCTAAAAGAATCGCTTAATAAATCCACACCTATTCCCTATTTCACTTCAAGATGGTTCTAGGCTTATAAATCATTAGTTCATTACTTCTCAACTACAAGATATTCCACAAAATGTATGATATTTAGTCCATAGATTATTATTCGCAAATCGATATCTACTATGTACTATTTTACTCACCAGTCAACAAACTGTACAGTCCTTTTGGTCTTTATGGTGGCTACAGCAGCATTAACATCCTTGGGAACAACATCTCCTCGGTACATCAAGCAGCATGCCATATACTTCCCATGCCTCGGATCGCATTTTGCCATCATGCTTGAGGGCTCAAACACTGCATTTGTGATCTCAGGTATAGAGAGCTGCTCATGGTATGCTTTCTCTGCTGATATCACAGGGGCATAAGAGGAAAGCATAAAATGTATGCGTGGATAGGGTACGAGGTTAGTCTGGAACTCGGTAACGTCCACATTAATGGCCCCGTCGAACCTTAAGGAAGTTGTCAGAGAAGATATTACTTGGGAAATCAATCGGTTCAAATTTGTATAAGTAGGCCTCTCAATGTCTAGGGATCTGCGGCAGATATCATAAATGGCTTCGTTGTCCAAAAGCACAGCAACATCCGTGTGCTCGAGGAGGGAATGGGTAGAAAGAACACTGTTATAAGGCTCCACAACAGCAGTAGATATCTGCAATAAACAAGAAGTTAGGTGCACCTAAGTAATCAAAACGACGAATAGAATTATAACGTTCTAGTTACCGATATTAGGCTCCATTTGCAGGATTGTGAAGTTCAAATGAAAGAAGTTACTATCCAATGACCATCAAATTAGATTTGAGATTTACCTAGGGACTTTGATATTGAGAGCTCTATCATGATGGATTTGAAATAACTACTACTCAGTATGAGGGATTTGTAATTCTTCATGTTAGGGATTGTATCTACACAATGATCCCAATAAACTAAATCCCTTCTACTTCTGAACCACCTTCCCTGCTAGTTTGCAAGCCATCTACTAGGCTATTGTATAAATACCAATTGTATTCATTTTAAGTTTAGCATCCAATTCCTCCAATTCCTTCCTTTGAAGCCCACATCTGCCGACAGATTCCAAACAGAGCTTTAATACCACGTTGGCAAACACTAACACTGTGTATAGACAAGATAAGCACAAATGTGCAGGAACCACTTGTGAGTCCACTTTGGGGTCCTAACACAAACGATCCTGAATTCTGAATGAAAAAAAGTTAGATGATTGGATCAAGCACTTAAATTATCCGATTGAGTTGAAATATTAAACTTAATGAACGGCTTGGACCGTTTCTGTGGGACCCCAGAGTGGGCCCCAAAAGTGGTCCGTGCTCATTCTGTCTGTACTTATAGTCGGTCTCTAGAGCAAAATCAATACCATTTTTTAACAGGTAGCAGAAGTTTTGAGATTTTACCGATACATCCCATTAAAGGGATCCGATTTTTTTCAAGTTTATGTTAACCAGCATTATTCTAACTCCACCTTGTTTCATTGACTATAGAAATCTACAATGCTCGTTATAATACCATGACGCCTATTACTACTCGTTATAGTACTTGTATGATAGACTGAAGGGGCTAGCAATATAAAACAAATGTAGGCACCTGAGGAGAAGGATAGATGGTGAACCCCAGCTTTGACTTCTTTCCATAATCTACAGACAAGCGCTCCAACAACAAGGATCCCAAACCAGAACCAGTGCCGCCACCAACAGCATTGAACACTAAAAACCCTTGCAAACCAGTGCAGTTATCGGCTAACTTCCTAACTCGATCAAGGCAAAGATCAACAATCTCCTTCCCCACTGCAGAACATCACCAAAATCAGGTTAAACTTACAAAACGAAGTGTTCATATGCTGGGCTTTTGAATTTAATGAAGACAATGAGTATAACCTGTGTAATGTCCTCTTGCGAAATTGTTAGCAGCATCTTCCTTGCCAGAAATAAGCTGTTCAGGATGAAAAAGCTGGCGGTAAGTTCCTGTCCTGACTTCATCAATAACTGTTGGTTCAAGGTCAACAAATATAGCTCTGGGCACGTGTTTTCCTGCGCCGGTCTCGCTAAAGAAGGTATTAAAAGCATCGTGTTCGACACCCACTGTTGTATCACTGCAAATAAATACATCATAATTTGTAAGGACCTCAAACTAACAACACCCAAAACCAAATCAAACCAAACCAAACCGTGCCAACCGAGCCATATGCCCCAATCAATTAGAGTCGGCTACATGAATCTTGTTTTTCGATTGAAATTTACACCACCCCCAAAAGAAATTTACAAAAGATGCAAACCAGTAGTCCTTCTATGAACAAGTTACAGCTAAGGAGCTACCTATCTAGAGTGGAATAAAAATTCAACCCTAGCATTATGAATAAGATGTTGAAAAGGGGAAACACACAAACGCTAACTTACATATAGCTATCTTTAACTTGAGAAATGCAAATATCATGGTTAATCACTTAGAAGAATGTAGCTGACCACTTTCCCCTTTCACATAAAGCCAGAATCATGATTTCTGACCCCATTAAAAACAATGTTGCTCATCCTAGAATATTTAAGCCGTAAACTTGTCCTCATTCCACAACAAAAAGTTATCTAACCACTGAAGCCATTAAAATGCATGATTTAATGAGAGGAATATACAGTGAACTGGCAAACAACCAAATAAACACCAGAAGACTTATTTCTTACCCATCCATCAAGCGCACTCAAGCCAAATTGAATGCCGAACAAATACAGCCATGAACCACAAAGAAATGAAGAACCAACTCAAGGGAGGAGTAGAAGAAATGGAAACTCACACAAAATCAATTCTACATTCTCGAATTTCCCGTGTTGTTTGTTTGAATGGATATGAGCATCCAGATGGAGTTCAGGTGTCAGGTTAAAATTATTTCGGTCTGGATTAAACATGCATTAAAACCCACAATATGTGCAATATAACATTATGGGTTGTGGCATTATTAATCTCATCACTATTAGTCCGACGAGATTGTATCTCTATAAATTTATAAATCCTTCAATACTAATCCTATCAAAATCAAACAAGCAGTGCCCCCATAATAAAACAGCAGTTCCATATACATCATCAGAGCAGCCACAAAACACTCGATATATTCTTCTTTATAGATCGGGTGTCGGGGCACAGGCACCTCGACTAATCCGTAGAGAACAAATCCCACCATTCACTATCTGGTCCAATTAATTAAAGTCAGGACAAAGTCTTGTATGTCTGGCGTTAGGATCTGGGGTCACGCACACAACACAAGCACCACAAGCACGAAATCGAGAAAAAATCACTCGTGTACACATACCCAGAGTAACAAAAAATTCTCCGGGGAGGAGAACCACCGGCTCCCCCTCTCGAGACTTCACCCTCTCTGGACTACATTGCTACACCCCTGCCCTCTCCCTGCTCTCAGTTCATACATATATACAATCAGAAACAAGGATAAGCTCAAAGCCATTCAAGGCAAACGTACAAGTAGTTGGGAGTTGACGACACTTTGGACTTGGAAGGAGACCAATAATTCAAGATCTGGCCCTACAATAATCGATAGGTCTAAAGTCTAGGTACAAGTCTTCACCACCAGCCAACAAATGCCATAATAATCTCAAACCAACGGTGATCCAGAACAGAAACAACTGAGATGAATAGAAAGTAATGGAAAAAACAAGTCTACCCAGCAAAGAAAATGAGAGACAAATACACAGCGAATCGACTGAACAGATGACCTAGATTGAACGCCCTAGACTAAATATACACACAGGAGACACATATTACAGGTGTGAGATGTAGTAGGAATGCGTACAGCATAGTAAAAGAGTAATTAAGGAGTACCTGGGCATCTTGCCGTCGGGCTGAATGCCATGTTCGAGGCAGTAGAGCTCCCAGCACGAATTCCCCACCTGAATCCCCGCCTGCCCAATGTGTATGCTTATTATTTCTCTCATCTCTCTCTCTCTCTCTCTCTCTCTCTCTCACAACAACAACAGCAACAATCACAGATTCAACTACTCTACCCCCTCAGATCCGTTTCCCCCCTCTCTATCTCTCTCTCTCTCTCTCTCTCTATATATGGAAGCAGCGAGTAATTAATGGCATTGGATAAACGTCTGGAGTCCGAAAATGATTTTTGGCGCCAGCGTTTAGGTGGACCCCCCCACAGCTTCCAAAAGCTGTCGGCGTTCCGTTTGCCTCAATAATTCTGTGGGTTACTATTTTTCTTTTTATTTAATTTTTTTCATTTTTTAGTAGTTCTGGTATATTAGGCTCCGTTCCGGAACCTAAAATAAGTCCTTATTTTTTAAGAAGGCAATTTCAAGCTCAAAAATTATAAGTTTATTGAAATCTAAAAATATGCAATATAGATCTTGTTTGGAAGATCTCGATGAGATCTTTTATACGATGCAAAAAAAATTGAAAAATTATTTTTCATTTACTTTATTTTTAAGTTTGAAAATGTGAAATAAGCTGCTTATTTTTTAAGAAGGTTTCTGGAACGGGGCCTTAGTTTGTTTCGATGTGAGAAATTTAGAAATTAAAAATTTACAGCATTGTCAAATATAAGAAAGCTCAATAAAGACAAAAGTAATTTAAAACAGACGAACTTTTTAGATTTAGTCTGTTTTTATTCAAAAAAATTTTAGTTTGGTTAATAAGTTTTTACTAGTCATCTAAATAAACTAATTATCCACACACAAATTGACGCAAAATTAACAAATAAAAATTTCTTTCAAATAACAATGAAAAATAAGCCCGACTACTTCCTTTTCTATCATTATGATGTCTCACAAATATGCGATAATATATCTTTGAAATGAATTGTTCAAAGAAAAAGATATTCAGTAGTACATCCTTAAAATGAATTATTCAAATTAAAGTATTAAGTGCAATTATATTGTACTAGTGTTTGCCCGTGCCTACTGCATTACGCATCCATGTTGAAATTGTTCGTGCCTACGGCACTTGCTAGCTAGTGGCTCAAAACACTAAATCGATTCATTAGTGTGTAGCATGTGATCCTCTTCTTAGTGGCACGAAAGAGAATTACCAGTGCTTATGGTACTCTCCCAACTATATATTTAAGTTCATTACAAAAAACTATCAATTTGCTGATGAAATCCCAGTAAATACCAGGTAAAAAGTTAAATCGCGTGCAATATATATCAACCACTGCCCAACAAATTAAACCATGCGGAAAACAATAAGTCAAACATATTTATTGATCACAACCACTATTTTTTGCTTCTCAAATTCAGACAAAGTCATGTTCATAAATTTTGATAATGGCATGTTCATAAATTATGAACAGAATGCCTTTATTTTTTTGATCCACAACAGACTATCTATTAAGCCAACACAATATTACCTCCTTCAATCCACCAATAAATTCCTACCGAAGTTGACAACTTTCTACACAATGGATACAACAAAGAAAGAAAAAATATGATAAGGTCAAAGCCATACAATGAGAGAGAGAGACCCTTCAATTAAAACGTGAATCAAAGAAATACAGCACGTCAAATTTTGTTAACCTCACTGGATGGAGCAATTACAAAATATCAAAGTTTAGTCCTAATGATCAAGATAACTCTTAGAAACAAACTTACCAAATACAAAAGGATGCCAATATAAGCCCCAAGATTTTAAGCCCCATTATTGCACGTTATTTACAAAACATGACATTAGTTTGTATGTAAAAGGGTAGAGAAATTAGGACCGTTGAATTTGCCTGTATGAGTAGATAAAATTTGTGTTAAGGAGAAATCTGAACCATTGAAAGAGAATATTCTTTAGGAATATTTCTAAAGACCCTTGTGTTTTATTACGTAGATTTTAATTTTGTATCGTAAGAAATCACAATATAATAATATGCAGTGGTCAAATAAGGTCAATACACTCCAAATAAACTAGTCATGTGCTGAAAATGTAAGCAAGTTAAGATTTGAAATTCGTATAATCTCAGCCATACAAAAGTTCAAAGATAATCTCAAACCGAGAAAAAAATGGTTGAAACAAATAATTATACTTATAACCACCAAGGGTGGTAGCCCAGTTGACCTGGGTGATGGGGCTCAAGCGCCTTTCCCTCCACGTGCACTCTGGTTTGAGCCCCTCCAGTTGCAAAAAACATATATGAGTTGGAGGGTCGCGTGGAGGGCCATGTGTCAACTGTGCGCCTAGTTGGTGCTGTGGTGACAGCTTGTCCTTCCGGACAGTAACTATGGCTCAAATCGGACATTCCACAACGAGTCGGGAGCCCTATGGTCATGCCCAACGAGGGTTGCTACGCTAGTCGCCCCCTCCTACCCTTTTTGATTATTAAAAAAATTATTATGATTATTATACTTATATACTTAATGAATTTTACCACCTCGTTCTCATCAACAAAAAATACTAAAAACTTAACACATTTTACCAACTGATTTTCACAAACAAAAAAGTTTTTATCTACTCAACAATTTTTTCACTCACATACCCATCAAAAACTTATTTACTATAAGAAACAACTTGACATTTTTCAATAACTTATTCATTACCGAAAACACCTAACAATTTTTCAATTACAAATAAAAATCTATAAATTTTTCACTACCGGAAACACCCCTAGAAAAATAGTATTTAGGGGTGTTAATGAAGCCAAACAGTGTTTTTTCAGGCAATTCCTTTTTCACACGTGACAAAAATATTACTATTACATGGAAACCCTAGCGAGGTGACAGCACCACGTACATGAGATATTTATTGTTTTATACGTATCTTTACAATATTTGCGAAATGACCTCTTGTTCACGAACATATCAAGCCAAACACTCATATGTTCAGGCTTTGATTGAATTTATATACAAACAATAAAAAGTGGCAAAGCTTGGCTTATACTTTGTTTGAAGAAATTTGAATGAGCCAATAGTCAAGCCAAGCTTAGGTTGTTTGGTTCGTTTAGCTGTGTTAGTCTTAGCGAAGTTCAATTCAATCAGATTTTCACAAAAACTAGAGCTTCTGCAACACAATAGATTAGTAATTGCCTTTTCTCACGAGAACGTAAAGGTTCAATAAAGACAAGATTAAGACATTAAAAAAAAGGAAAAAGTACAAATTACCTCCCTGAGGTTTTCGCGTTTGGCAGATGAGCCTCCTGTGATACATTAATGGCCACGTCGCCTCCTTATGGTTTTGGAGTAAAGTGCAATGACTAACTCCGTTAATGGTAGAAGTAAAAAGATCATGTTACCCTTTCTGAAATAAAGTGCTTTACTCTTCTTATTACCGAGAGAGAGATGGCAGCTAATATTCTCCTCAAATTTTTTTTGATCAGATACTCTCCTTAATTTGAAATTCAACCAGCATAAATTCTACTTACACGTTGACATATCCGCCGCCTTCGACCCGACCCTGAGCAGGATCGAGCGCCGTCTTCTTTGAGGACGGCAGGTGGTCCTCGCCAAAGAGGGAGCTGTTATCGCCGAAGCTGCTACCGCTCAACTACCTCTGCAAGCCGATCCAACCCGACTTTTCGGTCATGCGGTGGTCGATCAGCTCCCATGTTGAATCCTCTCTCTCTCTCTCTCTCTCTCTCTCTCTCTCTCTCTCTCTCTCTCTCTCTCTCTTTCCCACTCGAATCTCCTTCCCATGCGGTTGTCGATCAGGCTGATCAGCTGCCAGTCGATTCGCTCTGCAGGCGGTGGCTATGAAGCTTGACATTAGTGCCGACGGGCCCGAGGGCGAGGCAGCTGTGCTGAGGGCTTGAGTTGAGTTTGGGACCATTGATGTTCTTATAAACAATGATGATGTTTCAGGTGATTCATACCAAACCACCTGAAACCAAATTAATTTGAATTTTGGGGTTTGATTTAAGGCTGGAAATATGTGTCGAAAAGGTGTACAGTGGCGGCGGCAAAAAGATTCAAGGCTGACAATATTGGGTTGGAGTAAATTGATATGGTTTTGAGTTTGTTTAAGGAAGAAGATGAGGAAAAGGATAGTAGAGTCATTTTACAATTGATTTTGACTTTACCTATTATGTTTTTCCTTTTCCATTGACAAAAAATGTGCATGGTCTCTACTTTCTGTTAATTTAGACGGAAAGTCTAACGGTTGCATTTTACTCCAAAACCACAGGGGGGGCGATATGGTCATTAATGAATTACAGGGAGGTCATCAGCCAAACGTGAAAACCTCAGGGAGGTAATTCGTACTTTGCCCTAAAAAAAAAATAATACATCAAGTATTGGATGAAGAATGAGATATTTCCAATTGATTTTGAGGCAAATAATCATATAAACGAACTAAAATTCCAATTTATGTATAATAACAAAAGTTCAAATTAGTTTGTGGATTTATTGAAATTCTCTATAGAAAATTTAAGGCTATGTCTGGTAATACTGTCACTTTTTAATTTGCTTCCTGTTTTCTATTTGCTAAAATTAGTTTTTACTTTTCCGATAAAAAAAGTGAAAGCAGAAAACATGTTTGTGTCAACTTGTTTTCAAAAAAAAAGAGAAAAGTAAACCTGATTTTGCAAACTGAACAGATTCAAGTCATATTGAAGGAAATTCATAAAAACATCCGAGATATAGTTCCACATTTAGCTAAATAAACTTTAATATGGAGTAGTTGCAAACCATAAACTGTTATATCAGCACCTAAAACACAGATTCAGCACTTAGATCACCAAATTTCAGCGCCTAGAACGCAGATTCAGCACTCCTTAAACACTATTAGCACATACAACCAATTTTCAGCTCGTAACAATAAATAAATGTATTGATTTGATCAAAAAATACCATGATCAGCTCTACCGAAGAACTCTTTCGGATAAAAATCAATAAGGCAAATCAAAATTTTCTTTGACAAGCTAGAAATGAGTTGGATGGATTCAAACATCCCGCAAAAAGTAGCAATTCGATATTTGCCTTAGTGAAGCGAGAATTTAATTCTTGAAGGAGTCCATTGATTTAGTTAGAAACCCACGACAACACAGTAAACAATAAACCTAGTACCCAAAATTTCCAATTCTTTCAAAAAAATTGAATAGTGTAATAAATAAAAAAAAAGTAGGTGATAAAATTCCGGGGGGCGTGAGCAGTGACCCCGGGCCTATGTTACCTCCGCCCCTGTATACAAGTATGTAAGCATCTATGTATACACAAATGCATACAAATATACGCACATAATGTATGCATAGGCACCAGTGTTTTTTCGCACATTCAGATGTATTTACATACAGGTACAAGTACAACTCTCTCTCTCTCTCGACAAAGACGAGATGGATCTGGAAGGGTAAGAGAGAGAGACCTTCAATCAATGGTCACTTGGAACCAGGTTTTTTTTTTTTTTTTTACGTTGGGAAGAGATCCGAGGGAAAAAAAAAGGGACTTTCCCGCGCGCGAAACCTGGCAGCCTATTTTTTAATTTTGAAAGAAGTGAAAGGAAGGTTTTGATACTTTCTCAAATTTTCAAAATAGTAAAAACTGTTTACAATATTTGGAAATGAAAGTAGTGCACCAAACATATTTTCATTCCCATTTTTTGTAAATTTTGAAAATAAAAATAGAAAATAGAAAATAGAAAATAGAAAACATAAATGCTACCAAACATAGCCTAGCTTTAGTTTGTGGATTTAGTTTGTAGAATTTAAACTTTTGAATATGACCACCGAAAAATTTCTCACCACTTATAGATATAGATTGATAAAGCATGCAATTTATTGCATGTGGGCCTTTTTTTTTTTCATAACCGGATGTCCGGTCCAGTTTGCGTGCAGCTTGACTAATTTTAAAATTCTAAAATTAACAATCGGACAAATCCTCTAGTAATTCTTGTGGAATCCGAACATGTAGCCTCCTAAAAAACAAGCACTTGTTAACTTTCTCATGCCTCCCTCGCCAACCTCATTGTTTTTATTGCATTTGATCTTAAGGTGACTCCACTCGAGCAACTGAATTGTAGTAAATGACAACAACAACAACAAAAAAAAAAAATTAAACCATTATACGTGAAGTTCCAATCATGATTGGTGTACTTATTTAATGTCAGTCCAGCAATGTGCTAGGGTGTTCACTTCACCAAATTTTGTCGCATGCAATTAAAGTTTTTTTTTTCCTCCTTATTTTGAATGGCAGATGCAATGGGGGTCCGATCTTCTCTATCCCGAAAATCCACATGCCTCTGCGCCGAAAGGTTTTTCAGCCGTTGGATTGTGTAATTTATGCTTTAAACCCAACGGCCGAAAAATCTCTCTGCATAGAGACACAAGAATTTTCGGCACAAAGGATCCTGCCTCCATATAATGCAAGTTCAAACAGTAAAAAAATGAAGCAATTAATGCCAGCTCTGTGTAGACTGTAGAGTATTTTGCCTAGTGTTTTGTTGATATGATTCTAATGCATGCCGGGTGTTACCAACAACGTGTTAGTTAATTACAAACAAATAATTGAAATAAACAATCGATTCTGGAGTTGGCCATCGATGACTTGACCTCCACATGAACATATTCGTTCGTAGCTGTATTTTGTAGAAGCCAATCCTATTGTGAATGTGTAGTCAAAGGATTTTCGTCGAAGATGGGTATTGCTCTTCTTTTGTACTTCACCGATTTTTGCTGTACCACAAGGTTCCATTACTGACTATTCTTGATCTGTAGGATCTATTTCCAAATTCACATAGATATTCAATCAGTTTAAGTGTTTCGGGCGGATTTGTATGTACCTAATATCTACTCTAGGTAAACTTTTAGACACTTTCGTCATAAAAACTAAAGAATCACACAATCAACCCAACGCGATAAAGTTTGATAAAATCCTAACTTGTTTTGGAGGCATTATTTTTGCTCCAATTGGAAACAAAAAAAAAAAGAAAAAAAGAGGGGGGAATGCCAAGAGAGCTGTTTGGAAGGACAGCTTTCAGTACATTATTCGGTGGCCGTTCCACATTCTTAAAAAACAAGAGGATTTTTTGAAAGAGAAGGTAATTTTAATGTCAAAAATCATGTGTTTACGCATATAATTTTTCAACCGATATGGATTTTTTTAATAGATCTAATTGAGATCTTTTAAACGGTGCAAAAAAAAAATGAAAAATTATTTTTTATTTTCATTAAATTTGAGTTTGAAATTATTTTCTTTTTAAAAAGCAAAATTTTGGGAGAAAACAGAACGGGGCCTTGTTCTCTTGGAACTCAAGCACAATATCTGACATTGGTTTGTTTGGGTTGGGTTGGGTTGCTTTGAGCTGAGCTGAGCCCAAATACTTAGATAGTACTATTGGGCCATCAATTCATAATAAGCTGGAGGCCCCAAAGTGCAACAGACATTTTTGTATGTACACTGCTTATCCCGTCCAGTTTCCTGCAAACCTAATACTTGTTCTTTTCTTCTTCTTTTATTTTTTTTTTTTAAATCACGGGTACCTAAGTCAACTTACGAACATATCAATTACAGGTCTCCAGTTACAGATTTTGGGTTTTGAAAATAACAACCAGATACATTTGCAGTGGCTCTAATATAGTAAGAGGGATATGTGAAGCTAATTTGTTTTTTTTGGGGGTAAAAAAGCTAATTTGATTTCTCTACCTTAATTTGTTTTACTTTCTCCTTCACAAGTCACTTATACTCCATAAACCCAAATCTAACACAGCCTATTAGGTTTTGCATTTTTGGTGTTGTCATACCATTTCAAAAATAATAATAATAATGTAACAGAGAGCTCGAAACCGTTCTCTTAATTGAACTCTCTCAAATTCTACTGATTCTAAAATAATAATAATAATAATAATAATAATAATAATAATAATAATAATAATAATAGAGGCTGACACTAATTTTTGTCTTGATTTAATTTAGTTTTTATTACATTTGTTAGTTGTGCACCAATGTTTTATGGATTATTGGTATGTTTCGATGCAAAGAATCTAAAAAGTAAAAAATTATGTTCAAAATTAAAATTTTTTGAATAAAGACAAAAATAACCCAAAACAAACTGATTTTTGAATTATTTTTGTCTTTGTTAAAAAGATAATCAGCCTTCAATATAATTTTTTACTTTTCGATTTCTCTCGAGACAAATCAATGATCCAAAAAATAAAAAATAACGCAAAACTAATAAATGTAAAAGAATTTAAATAAAAATAAAATAAACAATTCTCGTGTATTTAGCGAAAAAAGGCCCAAGTATTGTTCCTCTAAACCTCGACTATATTTTTCGGTACAAAGGCCATGATTCCACCAAGTTTTTGGTGCAAAAATGTAGGTCATTTTACCATCTTATTCAAACTAATCAACAAATTTTGATATTTTAGCTTGTTGTTCATTCTAATTACCAATTTATCAACAATAATTTCTTCCTCAACAACATTTTCAGTTACATACACATCTATAACTTATTCATCATTGAAAATAATTTGACATTTCTTAACAACTTATTTATTATCGAAAATAGCTAACAACTCCATTGCAACAAATTTTTTCTCAAAACTTATTCACTACCGGAACGCATCCACAATGGAGAAGAACTCTGTTCTTAAAATGGATGAGTGAATTGAGACAGAATTGCGTGCGTTTAAAAACTCCTCTAGATCTAGCATTGGTCAGCTGGAGCGCTGCGGCCTCGTTTGGCGGGCCAATGAGAAAATAGACATAACTGCCCCTCTAGATTCGACGATTTTTAACTTGAATAGGAGTACTTTTCTGGGTTCAACGATTTAATTATATGGAAGGATTAAAAAAAAAAACAATTTTATATGGAAAATGCTAAAACTAAAGTTTATTGGGCTTTGGATAATAGAAAAAAAAAATTATTGATGTCTGCAAAAAGTGAATAGATATCCTTTAAATTTAAATTGCATTGATATCTATGAAAGTTTGTATTTTGGAGTTCTTACTTGCTCTCGGTCTCTAGTTTTTAGTCTCTCATTTTATTATGATCTGAAAGTAAATTGATTATATATTTAAATTGGTAACACTTTTTATAGAATGCAATGTGAATTTTGTTTGATAACTCTCAATCAGTGCTATTGAACAAAGTTTTCGAAATCACATATATTAAAAAATATAATTAATTGAAAAGTGATGCAAACTTTCAAAAATCTCTACAAAATTGGGATGAAATGTCTGTTTCGTTTTTTGCGTGTATTGTCACGTGCCCAATGAAAGCCAGACAATGAACTAAACTTAGCCAGACCCATTTTATTTAACTCGTGCATCGGCACTTCTGGGAAGGTCACGCCGCTTCTAATCTTCTTCACATGAATTTACCGCTTTATCCTCGTGATTTTCGTAGATGATAGATGTACAAACTTCCCACACAAGGCAAAAGTCGAGGCAGAAAGCAGGAAAGCAAAAGTAAAGGTAGGTATTTCGCCGTAATACTATGAGTACGGATGGTGAACAAATTTGCAAGGGTCCACTTCCCACACAAATAAGTGGGTACTGCTTATCGATTTTAAAATAACTTTCTCACTAATCACGTTAAAATTAAGTGATTTAATACAATCATCTACTATCCATTCGTAATTCAGTAGAAAAGTTGGTTAACTAGATCAAACACTTGCGGTTGTGCGATTGACCTGATTTTTTCATGGCTGTTTGAAAATTTAAGAATGGCTTGATTCATTTCTATGAACATCTGAAATGGGGGTTCCATAATGCGATTTGTACACACCATTAGTACAGGTTTCATCGGTATTTCCCTAGCGGAAAGAAAGAGGGTTGAGCAGCTAAAATAAGCTACTAGTAGAAAGTCAAATATAAGCATGTTGGCATGTTGCACATTGTGAGGCTTCTTCTTCGAGTCAAAGTATGCCAACCACAAGAGGACTGGCCTTCCCCAGACAATAAAATAAAGTACATGACCCATGGGCGAAGAAGAATAAAAATAAGAAGACAGGGAAACAAAATGACTCTATTGCACTTTTAATAGTGTTGAAAGAAACAAAAAGTCTTGAATCTATTTATTTAACCCCAAGAAATTAGTAAATCTCTACTACATAACGTTTTAAGATGCAAGATAAAGTATTATTGGGGTCAGTCATATTTTCACATGCCTTCATTCTAATTGAATTGATTATCCAATAGGAATTTGGATTTCAAAAATAATTTTTACATCCTAAAGCAACAATTTGGTGATAATCGAAGACCTCAAAAAAGGGCATTCCAACCTGTCACGAGTAGTACGATCGGCCTATTCACTTATTTAGAAAGACAGTAGTAGTAAAGTAAATATTGATTTTAGCTACTCCAATATGCTACTTTAACTCATTATTTTTTGTCTTCATTTATGTAGATATATAACAAAAAAAAAAAACCCCCCACAATGACAACATTGTGATTGCTCTTTCGCCTACCCTATTTCTCTCTCCTTCTCTTTTAACCCCAGCCACCACAACTCCTTGATCTTCTCCCTTTCCCTCTCCCCGTGGGTTCCATACCTGTGTGTGGTGGCGGGAGGGGAAGACCATGGTACTATTCCGACTTAATTTTTCTTTGTTTTTTTATTTTTTTCTTCCGTCTCTCCAGATCAACGACTTGTCGTCTGATCTGTGAGAGTTTTGTCTCTCGTTATATGAGAGTTGTTAGATTCGTCTTTGGACGAGTTTTGTCTACAGATCAGGTTCTCTCAATCGAGGTTGATTCACAACGATATATGTGCTTCAACGTTCTATCACTACACGATGTCTTTGGTGGGGCAACTCGTGGTGGCTTGACAGATCTGTAGTTCTTGAGAGTTCATTGGTGCATTTACCTTTGGTTGGAGTGCATCTGATCGTCTAGGTATTTGGTGTCTTTTATCCATAACTTTGCACTTTTTCTCGTTTGAGACTCCTAACTGATGTTAGACAGTTTAAAAGTATCACTATTGCGTCAGGTCATGTCCGAGTTAGGACGAAAGATATCGATTGCCCTGTGATTTACTCGTTTTTATTTGTTAGATGATTAATTTGGCTTTGTTCAAGTTCTTTGTAATGATCTCCTTTTTATAAGTGTTGCTGGACGTTTATAAATACAATCTTCTCACTTTTGACAAAAAAAAAAAATTTGTTGATATATAACATTACTCTTCTTGCCACAAGGAATAGGATTCTTACTTCAAAGTCAATGACTATGGATGATATTGTTAGGTGCCGTTCCGCTTTCTTTTTAAATCTTATTTTTCAAAAACAAAATAATTTTAAACTCAAATATAATGAAAATAAAAAATAAATTTTCAATTTTTTTTTCACCGTTTAAAAGATCTTAATGAAATCTATCAAATAAGATCCATATTGGTAAAAAAATTATTTACGTAAACACATAATTTTTGAATTTAAAATTACTTTTATTTTCAAAAAGTTTCTTTTCTAAGAAACTGTAATGGAGCCTAATTATGATGTCTACTTTCACATTGTCTCGATCCTCAAAAGAAATTGGCGCTACAATAACAGACAAAAACGATCCTAGAGAAGTATAAAAAAACGTGCAAAAAGAAAAAATATATAAATTCATAATTGAAATTCTCCCTTCTTTTTGAGTCTTCGACTAGGAGGACTAGCTTCGATAGTAAGAACATCCCCGTCGAGATTATTGCCTTAGCCATGTCCCTCTGGCCGGTCCATTGAGTAGGTGTGGTACTCTCTCTTTTTTTTCAAACGGTCGAAATTCGAGTAGGTGCTATACTCTTTTTTTTTTTTTGACAAAAGGAGAGAATTGTTATTAATTTAGAAGGCATAAAAACCTAAACATTAGACAACGGAGAACCCCATGAGGACATAATGGAAGTTCACAAATAGGACCAATCATTCAAAGGGCCTTTTGAGCACAACAATGTATAGCTCTATTATAATCACATTTAACAAAACCAAACTCACAAGAAAAAAAAGATTATTTCAGAGCCAAACAATCAAGAATAATAGCTGCTATATCAATAGGTGGGTCTAAAGAGGCAAAATATTTTCTCACTATCGCCTCCGCATCCGATTCAATAACCACTTTAGACAGATTTAAATCAATTCCCAACTTCAAACCATCTTGGATAGCCATAGCCTCAGCAATTCTTGATGAAGTAATACCAGCGTGAATACTTAAGAAGATACCAAAGACCTTGCCATCATGACCTCAAGCTACTGCTCCAGTACCATTAGAATTTGAGCTCTTAGAGACAGCAACATCCACATTAATCTTGGTTACATTCATCCCAGGGTGTTGCCACACTAAGGTCCCATTACGAGTGGATCTCGACAGAGGTGATGGAACCTTAGAGTTAGCATCCTAAAACTCATAGAATTTTCCTTGCGCTTTACCACTAACTGCTTCCGTGGCCCAACATTTACCATTAAAAATAAAATTATTTCTAGCTCGCCAAACCACCAACAATAAAAGAAGAGTCATACCTAATGAGAAAGGAGGCAAGTGACCTTGACTAATACGTTCTTGAATACAATCCCACCAATCTGTCATGTTTCTGCAATCAAGAAACTCCTCACGTCTTAAACGAAACGGAGAATGAATCCAGATTTTGATTACAGCCCTTACACCGAAACAATACATGCGAGATTGATTCCTCTGCCTTGCCACATGAGAGCATATTGGATCGAATCTGACTTTGCCACATTTGTTACCACCGCACTAAGACACTTTCCGCGCAAGTAGGTGCCATACTTTGATTCATATTTTTTTGGCTTAATTGCAAAAACACCCCTTCAACTATCACTTTTTGGCAACATGACCCCCTCATGTACAAAACCCGACAACATGACCCCCTTAACTATCAAAATCAAACAACATCACCCCCTCCCCTCATTTCCGTTAAAAAATTGGACGGAGTGAAAGAGAAAGACAAAAGTACCCCTGGCTTAAAAAAAAGACGATAAAAAAAAGAAAAAAGAAAAAGGGAAAAAGATAAAAACAAAAAAAAGACAAAAAAAACCACCACCACGCACTCTCTTCTTTTCTGTCAATGATCTCTCTCTCTCTCTCTCTCTCTCTCTCTCTCGATGATATAATCTCGCCGCCCACCGCCGTCCACCACAACCGTTGAGACCCATGTCCACCCACCCATCCCACCCATCTCCATCTCCATCTCCAATCAATCGACAGAAGCATCTCAAAAGCCGAAACCCTAGAGTGGCAAAATCTACTTCGTTAGATTCCGTACGCCGAGTCTACTTCATTCGATTCCGTACGCTGAGTTCTACTTGGTTTTCTTGGTTCTCCTACGAATACGTAAGTTTTTTGTAAGTTGTTTATATCAATTTATGTATTCATGTGCTTTTCGGTTTAAAAAATTGGAGGATTTTGGGGTTTTCGAAATTTTTAATGAATGTAACCCTAAAAGTCAAAGATTTTTGCTTTTAAAAATAGGGGGTTTGGGAGTAGTTGATGTTGGTGTAACTAGAGCTGCTGCTCATGTTGTATGAAATGAGGTGAATTTGGATTGTCAGTGGGTTTGGTTTTCAGAATAAGGTACACAGATTTGGTCCGAAATTTTCTGGGTTTGAGGTTTCAAATTTTCTGGTTGTGGGTTTTGGTCCGAAAACTGGGCAATGGATGGGGATCTTGGTCAAGGTTTGGGTTTGGATGATGTTCTTGGTTATGGACAGAGAGAGAAGCAGAAATCTGGGTTTGGAGTTTCAAACTGGGTGTTCTTGCTGTTCTAGGTGTTCTTGGTGAGAGAGGTGGAGAGATAGAGGAGATAGAGAGAGAGGAGAAGAAAAAGAAGTGGGAAAATGTTCTGGGTTTCTGGGTTTCAGTGGGTGGGAGAGGGGGTCGTAGTGAGAGAGAAAGAGAGAGAGAGAGAGAGAGAGAGATGAGAAGAAAAGAAGTGGGAAAATGTTCTGGGTTTCTGGGTTTCAGTGGGTGGGAGAGGGGGTCGTAGTGAGAGAGAGAGAGAGAGAGAGAGAGAGAGAGAGAGAGAGAGAGAGAGAACAGACCTGGTAGGTTTAGGTTAGGAGAAAAAGGAGGAAAGGTGAATATATACCCCAAAAGTTCATTTCCCGCCATGGGGAAGGGGTTTTTAGGAATAGAAATCATTTCCCATCCAATTCAACATTTTTCCATCCAAAATGTTAGCAAAAGTTAACAGAAATGAGGGGAGGGGGTGATGTTGTTTGATTTTGATAGTTAAGGGGGTCATGTTGTCGGGTTTTGTACATGAGGGGGTCACGTTGCCAAAAAGTGATAGTTGAAGGGGTGTTTTGCAATTAAGCCTAGTTTTTTACATGCATCTACATTTTCAGATAAAAAAAAGAGTGAAAAAATAAGTAGTAAATAACTTCCCAAGAGGAATACAAAAAGGAGGAGGGCATAACAGTCAATTGAGATTGGCGGTACTACTTTCGTAATTTTGTGGAAATTGAGGTCTATATATAAGCAAGAAGTATAAAAAAACTACACTCCATTTGCATTTCTTGGTGTCAGGGTTTCCTCTATCTCTCCTATGTTACATTTCCCATCATACGTAAAATAAATAGGCGGCGCCTCTGTTTCCTCCGCAGCTCACCTCTGCTCTCTCTCTCTCTCTCTGTTAAACTCGTAGATTGAAGAGAGAAATGGGAGAGGAGAAGCCTAAATCCGTCGGTGTATGGCCGGCCGTCAAGCCCTTCGTCAATGGCGGAGCCTCTGGCATGCTCGCTACCTGTGTCATACAACCCGTCGATATGATCAAGGTACTCTTAATAATAAATATAAGCCCTTTTTTTAGTTTTATAGGTAATACGAATATAGATTATAGAAATGTTATTTCGTGTTATTTTATGTAATTGTGGTAAGAAAATTCATGCAAAAATGGCTGAACTTTTTGGTGACTTTCAAGGGTTTCAGATCTTAGATCCAATAGGAATTTTGGCAGGTCTTACATTCGTTTTTCTTTAGGATTGTAATTCTGGACATGGGTTTGAATTGTATCAGATCTGAGATCCATGGGTCTTGCTCGGATGTTGTGAATGTCTGAACTATAATTGTTACTAAATATTTATCTAGGGAATTGTTGAAAAGAAATTAAATTTTTATTGGAAAAATGTATTTAAGTTCTCTATTTGCGAACTGGACAAACATTTTGTGACGGAGGGGTAGGGTCTATGAGAATTACGACAATGCCACATTAACTAAAGCGAGCCCAGTAAACAACCAACCTAGGAAATGGCCCCATATGGAGGGAAAAAACTCCAAGAAAGAATCCATGTATGGGGAAAAATAATCAATCATTGCATTCGGTAAGATTTAACTCTTGAACACTAACACATTGAGTCTTTGCACAACAAATTACAAGTACGCATTTAAGTTCCCATTTTTTGATTATCATAGCCACAAATCAATTCTCTGATTTTCTAGTTTATTTCCGCCGTGTACCGAATGTCGGACCGCTTTTTAGAGCGATCGCAGGAAGTGACATTGTGTAACCAAATCCATGGGAGCACTCTGGGCCCAACACCGAACAAAAGAAAATCTTAATTATGGCAAAGATAATGCGCTCTCAAGCAGGATGAATTGGGACCATGGCCACTCAACGAGAAAGAAATAGAATGAAACTTTGAAATAACTATACCATGAGAAGTACTATAAATATAATTGTGTTATGGGTAAGTTCAAGCAAACTTGGTGTTTGGAGTAATGTAATGGGTTCCTATATAAACTGTTTTAAGAATAAATAACAAGATATAGGGTGTTCATTAGTACAATTTCCAAGGTATTCAAAGTGTATGTCATAGAACTTTAAACGTTATGTATTCAAGTGAACACCTTTCCCTACACAGGGAGCCGCCTGTGGGTTAAAGACCAAATCCCTCTTGTTCAACTTTTTATTTGTTAGGATCTGAAGATTGAGATGGCTAATTTCATGTTCTCGTTTCTAATTGTCAACTTTTGAATTTCATTGTGTGGGATTGTGAGTGAATCTTATTTGATTGTGGTTTCTTGGCAACTACAGGTCAGAATTCAATTGGGTCAAGGGTCAGCGGCAGATGTGACAAAGAACATGCTTAAGAATGAGGGTGTTCGCGCCTTTTACAATGTTTGTTTCTTACATTTGATGTTGTTTATGAGTTTGATTTCATTTCACTGAATTCTTAGGTAATTAGTGCATGCTATTAGGTGTTTGTAAGTATTGCACTTGCTTTTAGTCATGCCCGTATATAAAAGAAAAAATTGCTTGAGCATGAGTATTAAATTTTTGGCTTTTCAAGTAAATGTAGAAGTAATCAAGTAGGTGAAAATGGTGCAATCTCTCATTTCCCTCAGTGTCGCATACTATTATTGCGTTAAATGCATATTTTGAAAGGAATAGCCGCATATGAAGTGCAATGGCGTAATTCGAACGGAAGGACACTAAGAGACCTTCGAAGTTTTTAATGTAGATGAACACATATCGTTGGCAATTTCAATGACCTAACAATTCCCTTTCAAAGAAGTTGCAGTTTTTGATAAACTGCATGAAGGTGTTCTTTGTGGAGTTATGTTTGTGTGGTGTTTGTTGTTATTGTATTTGACAGTCCAAACATTCAAGCAAATTGTTCATCAAAACTAAGAAGTTGCATCTTGGTGTAAAAATTATTTCTAAGTTCACATTTTCTCCATTTTAGTGGTATTGTCTTGAGTTTTGGTTACGTTTTTGTGCAAATCTTCTGAATTCTGATTTGGTCGGAGGGATATAGAAAAGACAGTCAACAGATGACATAATTCCCTTGAGCAAAAAGGGGAAAATTTAAGAAAATACTATGCCTCTTAGCTTACATAAGGGACTTCTTTGGATTTCTATTTTTCGCTACTAAGTTCTATCAGTTCTGTCCACTGAAGGACTAAAACATCATCTAGACCTCTTCGGCAATCCATGCATTTTCTTGTACTATATGACTAGTAACGAGATTTTCCAGTTGCTATGTACACTTTATTGTCTAACTTTGATTAATCTTGACCAGGGGCTGTCTGCTGGGCTGCTTAGACAAGCTACCTATACAACTG
Organism: Rhododendron simsii; assembly: GCA_014282245.1. NCBI lineage: Eukaryota > Viridiplantae > Streptophyta > Magnoliopsida > Ericales > Ericaceae > Rhododendron > Rhododendron simsii. The sequence goes on along the minus strand of CM024953.1, from coordinate 35,263,574 downwards.
CTCGGCTTGGAACATTTAGGTGAGTGTTTCTCTATGTTGACCACTGACAAAGATTGACACATTTTATCTCAAGGCTGTACGTTTATTGTTCACATACAGTGATGTAGTCTGGAGATCGACGCCACACTAAACCTCTTAAAACTAAAAATAGCACATAATCTGAAAGTTCTTGTGGAAACGGCAGCTCTTTTATTTCATGAAAACACTCTCAAAATACTTGGAGAATTGAGGATAGAGAGAAGAGGAAGGAAGCGGAGAAATCTAGTGTCAAGTAGGGGCCTTGAAACCACAAGAGAACATGAATATATGTATATATGGAGTTAGGAATTTTGGCCTCCTCATAATGGAAGACTTCGGTTCTTTATAAAATCCTAAAAAATGAGATTGCAAAAAATTGTGGTGCCCATATCTTGGTTTCCTCATAATGGAAGACTTTAGTCCTTTATAAAATCCTAAAAAAGGAGATTGCAAAAATAACCCTACTACAAAATCAAATTACTTATCAGGCCATCTTGTTGAAAGCATACTCCATCATACAGTCCCTCTCTCATGCATCTTTGTGTGACACTAGTGGAATAAAGTAGTTGGGCTTATCATATTCATATCCAGGGTTGTTCTTCCTTGATTGTATGGTTGTTTTGTGACATCCAATTTCTTTTTGTGTTTTTTTCCCTTCCTAGAAGTTTCGTTCATGGTATGGTATGGTATGCTGCTTTATTTTTATTTTTTTAAAGAAGGTGATGCAATTTGAAACAATCCTATTGATTTTAATGTGGAAAATGTGAATTGGTAATGAACCGGCTCATAATTAGAAACTTTTGTTCTCTTATCTTTCTTTTGATTACTGTGTTGTATATTTCCTATGTCTTAGACTCATAGTATGGTCTGGGGATTTGGAAGGATCCATTGAGTTGCATTCGTTTTTGTTGAGTAATGAATCTTTGCAAAGGACAAAAGTAAATAGGATCTCAGCACCTCAAAAGGATATGTGGTTAGTGGAGAATACCTGCTCAATAATAATATGGTAGTCGAAAGTAAGATGAATTGGAATCTAAGCTGGAAGCGATATTCCAAAGAGGACCTGTGACGTGCCAATTACCCCCGGCCACTAAATTTGCATTTAAGTTTCTGTGATTGCCAATTAGGAGGATACCCTTATTCAAGCATCAATTTGGATAAACCTATAATTTCTGTAAGATTGATTGAGGCTTCATGTGTTAGCCAAACATTAGCGCATTACCTTCGTTGCCGTTTTGGGCTTCATTGTATTGAGAGACCCATTGATTCCGTATCATAGTAGCATTTTGAATGTCCATTTTGGGCGATTGTGCCTTTTATCTGGTGAAATTTATCGCTATCACTTCCCAAAATCTCTTCAAATTAATGCTTGGTAAAAAACAGTTTCACACCCAACTGTCCAAGTTGTAAGATTTTATGAGACACGAAGGACTTATTTAAGCAGAAAATATCTGAAATGTATCCCAATACTTAAGAGAAGGGCCTTATCCATTTACTTGAGTTGGTTTAGTGTATTCTTTGCTCCCACAAGACATGTGTAGGGTAACCCACCACAGGACTCAATGTGGGGATTATTTTTGGAATTCTTTTCCCCCAACTGATTCAGCATTTAGTTGGTGGAAAAAGATAAATCTCTTTGACATCGTACCCATTTAAATTGCTTTTTCAAACAATTCAGAGGTGCTCGTCCCTTTTGGGCAGTCGTGCCACTGGACTCTGGTCAAAGGATGATGTTGTTTGGAACTTGTTTCTTCCTTCTGGTGTCAGGATTTTGACAAACAAGGCAATTGAGGCTAATGATGGGAAGCCCCTACCCTTGTATCAGAAGGCTTTGTGTGGCTTAACTGCTGGAGCAATTGGAGCATGTGTTGGTAGTCCAGCAGATTTAGCACTCATTCGAATGCAGGCAGATGCTACCTTACCTGTTGCACAGCGCCGGAACTACACAAATGCATTCCAGGCCCTCTTTCGTATTGTTGCAGATGAAGGTGTGTTGTCTCTTTGGAAAGGTGCGGGCCCTACTGTTGTGAGAGCTATGGCACTGAACATGGGAATGCTTGCCTCATATGACCAAAGTGTGGAATTCTGCAAGGATACTCTCGGGTTGGGTGAGGCTGCTACAGTGGTGGGTAAGACTCTTTGTCAAACACTATATAACTGGAATAATGCCCAAATGTTCCATAGCTGTACTTCGGTTGTTGTGAGTAACTGAGTAATAAAAATGCTCTTAAGGTTGACCTTGCTGTTTAGTTGTTTATTTAGTAGACTCAACTCATACTCTCTTCTTCTTCAATTGTCATCCACGATAAATTAATGGCATCGGTTCTGCTACAAATACCAGCGTTATTTGTGGTTTTGATTGGTTATGTCTTTGTTGTTTATATTCAGGGGCTAGTTCGGTTTCAGGATTCTTTGCTGCAGCCTGCAGTTTACCCTTTGATTATGTGAAAACCCAGATACAGAAGATGCAACCTGATGCTGAGGGGAAATACCCATACACAGGTTCTCTGGATTGTACCATGAAAACCCTGAAAGCTGGAGGGCCCTTGAAGTTCTATACTGGATTTCCTGTATACTGTGTCAGGATTGCTCCCCATGTCATGGTAATCAACTCTCTCTCTCTCTCTCTCTCTCTCTCTCTCTCTCTCTCTGTGTGTGTGTGTGTGTGTGCAGCTATTGAATGACGATGGGGCAGCTGCCCCTAAGAAAATCATTATTATACATGCCGCCAATGTTTTTAGCTCCTAAATTGTCAATCAGAATTTCCTTTGTCCCCTTGGAATTCCAATTTTTACAGATATGTATGGCTGATACTAGTGTGTTTCTATGCATAGAAAGACATCTTTGATGTCATTATAATGAAACACTCGTGTAAAGGTACCCCCAAACCAAACAAAATTCCAAGTTCCACCACTTTGTTGTGTGTGCACGCCTGTTATTTATGGTAACCCCACCTGCTAATGAGGTGGGACATGGGAGCCCACTTTTTTTCTGTTCACGTTTCACATTACTGTCGTTTGGTGTGCTATGTGCAGATGACATGGATTTTCCTAAACCAAATCCAGAAGCTTGAGAAATCTGTTGGGTTGTAGTGTTTGCGGATTTGAAGATTTCAGTCGGAGTTCAGCTCTATTACTATTGGAATAATACTTCGGGCCATGTGTTGTACTTTGTTACTAGTTTTGGTGACCTCGCATCCTCCAGGCCAAACCTTTTGCTTCAGAAACTTTTACAGCATTTGCATTATTGTATTACATTTGAATCGAGTTAGGAATTTTTTGGATGCGACAGAAGTGGGATCTTTTGCGTTTTCCAGTCAGACGAATTCGGGAGTTAATTATTTGGAAATGCTTGAGAAAAAATTGTTCAAGCAAAATAATCTTGTGTACTCTTGAGTAGCTCTATAGATGGATGTATTTCGGAACGTTTGTCGCGATTTGCTTTTATTTGCTGATTTAAATCGCTTTTATTTGCTGATTTTGAAGATGTCATTGGCCTAGAATTGTGGTGTTGGTAGCAGTATTTGATAGCATACCCTTTCATAGTAGAGAACCTTTGCAATGGTAGGAAGATAAAAACAGAGTCGCACCCACTGATTCCTGATCACTCTGACCCTGGTTTGTTCATGTAGAGAAATTTGTAAAATTTGCCATTTTCTTATTTTGTTTCGTTTAGATGATCAACCGATAGCCAGTGGTTCCTGGTACAGTAACATGTTAAGGCGGAGTAAATTTTTTTTTTTTGGGACACTAACATGGTATAGTTAAGGATGGTCGATTAGGGAAAGATAAAGGAAACACACAGATTTTTTTTTTAAGAATTAGTTATTTGGATCAATTTACGCGCACCTTGATTAATCTCTAATCCTTGAAGCTTGCTACCACTCAAATTTTCAGCAGTCTCAAGAGGTTTTTGCTCCGTATGCAAATTCTAATCACAACTCCTTAACTTCACAGCAGAATGGAGGCATCAGGCTGAATTTAGGGCTGAGAAGGTTTTAGGGTTGAATTGGGAGTAGGATTAGGGTTGTCAAGTTCAGGGCCGGCCCAAGGTATTTGAATGCCTTAGGCCAAGTGGTAAAATAGTGTTTTACATAAATTTCATAATTTAAAAACAATAAACAGAAATACTTATCTATATATCATTTTCATTCATACTATTCCATATGGTATTTCGGCCTTAATGGCTTGTGCGGTTGCAATAATATTCAATGAGCTCAGATTTGAATCACAGCAATTTCAATTTGTGTGGTCGGAGAATTTTTTTTGGCAAAAAGACACTTCAAAAAAGTACCCTACTAAGATTTAAACCTAAACATCTTAGGTTAAAGAGAAAACAATTTACCACTAAACCACCTAAGGAGTTTGTATTATAGTTGCATACAGAAAATATATATACTTATCTAGTAAGGGGTGCCCCATTTTTTACCCAAAATGTGGAGGCCCAAGGCAGCGACCACTTGGGCCTTCCCATTGGGCCGGCCCTGATCAAGTTTAAAGGTGGGCGGGGTGAAATCATGAAACCCTAACTTGTAGTATTAATTGCTTCTTGTCATTAGTCGTGGAAAAAGATAGGAGTTCAGGTTGGATGGTTCTGACGTGCTCTTTCTTACATATAAATAATCTACATATATCTATAGCAGATCCAAAAAACAGAAGAAGAAAGAAGACATGTAAATAAATAATATATATTGTCTATGAAAAAAAAAAAAGAAGACATTTACCTTTCGGGATGAATGGAATTAATTTTGTCTATAAAAAAATAATTTAAATTATCAAAATGAGATTAAAATGAAGTCCACCGGTTTGGACTTCTTGGCCAAAAATAAACCTAAAACTTGCCGGAAGCTAATGCATATGTTATACAAGAGAAATGCATGCGCCGTAAAATAGGATTCACAATTCGAGTCACTTTGTAAGTCTCAATAAGTTTATTGTCCTTGCATAAGAATCAAACTTGACTTATTTCTCTTCTACAAAAATGTAATTAGATTATGGTTTTATTAAAGGCACATGAATATGATATATTGTGCATGAATAACAAAGGAGATGTTGTGTGAATATCTACAGGACCTTTTTATCCATAAAACTTTTTTTTTTTTTTTTTTGTATGCAATACAAACATGTGGACAAAAGCATTTTTTAGATGATTTAAAAAAAAATCGAGATGATACATAGCTTGGCATGTCCTTGGAACAAGAAGCACGAGGATGGCAGTTTTGTAAAGAAAAGTATAGGGTTTTTTCACCTCTCCGCATGTCAAGATATGCATTTTGTCCTCAAAAAGAATGTTCGATCCACACACTAAAAGCTTAAAATCAACAAATTTTTGTAAAACAAATTCGAATTTTTTTTGGGTCAAATCACGAGATATCAATGAGTTTTTTCAACTTAAGGGAAAAAAAATTTTGAGTTAATCGTGACAAATAATTTACTTTTACGCTCACATTTTGCGAACGGAACAATCTTTTCGGGGAGAAAATATACAAATGGAGTCAATAAGACTGTAACGGATCTCGTGTTGTGTCGAACACGGAGTACTAAAATCACACACATAAACACATTACAGAAGCTGTGATTTATTTTATTTGTATATATCACATTTCATTTGCCAAGAATTTATGGTGGGTCTAAACAATACCCTAGTCCTCTCTCTTTTTCTCTCTCGTGCTCCTGCAACGAGGTCAGTTGGAGGGAAGTCCATCCGACCGTTCATTTACCAATCCACGGCCTCGATTGTTTTCACTTTAATCTCAAACAGTATTGAACACCACCCCACAACCAAAAAATAGGGTGAAAAAGAAAACAAAGAGGCAACAACTGCTGATGAGAGAGATAGAAAAATGCATAGACAAGTTTTTGTATCTTAAAGAGAGAGAAAGAGAGAGTGTGGGGTGAAGAAGAAGAAGAACAAAAGCCCCACATATTTTGATTTTAGAGGGGGAAATTGCCGTAATATAAGAAACCCAGAAAGATTTTGAGGAGTCTTACTTTCGATTCATTCATCTTCTTTGAAAAAGGTTTTCACACCTAAAAAAAAATCCAATCTTGCCAAGCTTTTGATTGCTCTGTTGCAGAGTGGTCTCCTCGTATGTGTAATCTCTCAATCTCTCTCTCTCTCTCTCCACTTTATCATTTCTGGGTTGGATTATATTAATGGGTTCTTGTGAATCTGTTCAAATGCAGGCTATTTCTTTTGTTGTTGAAGAAGTGGGTTTTTGTAGTTCTCACAGATCTTGAGGTGGGTAAATTCTTTTCCGTTCAATTCGTAATTTCCTCTTGTTTTTTCATTTTCTTTTGGGTCTCTGAGTATTTGAATTGCTTGTGAAGCAGAGGGAAGAAAAGGGTAGAGAGAGAGAGAGAGAGAGAGAGAGAGAATGGATAAGTTACAGTGGGGAAAAAGAAAGCGCCTGCGTTGCGTGAAGGTGGTCAAAGACTCTTCAGTTTTGGGGGAAAAATCAGCCGCAGGCGGCGGTGATGGTGCTGTGAGGAAGAAAATCACATCTCGTGTCCTTGGCAGTGCTGCTGCGGATACTAATAGACAAATCTACCCCTCTCCTCTTCAATCGCCTCATCGTCTCAGCAGGTAACACAACAACAAAAAACCTCTAAAAAGTTATAAATGAGAAAAGGTAATCTAGATTATGATACTTTGTTTGACTTCAGGAAAAAAAAAAAATTTCAGAACTTTGGACTGTTGTCAATAATTTTTGTTTAGTAAAAATGGAGAGTTTAAAGAAATGTACGAAAAAGATTAGGTTTTGGGTAATGGTCCTGTTTGGTTTTTGAGAAAAGTTGTGGGAAAAGGGTGGAAATGTCATTGAGATTGGTGACTGTGGAGTCATGGTTTTCCTGATTTATTGGTTTTAGATCCATTTTCCCTGGTAGTTATTTGAAGATCTATAACCAAAATAGATACTTTATGAAGCAGAATATTTTGGGGCAGTAATGTTTGATTGCTGGGAAAATTTTGAAAACAGAGGAATATTTAGAGATTTTTTAGGGTTGGATTTCTGAGTTATGAGATTCCCAAGTTTTCTTAGCAACCAAACAGATATATCTATCTATGGTATCTTACAAAGGAACAGAAGGGAAAAATTCGAAAAAGGAAGCTGGAAAATTGGATGTTAGAATGCAATCTTTGATGCGCCAGTTTTTTGTTTGGTTACAGGGATTTGGGGACGATGAACAAATCAAGTTTGAATGAGAACACGAAAGTGGCAACATTTTCGTCGTCACCGGAGAAGGAAGATCGATATTATACGACTAGGGGGTCAATAGGATTGGATCATGATAATGGAAAGTTGTTCATGGAGCCAAGGAGGGAGGAAAATAAAGGAGAGGTTGTGTGGCCAAAACTATTTGTTACTTTGTCAAGCAAAGAAAAGGAGGAAGATTTTATGGCTATGAAAGGGTGTAAACTACCTCAGAGGCCTAAAAAGAGGGCCAAATTGATCCAAAGAACCTTACTTGTAAGCTTATTTTCTAAAAAAGATTTCTTGTTTTGTGGAGTGGTATTTTCTTGATTCCATTTGCGTTTGCTCTCTGAAAAAAACAAAAACAAAAACAAAATACCCATTTCGATTGTTCCTCTTTTTGAACTTTTTTGCAGTTGGTGAGTCCAGGAGCATGGTTATCAGACCTTTGTCAAGAGAGGTATGAAGTGAGGGAGAAGAAGTCTTCCAAGAAGGTAATCAGGATTAGTTATACCTTTTCCATTTCAAGGTAATGAAAATATAATATGATTCAAAACCAAGAATTTATGCAGATAACTTGTGGCCGTGGCATTTTGAAGTTATGAGCTACAGCCACAGATGGGTATTTTAGTATTGAAATAGAGCAATCACAAAAAAAAATCACAAAAAATCACGTCATTCTGCAAGAAAGTTTCGTTTGAAATACTGTTTTTTGGTATGTTACACGAAATGAATTATTATATATTTGACCTTTCTATCGGGATTTGAAATGGATTTCGGTTCATAAAAAACGGACACCATCATGAAAATTATGCATCACATTGTTCTGTTTGATCGTTATGTCATATGAATTGAGATAGAGATTTATTAAAAAGGGTTATTCATTTGAATGCTATGGGATGACGATGATGCAGAGACCTAGAGGATTGAAGGCTATGGGAAGTATGGAAAGCGATTCGGAATGAGAAGAAGTTTGAAAGAGAGATGAAGGAAGATAACAGGGGCTGGCTGGTGCCAATCTGCATTAGATAGTATCATTTTTTCTTGTTTGGTAGGTAGGAAAGTGACAAAGAAAGGAGAAATTGAGGTGGTCTCTGTTATTGTATGTTTGAAGAAATGCTATCTTATCTTTCCGATTCTAATCTAATTTCTATTTTTGGAGTACAAAATTTCTTCCATATTGGGTAGAAAATTTCTTCTATGTTGCTCATATTCAGTAGGTTTTTTCCCTCGTCTGTTTTGTCTTTGAAGATTCGCGGGTCATCTCATTTTTTGGTGGATGTTTGGTGGCCTAGAATTGTGGTGGATCTCTCTTAGGGGTGGAAGTACATAGGTTTGGTCTTGGTCGGTTTCGATTTTTAAGGGAGAAATTTTTAATTTTTGGTTCGATCTCAGGTACCTAAAAATACTCCCAAACCCAACCGAAATATACAAATAAGACCGATTTAACCGATAGGGGGCTTGATATTTTAGTAGTCTTGAAACTCCACACGAAATAAATCCGACCAAACAGATCCAATTTTGGTCCTCTGAATACCTCGGCAATAGGCGGTTTCCGGTCCGTTTTACCTGTCCGTTTTGTCTGAAATCCCCGACTAAACCGAACCGATTCCAACCGAGCGATTTTACCCACACAGAGGCCCTGTTTCTATGAAATAGTATACTGAATGTTACTCACGCATACACAAAAGGGTGCTCGACTGTTGGGGTCATTACTTGCATTGGAGCTTATATTATTATTATTATTATTATTATTATTATTATTATTATTATTAGTGTATATAGAAATGAGGGTATCCATACGACAACGATAGAGGAAAAGATGATTTTTTTTTTTTTTTGAGTGCAAAGTAAAGTTTGGCTTTTCAAAAACTCTTGGGCCTATTTGTTGGGGTCCTAAAGAAAAGGGGATAAGCGAAGGAGGGGAGAAGGATGGCGTTTGATAAGGGTGGGGGAGCTTAGCCCTTAGCTAATTCCACCCCACCCTAGAATAAGCTAATCCAGGTGGAGAGAAAGACGACTGCCCTTCAAATCTTTTTTGTATTCCTAGCGTAACAATTTAACAAGGGCAATCAAGTAATTTCATACATCATCCATCTACTCTTATCCATCAACTACTACTCAAATCAGGTACGAAGTCGAAACAGCTAAAGCCAATCCTCCTCCTTAGCTAATCCCCTTACAACTTATCCACCTCTTATTCATCCTTCTTCCTTATCCGTGTAAGGAACGGACCATTAAGAACCAATAGAGAGGATTGTGCAATAGTCACAAACGTTTGATGGTTCCATGCTTTTCGTTATCGGAACGACATTTTTGTGCACTTTTTTATTTTTTTCCCAAATTCCGAAAGGTCAAATGGGCAGCCAAATCCTAAAATTATTTTTCCAAATCTCTAAAATTCAAACAAAATAGTAGCAAATACTAACATGAGGCCATCTTTTAACCAAACCCCACACAAGCAGCAGAAGACACCTATTCACCAGAGAAATTGAGAGCACTGGAAAAAAGAGAGGCAACAATACATTCAACTGGGGATTATATTGCAAAAGAGAATCACTTTACAAGTCAAGTTATCAGTCAGCAGAACACTTCAAAACTGCAGCAGGAATTTTACATCCAATTCAATTCCAGCCACCACAATGATTTTCCCTTTGTTCCGTTAGAAAAAGTTGTGCATCTAAATAAATTTCCTATCCCCTCTATACGTGAAAGTATTTTATGTAACGGGTATACATCCCCCTCCTCCCACAATGCAGTGGGACCACTGCATTGTAAGAGGAGAGGATACATCCCCGTTAAATGAAATACCCCCTCCCTCTATATAGCCTATCTAGTTTCCACCCCCTCATTTACAGGATCCAATCCTATGTTTGTTACATATCACTCATGTACAGGTACTTTCGATAACTGCTCTTTCTTGTTGGTAGAAGCATGCGGCTTGAGCAGATAAAAAATGCCAAGACAAAAACCTGGAGACGTCACCAAAAACCGCACCGTCGTAAAATTGTGCACCTCTGTACAGATATTAACATTTCCAGCTCATGCAAGAATTGCGTTTTGCATGCTCTGAGCTTGGAGGAGAATCGAAAAAATAGAGGCACAAAGGCCAACGTCGAAATTCCGAACAACAATGCGTTGCATAGCCCTGCAAAATTACACATCATTGAGTCTTCTTCATGCACCTCAACCTTTTAAAGATTAGACATGTAAGGTAATTGCATAACATACAACGGTAATAATGCAAAAGTTAGGAAGAACAATAAGATTACTGTTGATGGAAATGCGAGGGGGCGGAAGGTCTAAATAAACTTGTGATATAACTGTAAAGAGAATATGCATTCAGTACATTTAAAAGATTACGTAGTCCTCAAGAAAGCAGATTCACTAATAAGGATTCATGCAGTCGACCCGATTGTCTGACTTCTTACCCACCCTCAAAGGGTTGTGAAGTCGCACACTTACTTGACTGGGGAATGGGTCGAGTTGGGAGACACAGGGATTAGTTCGGCTTGGTTACATTTATCATGTTTAAGGTGAGAAACTTAAATTCAGTAGAACAAATATAGAATATCTGGATTGAAATCTCATCATAAATAGCTGACACAAAACTAACTACACTAAAACAAGCACGACTCCTACTATACCAGAAAGACTCAGAAGTGCACCCCAAAAAAAACTCAGAAGGGGAAAGATAAAAAAACTGAGGGTGAACTGTTTTCTCAAACTACTGTAGTAGATTTGGATCTGGAACTGATTGAAACAACAGCATAAGACGAGACTAAAAATTCCTACCAAGATCTTCATTTTCTCAAGGAAACTTCATCTTCATTCCTACCAAAATTTCCACATACTTGGAAATCATTTTGTTTTCATTAGTCACCATTGTCTGTTTTTTGTTGAGGATTCTGCCATTGTGTTCTTCAATGACCCTTGCCTACTTTCAGTTCAGTGAAAAATTAGAAGACAAGACTGACATGGAACAAATGCCCAGTACAGAAGACTACAGAACATGTGTACCAAAAATACCAGGGAGGTTAATACGTTAGATGCATTTTATTAAAATTAGCATGTAAGACCTTTCTTCACCATTTGGCAGAGCAGCCGAGCATTCTATAACATAGAGCAAGCAGGAGAGTGATTCTAAGCAGGAAAAATGACTATTGAACGCAAATATAACTTTGTTAGAAAATTACCGCAATGTCCTCTCTCCATGGAGGTCATTCAACCTCTTTTAGGCATGCATGACCCAGGCACAACCCAAGCAATCCAAAGTTTTTGCTGACGTGCATTAAGCCATAAGAAAAACAAAACCAACCTTTGAGCCAACACGGTGCACTATAAAGCTTCAAGAGTTATCGATGCTTTCGTGAAAACAGAAAGAACAAATGGTGCTTCTTCTCCAGGGTGGATAGTTGTAGGCACGATTGTGTAACCCTTTGGATCTGGCTCTAGAACCATTTCACAGGATATTTCACGAGAATTAACATAATCTGTACCACCTACTGATTCGTGCATGTAAATATTGTAAGCAGCGCGCCGACCACGAGTCTTTAGTATCCTCATTCCAATATAGAACATTAACGAGTCATGACTTGATTGATAGTTCCTGAAACCAGCTGAAGTCCTTGAAAAGCTCACACCCTAGAATGCATATATAAGACTATAAGTTAGACAAATTCTTGCTGTTCGGTTGATTTCCGTACTAATCAACTATTGATTGGTATCAACATTTTGGATAAAAGAAATTTGAACTCTTAATTTTCTAAGAAACTTAGCAATAAAAATAAAAAATAAAAAAAAAACTTTCTATCAGTTGGTCAAGATCGAAGAAAGTAAACAGTAGTCTGCTTTAAAGGAATACAAATCTGTAGGAATGCATGACATTATATATACCTGAGTTAAGGTAATGAAAACGTGAATTGGAAATGATGCATGGGGCCCAGCAGCCCTGATTCGGAACTGCGGGTTCTGATGCCATGTGTCATAATCTTGGCAGCCACCAGCACTGAAACCTCGCCACTGACCGTGCACAGAATAACGCATCTCCGGGGGATAGACACGACAAACATATATTGACCGGAAATGAATTTGGAAGTCTTGCCAAGACATCCAGAATATACCATCTTTTGACTGTTCACAACAAAACAATTAGGCACAAAGCAAGAAGACTTACATTGGTAGATAAATTTCTTTTTCAAAAGGCATCGGTTTATATTGAGAATCAGACTAATGCAGAGTCAACCAGACATGAAGAAGGAAATAAATGTTGCAGGCGATCCCCAATTTTTCTTTTCCTTTAAAAGTACCTGTGGAACATGCTTGAGCTTGTGCCTCATCCTATCAGACCATTCAGGTGATGAATCAGACCAAGGGCCATTCCACTCGACTTCGTTTGCCCATGGATTACGAATCTGAACGAGTTTGTGGCCATCTACATCTCTTACCTGAACGAGGATTGTAAAATAGGGATCAGTTAATGCAAAGCTCTGTGACTGTGAGCCAAAGAAACAACTGAGACAAAATGTTTAACAAACAAAGCACCTGCAACAAAGAGTAAGCATGGCCTTGCACAATTCCACTGGAAGAAATATGCACATCAGAACCTGAAGGACTCCCAGCACCTAGAAGAAACCCATCTTCTTTGAAGCGCAACAGTTGAGACCAAAGTCTTCCACTTGCAAGATCAATCTGGGCCTGGGCACTTCTCATGTCAATCTCCTCACCAGCTCCTCCAGTGAGGTCCACAAGAGCATCTTGAACAAGCCCACCTTCTAATGCCTCGTAAGAGCCATGCAGTTTGGCATATGCCTTCTCCAATATAGAAACCCAGAGTTCACTCCCTTTCCTACTGGTAGCAAATGCAGGTTTACCAGGTGATTCACATGGAATCCAGTCATCGATTACCACAGGAACCCATTCACCCTGAAATCGAAGAACATCAAAGTACAAATTCATTCAGCTTCTTCCCTGAAGTGGCTAATAAGTAGTAACAATAAGTCAATAATGTACTATAAAAAAGGAACCAATAAACACAAGTTTCAGGAGAGCACTAAAACAAATCTTGAAAGCCCAAATAAAGCTTCCTATCTTAAATTCAGAAAGTGCTTGAGAACATCTGGATTCCTTTCAGAGGCATGTTGCGTGAAACTTTTTCGTAGTACTATCATATTACTAGGTACCCAAAGGTGAAGATGTCAGTAATTGGGAGAACTAGGCAATGAATTCTTCAAAGATGCAAGTACTCACATCCGCTGATGAAAAGTCAACTTTCTGTGAGGCTAATTGAAGCATAGTCTACAATATAAAACCAAAATCAACGATTTCCAGTGTACTTGGAAGCATGATTTCAGCCATCAAACTAGACACCATAAGGCGTAGTTATTCAGCTTTTGGAGAACTTAAAACATTTTACCTGAATACAAAATCGAACTGTATAGATTCCTTCCTCGTTATATTCTGGTGTAATTATAACTTCTGATATTCCAGAAACCTCAGTTAAGACAGCAACAGCACTCAAAAACCAACAATCACCAAGTCGGCCCTGCACACCAAAAGAATTAGATACTTCATGAAACATCAGGCAATTAATAGCATTTCAAATTCAAATCAAAACAAATAACCTGGGGAATAAATAGATTGAAAAATATAGTAAAATGTATGCCCTGTTATGAATGAGATCAAACCTGACAAACATCGGAAGGATTTGCAGACCCAGAAAATAAGCATGGGCGGCAATCCAAATTGTTCTCTTTCACTATTTCAGTTGGCCTCATCCATTCAGAAACAACCTACATTAGAAGGGATAAAATTAGGGCAACAAATTATAATTGCAGCACTGAGAACTTGATAAGAAACTGGATGGATTGGACTGGAACAAGTAGTGCACCTGCAATTTTGAAGGAGGGTGTTCTAGATCTACAAACAATGATCGATCATTTGGAGGAAACTCCTGATCAGTAAAATGGGTGTCTCCTCTAGCACAAAGGGCTTCTTTGACAGCCAACTCAACAGAAAGCATCCGCTGATTTATTTCTTCCCTTGTTTCTGTTCTAGGTTTCCTCAATTTTCTGGCAAAAGATTCCACATCTACAATCACGCCCTCGCGATCAGACCTTCTTTTCCTCCCACTTGAATATTGCCCATCCCAATCTATGTCATCCCTGTCATAAAGATCCACATCTGCAGGATCACTGTCCCACTCATCCACCTGAATAGAACAATCAAGGTAGCAACAGGCAAAAAATTTCAACCAAGAATTGCAAACCCTAAAAAGGAAGAAGATACGCTTATGGAATAATACAAAATACAACTTTGTTTCCCTTTTTTTGGTACATCGGAGGCAATAACACCAGGGAGGGGATCTGATCTATTACAAGACTTGAACCCTTCACTTCCTAGTAAGGAACAAGGATTTTGGCCACCTAAGCTAGCCCCAATTGGTTTAATTATTAAGAATTCTGTTGTCAAAGAGTAAATGGAAACCCAGAATGAATCACAAAAATATCATGATATAGAAACAGACCCGAGAAGGAGACTCTGCCCACTGCCAATTATCTTCTTGGAGATCAATCATATTGTATTCAGTAGAAAGCATGGCAGCATGAAGAGCAGCAATCTCATCTTCAGTCAAGCACCTTCCCCAAAGAAAAACATCCATTAAGTGCATCTTAGACTCAGCTCCTTCACTGTCTGACCTCCCAAATGCATCCACATCTGTAGGCGGTCTAACACCAACCCAAACTTCTGTTCCAGGCTCCCAAATGCTGTTACCAACACGTAATGGCAAGCCAGTCTGGTAGCCATCGTAGCCACCATCAAGATAGCAAGTGGCCTCACCCAAATCAGCATCAAGAGTCATTGTTACCATATGCCACCTGCAAAACAACCCATCCCTAGTAAGAGTGAAAAGCAAAGGGGAAATAGGCAAAGAGAATGTAGAATACGGGAGAGAATTTCTTCCCACAACATTAAAGATACTACTAAGACTATTTGAAGGCAACGACAATCAAAAACCTTCAAGGCAAAAGAAAATCATTCTAGGAAAGAAGCACACCTTCCATCAGCGATACTAGTAGCACTGATAATCCATTCCTTTGCTACTGTAGTTTGTCTATCACCTTTAGTAATTAATCTAAGCCCAACTTGTCCGGCCTCAATACCTTGTTCAGAACCAGCTACAAGGATTTCCCAGCACACTCTCTTCTCAAGTTCAGTACCTAAAAGGCAAACTGGCCCAGACTCGGGCTGGATTGTCACTGCAATGGAGAAGCTGACCTTCTGGCTTTCACACATACTGAGATCAACTGGGCCGAAATGTCTCCCAATTGTAGTTGGTTCATCGTCAAGTACACAAACAGCACCCAGAATTCCCGTCTGTGAGTAAGATTCCCAATTAAGACTTCAAAAAACAAACTAGTTTTTTTTTTTTGGGTAAATAAAAACAAACTAGTTGATACTTATGCAATGTTAGATTATCTCCATATGGCAGAAATTTTAAGAGAACAAACTTCTATGGGCAACAAAGAAGTACCACTAATAAGTAATTAACTATTTAAGAAACAAAAGAGTACAAAGACGGAAAAGAAATCTGCCAGACGCAACACAAGTAGAAAAAATAAAACTACACATAGCAAACTGCTAACTGCTCTCCAATTGCTACAAATTAAAAACAATTGAAACATTTGGAAAAGAGGCGGCACTGAAACCCGATAAGAAGTCAAAGAATAAACATTATCCAAAAGTCCTCTATGTAATTGATCTCCTCGTCAAAGATTCTAGCATCCCTCTCCAGGTCAAATTATCCACATCTGCACAGATAATAATAACCCAGCCTAGGCACCAGATCTATAAACTAACTAGCGTTTGTTGAGCAACTGATACATGATTGACAGTTGACAGTAGTAATTTGCGTCGAAATGCAGTAGTTTGCAAACAACATACGGCTATCAACTAAATTATGACAATAAATGCAATAAGGTAATAAATAGAAGCAAACCATTTTTGTACGTCTGTAACATAAATTTTGATACAATTGGTCTTTATCAAAGTTAAAATTAGTACAAAGAAAAAAGCATGTAGAAAAACTCACCTGGAGTGCTCGACGAGACAACTGAGCCGCTCGTATGCGACGCGCAATGCTTGAAACTCTCTCACGTGCAAAAGAGTCATCAAGAACAGAATCACCTCCGACTGCACGCACTGCAGCTGCCACAGCTGTTGCCTCCCTGCTGCCAGCATTTGGAATTGATGATATAAGAGAAGCTTCAAGTTCCTTCCATTTACGTTCTTCCCTCTCCAAAAGAGCCTTTCTTCTTTCTTTACCCTTGCCCTCCTCTTCCCGTCTCTGCATTAGGATTTCCTCCTCCATCTCTTTTTCTCTTATATAACTGTAGTATTCAAAAAAAGTCAAATTCAGAAACACAAGAAGAACGATCTTGTGCAAAGCAATACAAGGACTTGATTTGTTTGAAAGAATATCCCACCTCTCCTGTATGATTTCAAATTGTCTGCGGTCTTCTGGCATCCACTTCTTAATTTTCTTGGCACTTAGATCTGAAAATCCTATGCTATCAAGGAAGAGTCTCAAACGAACCTCGTCCTACCTCACCAAGAATGAAAGGAAATCATCGTTAACAACCAAAACCACCTTATATAAGAATGCCTAGAATCTAGTAGGATTCATATTCACCTGTACACGCTCTGCCGTAGCAGTCAAACCAAGCAAAAGAAGTAGATAACCTCCGAACTTATCCCACATGTAGACCCATTCTGTATCAATTGCCTCTTCTAAGGCCAAAATTCGAGCATGTGCACACATTTCTCTTCTGTGGCCTATATCACTGTTTGATTCCATTCGCAACAACCTTCCTTTTCTTAGTTTGCAAAAGAATGACCCTGCAGCTAGTTCCTCATTTCTTAGACGATCTCTTAATTTCGTCACATCCGCTCTGGGTAGAACAAAATTTCCTGCCCTATCACGCATAGCACTGGGGTCTCCAACCAAAAGAGCAGCTGAACTAGCAGACCTCTGGGGTGCTGAATAAGTTCCAGATATTGCATTTCTTGTCTGCACCGTCATCAAGTATGCACAAAAATTCCACGTAAATACGAAAATCCTGGTCAGCCTTTCGGGAAGAGGATTTCTTTAGCTTTAACTTTTAGGAGATGACACATGCCAAATAAAAAAGTTTAAGGAGAAAAAAGTTTGCCACTATTCACAAGACATTTCATGAGCCTTTCAAAACCAATGTGCATTATGGGATATTCAATCAATTCGGAAGATCTCAACAGTATTAACTTTTGCTAGAACTTCAATCAAATTTAGGCAACATAAAACTAGTCATTTAACCACTAACACCATCCCTTAGTCATTATGCTAAATAAAAGGTACACAGCACAATGCATGCACACGTCAGAAACCCAAAGATAACCCCTAAATATTCAAACCTTGATTACGTTATATTTGTTGTCAATCAAAACACTCACACGAATGCATCCCAATGACCTAAATGAAGACAATTTCGCCATTCTCTTCAAGAGATCAGAGCTGCAGAGAAGCCTGCCTTTATCCCAAAAAGAACACCGAGACAACCTCATCGGTTACTCGATTAGAAAGTGAGAGAATTTAATCAAGTTAATCGGGTCTTTAGTGCCATCACTTTTTTGGTTACAGCTTCCAAATAAATACTCCTGTAGAAAGTTACAGAATAGTTAATCAGGTCTTTACTCCCATCACTTGTTTTTTTAACACAGGTCCCAAATCCTTACTCCTGTATCATGCCGTAGTCAATAGTGCTATTCTTTGGAGTTTTTGTTTTTACGTCATCCCATTCTCGTCCACACCAAATGCATGATCCAGGGAAAACAACATAAAACGCGACAATAAAGACAACATGAAACTCGTACTGACAGAAATTGGATCAATCTACATTCCAATTTCAACGTAGGTAATACAGCTAGAAGCAGCCAAAAACTGTCATCAGCCAATCTCGCGCAATACAGTCCCTATTTCAACGTAGGTAATGGGCCCCAATTTCATCTTAAGGATAAAAATTTGACCAAGAGAAAATGTCATGCCACAATATGTCCCGATAACTACAAATTGGCTCATTTTGACCTTTCGAAAGAGAGAAACTCTTATCTATTCCATTTTCCTACAAACATTCCCAGTAACAACCAACCGACGTAACGGAATACACATTTATAACAGCAGGTTTTTCCATAATCTTTGTTAACATATTTCACATCTGCAGCTGAAGGGGACGACTGACGAAGTTAATCCATCACCACTTGTGGTTGCTTTTGATAACTTTCAGGTTTCAAAAGCACAGAAGGGAACTAGTTCACAAAATTTCATTTCGAAGCGAGAACACGCTGTTAAACTAATCTTGGGACACCTTTGAAAACTGTGAGTTCATAACACCGTACATCTCTGTGCACATAAAGTCTCATGTCCAAAATAAATGCAAGTACAGTGGGATAAACAATACAAGCACTCAATCCAAAAAAAATACAAGATAAGCTAAGCAGTTTTCCCTGAGAAAAGCATACATGTATGACTACACAGTGAGTAAAACAGTGACATTATAACCGGTCACATTTGGGAGATTATGGAACAATACAGATGAAATGAATAAAGGATTCAACAGATAAACGGCCAAACACACCTTAGTGGCAGATCTAGCAATCGCCTGAACAACAGTTTCCTTACTGAGGAAGTGAACAGCATCTTCCATCATCTGTTTACAACGTGAGCAACATTGGGTCAAGGGGGAATAGATCATTAGAATAAATCCAACCTGGAATCAATGTTCTACTAAAGACAATGACTCAAAACAGCTCAATCTATCGAAGAAAATATCTATTCACAAAGGAGAAATAGGAAAACCTTAAGAGTCAGGCATGGACGAGAGACAGCAAACCCAAAAGCAGCAACAAGAGTAATCGCTGATACAGCAGCACCAGCAAACGGTGGATAGATTTTCAAACTGGCAACAACACCCCAACCCTCTATTGCCAATGCAATCCCATAAAGAACAAGAAATGCCACACTGCCCAAAAATTAATACACATATTTGAGATGAATAAAGATTTAAGTACTTTGTTAGTAGAGGACTGTGTAATGCTCTGCCACAGCAAATAAGTCCAAAAAACCTCAACAAACCTGACATTTTTCCCACAATCAGCATGAGCATCATACACATATACAGGTAGCACCCTTGGAGAATATACAACAATAGGGGGCGAAAGGAGCACCTGCAGAAGAAGGAGCATTCTGTAACTCTCAATTAATATCAACTAAAGCAACCAACAAATATATAACTAAATCGACATAGGAAGATAACAAGAGAATTTAACATGAACAACATTCAAATCTTGGTGCCAAATAGCCAAACTCCACTCACAGTCAATGCACGGCCAGCCAAAAGAAACAGAAATGCGAAGTAACCAACAGAAGCTCCAATAAAGGGTTTATCTGAAATGCAACAGAAAAGTAGGACAAATGTCATAATTCCGGAGTAAACATAAATGTCATAATTCCGGAGTAAACATAAAATAGAATGTAATCCTCGCTTGGTAAGGACTAAAGAGTCCTCTAACATCAACAGTGATGCGGTAAACCTAAAGTGGAAGGTTGGTCATGAAAATGGACAAGAATGTAATCCTCGATTGGTAAGGACTAAAGAGTCCTCTAAAATCAACAGTTATGCGGTAAACCTAAAGTGGAAGGTTAGTCATGAAAATGGACAAGAACAGAGCAAGAGAGAAAAGGGCATCCCCGATTTACCTTCAAACCATCCAACAAGAAACCCAGCCAAAGCCAAAAGAAAAGCAAGGAAACAAACAAAGAACATTTGCATCCTGGTCAAGTAAAAATTGTTCGAAGCCCAGTAGTGGATCACACCAATAGCCAAAACAATGAGAAGAAGAACCAGAAGGAAAGCAGCCCCAATCTGTGCAATCACACAGGAACCCAAATCAGCATTGAAGCCAAAAGGTAATATAAAACAAGGGCGTTGTAACAAGCTTTGCTCACCGTCCAAGGTTTAACTATAATAATAACAGCTGATATTGCAGAAAGCAGAAGAAGAAGACCAATGATAAGGAATACACTAACACCACGAGAAAGCTTCCAATTGTCATCTTTCCTGTGAAAAGTTTGGCAGAACATCTACTTTGAAAACATCCTCGATAACATTCCAGAAGATAATTAAAAAATGACTAAGTCAAGATCTATGGCATGAAGATCCTTTTTGGAATATGTGCGTTCACTTACCATTTAAGCAAACCAGAACAAAGTGACAACAATGCGGGAATGCACAGTAAAGGAAGTAAAGCAGCAAGGAAATCAGATGTTGTAGCAGCCTTGTCATCTCTAGAACTGACAACCTCCAAGTAGGATGCACCGCAAAATGCCACTAGGACAACTATACAAGACAGGCAACCAAAAAGAACTCAGCATCAAAACAATGATTTCACCAAGGCCATAATTACAGTTCAAGAGTCAACACTTCAAACAAAAGCAAATAATTAGAGGGAAAACTACCTGCAAATATTCCAACACATATGGCAGAAGACAGAGAGAAACGGTATGTTGCAAACCAGGATACAATTGGCAGCACACCAGTAACAACTAAGGCAATTGCAGAAGCCATAGCCCAGCCAAGGTACACTGATGATGCATAAGGAGATGCAACGCTGGTGTTGTCACCAGTCCATCCCTTGTAAGCTAAATCGTCTAAAGGCGTGGCAGATACTATTGCACCAAGAGCTACCACAGATCCAGCAAATAATGACATGCAGACAAAAAGGACAACACCCTAACAATGCAAGGTAACAAGTAATCAGAAGCAGACCTGGAATGCTCTAGATCTTTAACTTTCGGAGAAACCAACAAAATAACAATGAACCAAATGTTCAATTCGTCATAAAAAATTTGCACATCAAGTACAAATTTTAAGGGACCAAAAAATATACAAAGTGCGCAGCTTTGGGTGATTAAAGCCACATTTGCAAGTGGCCAAAGTCATATTCAATTTAATCATTGTACACAAGAAGAATTCGTTGTACAAACCAAACTACGTTTTTAAAGGAGAAATGCAAGAGTAAACTCTACTGTGGTAAGCAAGAAAACTGATAAAGTAGAGTTTCCTGCAACATAACATACAACTTACAAATGGGTCGAAAAAGAAAGCATAACCTCATCTCTCAAACAACAGAGGTCTCCCACTGCCTGTTTATTAGACATATGCCCGTTCGATTAAGCTTGACATATTTGGGTCGATTGGTGAAACATCACATTGGAGCTCTGCTTTCAGGAGTTTCTCGGATCAAGTTTAATCATATAAGCTTCTTTCCTACAATATTTGTTGTTGTGAACTTGGTTTTGCGTGTCTGCGCACCTTGTTTAGTGCAGTTTATTTGTTTGTATGTTTCCGTCTTTACGCACAAGACAATATGAGAGAAAAGAGGACATCAAAACAATAAATGATTGGGACCAGTTCTGATAAATTTAGATTTTGTGATTATTGGTGATAATTGAGTAGAAATTGAAAGACATTGAATTGTAACTATGATTGGCAATAATTGGGTTCTAATTCAAAGCCAATTCAGAGTAACTGACTTGATGGGTACTTGTTATGACAGTGTGCTTTTGCTACAACTCAATACGTGCACCTACTTACGATTCACACGGTGCACCTTTTGGCGGGAGAGCACCAACACACACAAACAACAGAACAGGGTCACCTAAGGCAAGACAAGTGAAACCCCAAGTGCAAATGGCAACGTTTCCATGTCCACCACGGCAATGATTGTGGTTGTTAATAAAAATAAAAATACCACCTCACGCCCCTGTCAAGATTCAAACAAGCCACTGACTGACAACAGAAGGTAAGGGGACATGGGTAACTAACGAACCTCCTTCATTCTCAGAGTCTGATGATTTCCTTCATGACAAGCACCATCAGTCCTTGAGACCCAGAACTGGTAACCATTACGAATCCAAATGGGAATAGCAATAGACAAACATGCCACCATGAGAGGGACAGTCAAAGACAATCCAAGAAGCAGCGACGACTTGCTGCAGAACATAATAATATAAACTGAAACCAGTCAAAATAAGAAAACAGGGTTTATGGAGGAAGAACGAGAATTAAATGACAGTCAAATCCATCTCCATGCACCATCAAATGTGCACTAAACAACACAAGCAGTGCAAGAAGACACACAAGGTTGAAAATAATGTAAAACATATCCAGGGTATACCTCGAGAAGGAAAGCAGCAAACCAACACACGTGCTCAGCAGCCAAGCAACAAAGCCGTACTGAAAAAAGTACATGGGAACTTCAGTTTAATAATCCAAAACCTGTGGCATTAGTGACAATATACATGTAGAGCTGAAAAAACTGCAAAACATAATAAAGGGTAGGGATGAATGCATCTACTTTGCAATGCACGGTTTGAAATTTCAATAAAGTTATTGCATCCAACTCAAAACAAATTGGCAAAAGGTAGAGAGATGCCATGGCTCAAATCTTAGTTGCATAAAGCGGGAGCTGGGGCGCGTGTGGGGGAGCGAATGATCAGGTCCTCATTTGAGATCACCGGGGGAGCGTTTACAAATTATTCATACAAATATAATTATGTAAAAAAAAAAAAAGACGACGAATTGTTTGTAATTCATGTCAATTGCAACTATTGTTTAGCAAATCTAAGTAATTGTGGTTTTTTTACGAAGTACTCGTGCAAATATGAGCAAGTATGTTTCTAGTCTCTTATCATTACCCTTTTTTTTTTTGGACTTATTTTACTTTGTTTCTTTTAAAATTTACATGCTTAAGAGATTCTATGCTAGTGGGGAGCAGGCTCCTTTCCTGACAGGAGCGAGGTTCCTAGGAGAGCCTGACTTGGGAGCGCGGATGAGAGGTTCTGAGGTGGATTCGCCACCCAGATATGAAGTACCTGCTACTAAGGCTCAAATAGTAACTCCCGGGTATTTTTATACTGATAAGGGACAAACCTAACTCTCTCCCACACAAGAAGAGTTAGCTAGAAGAATCAGAGATGCATTACACAGAACAACAAGGCAGAAAAATGAGAACAGAATTTGAAAATAGTCCAAGCTTGCCCGAATCCTCGCAAAATGCAGCTCTTATACCAACTTAAGCCATCCAACTCAAAACTAACTATCAATAATTGGACAGTCTCACGACTCTCATATACTAAATTAGGAGGCATTTTTAATACTGACGTAGGGCAAGCTCTAACAATAAGTAACATAAATAGGTCAACAGGAAGAAGGGGGGGGAAAGATAAAAATAACTGTCACAAACAGTAGGATAACAAACAAACACAAAAGAAGAAAAATGGATCAGCCAAGAGACTACAGACATTGACGACATTTTGATAAGATACATGATTTCACTTTCTCAGTTGTTGAGGACATCAGTATACCATAGCATTCAAACCGTATTTCATAAAAGTAAAATCCTCGTCAAAACTATTCTTCATATCAGCCATACATGTTAGGCTATATACAATGAATCTCCTCCTTTCTCCAAGCTAGGGTAATTGATAGTACGATTGTAAGAATACCGAAAGTGGTCTTTTAAATCATGCATGAACATGTAGACACTAGAAAGAAACCTCCTCCATGTGGTACTATTTCCTGATAGGCAACAAGTTTATGGAAGAGAAAGTTAAGGACAAGGAATCTATTGCCAAGGGGCAAGAAACGTATAGCACATTGGCTGCGCCAAATAACGTAGACAAGCAAAGGACAAACTGAGAATAAGAGAACCAAGACCCTAATTTCCTCAAGTTCAAGCAATGGAAATGGTACAGTGCTCTCACAGTGTAAGTATATACTCTGAGCTTTTACTTATCAAATAGCAATATTCTG
Organism: Rhododendron simsii; assembly: GCA_014282245.1. Lineage (NCBI taxonomy): Eukaryota > Viridiplantae > Streptophyta > Magnoliopsida > Ericales > Ericaceae > Rhododendron > Rhododendron simsii. The sequence goes on along the minus strand of CM024953.1, from coordinate 35,239,454 downwards.
AGCCTTTTATAACATCAATGCACTCAAAGACACATCAATAGACTACTCTGTTAGGAATATTTTAAAAAATGGGTCTTGTCACCTGGCTGTTGTAACAACACATTATTAGGATAGTAGGCGAGTGCACGAAAAGACGCATTGCCATTACTTGTCGGCCAACAATTTGAACAGTCTCATGAAATTCCAATACGATATCATTTTTTCTTTTTCAATAGCTAGGATAGAAACATCAATCACTAAAGAAAGCCTTCCTTCTCATCATAGTTGAGGTTAAAAACCTAAGGGAGTAGGTGTAGGTAGGCTGTTTCAAGTTAAAATAGAACAAACATTGTTTTCTACGAAAAGCATAGAAAATAGATTTCATGACCTTCTTAAAATGCAAAGCAATAGTTTTAAACAAATAAAAAATAAATCCAAGATCGTGAAACATTGCCTCAAATCAAGCGGAAGTATAATAACTGTCCCAATTGACAAATTTTTGTTATCCACAAGGATGAGGACAAGAAAGAATGCTTTTAAATGAATCCAGAAGCTGAATTAGCAGATCATATCTCATCCATAGCTCAGTTATATAGGGCAGCATGACAACTGATATAAGTACAGTAAAAGAGCAGCTAGACATGGTCTTACATAGTTCATCTTGGAAGGAAACTAGTGACAATATTATCAAGAATTGAGATTGCCTAATGCAATAAGTTAATAACAATGTATTTTCAACAATTTCAACAAATAGCATAATAGGGTTCCACGTTATGGCAGAACTGGCAAGTACAGCAAAAGCAAGCCGTGACAAGGGAAATTAAATCCAACAAAATGCAACAAAAATTGCAAGTAGGAATTTTACACTACTTGGTGTACACGTTCAATATTCTTAATCCATCCTTCGCACTTGGAAAGTGGACGAACAAGTGAATATCAGGTGAGCTAAGCAACAAAGTCGAAGCTACGGCAATCTGTTATGCATAAAAATTATTCTGACATCCAGATACGTCCAAGGAAAACAAATTCCATCAAGTTCAAAACTTGAAAGTTTGACAAGAGCTATTATAAGTACATTTCAGACATAACTTCAAAACCTTCCACAACAGAAACTGTCAATTGCAACAACCATAATAGCCACGCATACATATTACAAATGTCAATACACTTAACAGCAACCATAATTTTGCCCCTACACACATTTGAAGTTTTACCTCCTCGACCAATGATCAAGTGAGCTAAGACCAGAAACTGATATTGCCATATTGGCAAAAGAAATTTGAGTTATCATCGTATCACTCAAATGACTATAATTACCTTGCGGGGTTTTGATGTCATAACCATTTCTTCAGCTCGAAGCGACAGGAGGAAAGCATTGATAGAACAGACAACAGGACATAGAAGTAACACTGCTAAGCCAAATTCAAACTGCAGAAAAAAAAAAAGTGCAAAAATATGTTAGGTCACCAACATTATTGACACCAACGTACACGGAAAAAAACACGAGATCAATTCCAGAAAGAAGATAACATCCACATTGGAAAGCCCCTTGTTACCTGTTGGTGCGTAGCACTTAGAACTTTTATCGTCTTTGGGCGAAAAACGGCTACGACTACAGTCTCAACGATGAAACTGAAACTGAAGAGAACCCAAGCTCGCTCTGGGGTGCCTGCTATGTGGTGCAAGACCAATCTACAAAATTGAAGCCATTTTTCTAGCCCCCGAAGCCTAAGTTCTTCGGACAAGGAAATTTGATTTGGCAGAGCATTATCAACACTATTTGAGTCAATGACGGTTATGTCTGTATCATCACGATGATCTCTATCTGCATCCAAACTACTTCTCTGCAGCAACGCGAGAATAGTTGGATCCAATCCCTTCTCCTTCAACATCATAGCAAAATTAGGATCTAGTCCTTTATCCTGCAACATGGTAGTCAGTTCAACATCTCCTTGTCTGGCTCTCTTTTTCAACAAAGATGTTATTCTAGGATCATTCAACTTTTCTTGGAATGCAAGAGCTAAATTATCTAACACTTGTTGATTTACAGAAGTTGATGCACTCGACTCGTAGCCTTGACTTTCAAGACCACTACTAGAACAAACGACCAGAGAACTATTGCGTTCCAAATTTCTATCAATATCGAATGTCCCTGTTTCAGGCTCTTGAACAACTGAGCGACAGGAACTACTGTGCAATGCCAAACTAGGCCTTCCACTATCTATGCTCTTATCACTATTAACCCCCTCGACGTTATTTGAGCTCTGTGTGTCACCTGTGCAATGTACTGCAGCACTACCAAGGTGACCCACCTCAGCGCTACTACTGCGTTTCACACTTGAGGCACAACCTTCAGAAGAGCTAGATGAGCTGTTCTGTTCTTTCCTACGAAACCCCTCTCTCAGGCGAATCACGGTACTCTTTAAGGCATCTCTCCTCGCGGCTAATGGGTTTGTGACTGATAAATGACGGGAAACAGCAGCACCTAAAAGTACAGATGCTACAACTGCATAACTAACACAATGCCCAAGATACCTGTAAGAAGGAAAAAATAACACCTATTCAAACAACAGAAATACAAACAGAACCTGCAATAAAATTACTGCTAAAAGTTTAATATCAAGGAACAAACCAGTAATGAACTCCAAAGCAAATAAGAAAGACTCGAGATGCGCCCGCAACAAAAAGTGCCGCAATGCGACTTTTAAGAAGCTGATATCCATATAGGCATGCCCCCATATTCCAATCTATAAGAACAACGTACCACAACCAAATAAAAGATTTAGCAGCATCATAATAATCTTGAAATTGTATATGCAGCATGATTAGCCACATAGATAGCCAGCAGCTAATGACATACCGAGAATTATCACAGCAGCTGATGTAATAGTCCCCAGCCAGCGTCCTTCCTTCGCAGTCACACCATACAAGACCGAATAAACAAAGAGTACAACAAGGGAGCCAAGATAGAGAAGTCCGAGATGTGAAGCCCTACAAAGACAAAGCAAATCAGAAAAGCATGCAGACAATGATATTTTAGCATTGACCCAAAAGAACACATCATCTGAAACTGAAATTACACAATGATTCTACAGGGACGACATATGAGCATTAAAAATCATTCACATACAGTATAAAAGAAAAACAAGAAATAATCGTAACAAAAAATTCAAAGTAGTAAAGAAGCAAAAAAATCCTAGCCATACAATACCCATCAGCATATACTAAACACTAGAAAAGTCAGCAAGCTTATGAAGTAGATACAAATTTAAAGGGCATGAATGGATGGGGCTTGCCTTTTCGATTGTCGAGGATATAACTCATTGGGATCAGGTGGTTCAGGTAAACAAGCCAACGGACCCATTTCAATACAATCAGAATATGCGTATCTGTATGCCTTTCGCACATATTCATCAACATCTAAACCATTTCCTGTTCAAATTGGAACAGTAAGAAATACCTTCATTAAAAAGTTGCAATAACAAAATAGAAGCAACTGGTTACACCAACAAAATGGGATTTGAAAGGAAAAAACTATCAAAATTGAGATCCAGCGAGGCCTACCATGAAAGACCATTCTGCAAATAAAAAGCATGTTTATTGCTAGCGCAATTGCTGATACACCAAAGAAGAAGCCAGAAGGTGAATATCTCTCGGATGCACTTGAACCTGCTGTAACATACACGGCGCAGAGTTCATATGCGCAGAGCAGGGCAACAGCCAGAAGAAGAAGAACAGCAACAGCCCCTGTTAGAGAAGCGATCAGATGAGTAAGTATCAGGTTAACTGAACCTAACATTGTAACTTTACAAGTGTGTTTTGATATGAAAATAGACAGCCACTTGATATGTTTCGAATCGAGAAAGTGAAATGGACGACAACTTGAAGTGGAACTCCAATCGTCCTTTCGAACTTTATCAAAATCACCAGTTGAAGTGTATTCCCTGCATCAACTTTTTCTTTTTTGAAACCCTGATTTTTCGGAGACTGCAAAATGGCCCAAAAATCCAACGGGATGAAGTAGAATATTTACTAGCCAAACCTCAATATCTCATTATCATAGTCAAGAATAGAATTATGCCCCTTCCCGCTGGTTTTAACAGTGACACAATTCCAACTCTTTCTTTTATCCCAATATTTAGTTAATTTAAAAACTTCTTCCCTTGGTCGATTCCTTCTACAAATCCTTCAAAATTGGAATTTCATTTTTGCATTGGAAAATGAAAAGCATTTCAGAAACATGAAGGACGCAACAACCAAAAGATGGAAAGATATTAGATTGTTTGGAGCAGAAAACTAAAGTCTATATAAATTGTTTATGCTCAATTATCAAACATTTGAAGATCTTTTACATCTACACTCCAACCTTTTTTCAAGTATGAAAAGTGAGTAGAGGCGACAAGGCCTCCTGAGGCCTAAGCGTAAGGCGAAGGGATGCGGCTTGATGTCAAAGAATCGATGAGACAACAGATAAGGGTAGAAAGGGGAAACAGAGCAACAGCCTAGAGCGCCTCATGCTTAAGCCCACGCGAGTGCCTCAGGCGTCACCGCCTCAGTTAAGCCTTAGGCTCCAAAGATTAGTTGGGCTTTCCCTTGCCTCCTCACTCTCTTGTCTGAGCAAACGCATATAAACTCTACAGAAAAGTATAAAAGGATTCATGTGCTTCTAAGATAAATTAACTACAAAAGGATTCATGTCATCACCACCCAATTGATGGCTTAGATGGGTTTGGTTTGGTATGGTTACATAAAAACATTCAATGAAGGTCAACGAAATTAAAAGCTAACAAGAAAAAGGCTTCGGTCTAAAGTATGGGAACATAGGAACATGGTATGCCAGCATAAGAGCAAGCATAGGAAATGCAAGATACTTCTTGCAGTGGAGATGAGGGGAAAATAAGAGAGTATTATCCGTAGAGTATTGTAAGAAGAGGTACCTACAACATAAACATAAGAAGAAAAAAGGTGACTTAAACCACATCTGTTATCTCTCCTCCACCTTCTCTCTCCCCTTCGCCGTTCTATTTTCTTAGGTAGTCTAATAAACTTAGAATTTGATGCTGTTCTTACAGCATTTCCTAGAACTAATACGTATGATTTACACTAGATTTACGCTAGACGACTGGTATAAAACAGTGTTTTGGGAATGGTCTTTTTAACGATAAGTGTACAATCATGAAAAGACAGTTCAGTAATAAGGGTCACTGACTCCATAAAACATAACTTGGCAGAAAAAGTTCCAATATGAAACCTGACTAGTGACAATTTGGAAGTATATCATGGTTGAGTTTTCTGTTAACCTTTTAACTCTGGGTTAAGCTAGAAGTTCAAAATTGTTCAAAAATAAGAACCTGAATCTAACCAACATTGTGGTTGAATTTATCAACACCAAATAGCAAATAGTAAGATAAAATACTTACTTGAGCTTTGCCATTGTGTTCGCCACCAAAGCATGATTGAATAGAATGCCAAAATAAGAGCAGTGCCCGCCATTATCACAGCCAAACCAATTATATCTCGACCCAGTATTAAGATTAACCAGCATCCCCAAGCAATGAGTACCACAACTGGAGAAATTACAATCATCCAAGCAGATAGAGACAGGAAACCACATAATATTCCCAGCTGAGGCCCTTGTAAGACATCCGGCCATTTTCGAGCAAAAATCCAACTGAACAATCAATTGACAAACATGCATAAAATGGCATGATCAATAATGAACCCTCTACCACAATTGAAACAAAATATAGGCTAAGGAAGGTAGGCCATTAAGGAAAAATAACTATTCCATTCAATTTGGTCCACATAAAGAAAATGCTGAAAATGACCACATGCCAGGCTAAGGAAACACTGCATGCAAAGAGGAAAAGAATATAACTCGAGATACAGCTTTCTTAAGAAAATAATATAACTAGAATGTGGAGATTCAAAAGATTGAGTTTTATGAACTAACACTTAACAAAGGAACGAAGTATTTGATGACTGTGAGTCCACTTACGGCATATCATGCTTACCACAAACTATTCTAAACTCGCCTTAAATACCATCAGCGTAAGAAGCAATCTATGACTGCAAGTCCATGTATGTCCTACCATCGTTAAACAAACTATTTCAAAATTTGCCAAAAATACTATCAACGTGAGAAACGCAACTAAGTCATCTAACACGTAAGAGAGAATTTTTTCCAGTTCCCTTGCTACCATCATATGTGTCCAACTCCAAATCAATTGCACCACTTCCATATCTTCACATATACAGGTACATATAAGAGCGCGCGCGCACACACACACACACATATATATACATACATATATATATAACATAACGTCAATTAATTAAAGTGACTGAGCCACAACATGAAATTATCAGCAGAATAACATACAGGCATATTCAATAATGCGTTCAAGACTAAATCAGGGGGAAAAAAAAACTAATGAATTAGTGGACAGCTCATAAAATAGGCAAATTAGTAACAAGAAGCGATAATCACCTATAGATTCTCCATGGCCGCCAATTAACTGCCCAGAGAATGGAAAAAGCAGCCGAGCCCAAAACAGAGAAAAGGGTCCCAGAAATTACGCATGCCAGCATTAAGTCACGCTCGTCTCCTTCCATGACTTGGTTTCCCCTTTATCTCCTGACTATATCATATATTCATCCGATGAACATACAGACATTTCCAAACAAACTAATACCCACACTAGGTGTTTGTCAAGAAAAAACTTAGTCTGCAACAAATAAATAACACACGGAACCACAACAGGTATAGAATATTAGAATTAACTTGCAAAAAAGGAAAACTAACACATTAGGTTCCCACAACAACGAAAACAAAAACATTAAATGAGGCAGGCTATAAGAAAATCAGTGACAAAAAGCAAAGCTTTCCAAACAAATTACTACCCAAGCCATGTTTTTGTAAGCAGATACAGAATCTAAAGACCAAAAAGGAAAAATAACCGAACTAAAATCATGCATTCAATAACCCAACTAAAATCATGCATTCAAGACCAAATATTAAATCAGGCGAGCTATAATAAAGGCACAGCATTCCAAACAAACTCAGACCCACACTATGTTTTTTCAATTTAAAAAAAAAAAAAACACGCCCTAACACTCAACAGATTTAGAATTCACTAACCAAAATAGAAAAATTAGCATAATTCAATCCCCACATTGAGTTTCCACACCAAAAAAGATCAAAACTTTAAATGAGCCGAGCTATATATGTAAATATTTAAAACATGAGATAAATAGCTTTACCAGTAACTTCACTCAAGTGCTCTCAACTTCCAGTGCCAAAACCAAGCCATCTCCCTTCAGATTTCCACCTGCGTAAACTAGGTTAGGTTTTCAGCTCACAGCAGAACCAAACCAAACCCAAGTTTAAGCTAGGGTTTGGAGGGGTTTTCAGCAATTGGGAAAGGGTAAATGAGGAAATTGCGGTTTTTTTCTGCTTTCAGTTGGTTCCAATCGGTGGCAGGTGGAGAGATAGACTGAGAAATAAAACCCTAGACCACTTTGGGAGTTGAGAGAGATGGTAATGGTGGGGGGGGGTTTGGTGTTTTAGAGAGAGAGGGTGGGAGGAGGAGAGAGAGTCACTGGAAAAAAGAGTAAAGATAGACTACGAAGGGAAAGCGATCAAAAATTTCAGAAAAGTTAACAATAAAATAACAGCTGTGTTTCCTGCCCTGCGTATATTGTCTGAACGGACGCTATGCCCACGCTCGATGTTGGGGCGTGCATACCACCGTTGAACCTTATTGGTTGTCGCCTTAGGCCCCGTTCCGCAAAAGTTTTTACGGCGTATTTTTTTAGTACCCTATTTATTTTTTTACTTTATGAAACAAGTCATTTTTTCAGAATACATTATCTTTAAGTTAAAAAATAAATACTTATTCAAATAAGCGGAACGAAGCCTTAAAAGTGGAATAATGTGCGGTGTAAATTCTGGAAAAAGCATTAAGCTTCCAAAATGCAGCGTGCTTTTACTTTCAATTGTCGCCGTGTGCTTTCACACTTAATCCTCATTCTTGTGAATTATAGTTAAGAGGTGTTTCAAAGATATATTTTTACGCTCGTGTTTCTGCTCACGCCTCACGAAAGACGAATTATGTGACTTAGCTCGCCCCCCATCGAAAATTGTTAAAACTCAAAAATAAAATTATTTTATGGGATGTTCATGGAAAAGGAGATTGTGGGAGTAGCATTGAAAATTACTCTTATTTTGCATATCGTTAGTTAACTGATAGCGAAAGGGACAATTTTAATTCATCTGTGAGATCAATCAATCAAACAATAAATGACAAAAGGGTTCAGATCGTCAATTCAATTCCAAGACTGGAAATCTGCCTTATTCTTTTGGCATTTATTTATTTTTTTTCCCCATTCTAGTACAACTATTGATAATCTTTTTTGGAATTTTCTTACTCTCTAGTCTCTCCCCTCCCCATCGAAATATATCTCCAAGATCTTTTGGATAGTACTCCATTTTTTTATTTTTTTTGATCAGTTGGATAGTGCTCCATTGTTGCTCCGAAATGAGAAGACTACCCCCCAAATGACTACTAATGGGTACCGCGGGCCTATTATGGGGCTCGTACGGATGATTTGAGCCGTTTAATAATTTATTTTTTAAAATGCATGGGCATATAAAAAGTCAATTCAATTCGATATGTGCAGATACTCAATCCAATCTTCTATTTTTTCATTCAAATTTCAAAATCATTATTTTCGAATTATTCGTGCGGAACCTGTAGTGGGCCCCACGGAGCCGTTGGTACCACCAGCCGTCCTCATTGTTATTTTTCCTTGCAACGCTCAAGTATGTGCTCAATTAGAGTCAAGTTCTCGCCTCTTTTCTACAATCTACTTGATGACCTTTGTATGATCAAGCTACGCACTACTGTTCAGTCTAAAAAAAAATGGTATCTTCATTTATGCTGCGTTCTCCTAAATTTTTTTGTCTGAAACTTTTTCCGGTATTTTTTACTTTTCTCAATTTTTTGTTGAGCTTTTTGTCATATTTTTCGACGAAAGGAATCAAAAAAGTATAAAAACATGGACCGATGTTAAAAAAACGTTCATATGTGACGGTACTTTAGAAGAAAAAGATAATTTTTTGGTAATTTTTTTGGTATTTAATGAATTTTTTTTTTTGCTGTTGTTCATAATTTTTTTACCTTTTAGACTCCTTTCTTCGAAATAGATAATTAATTCAAAAAATATGACGTGAATCTAATAAAAATTCAAAAAAAAAAAAGAACAAAACACACAAAACAAAAAAGAAAAATAAGTTTACAAGAATGCAACCTTAACCTCGATATAAACATACTACCGGATGTAAGTGACCAAAAAAATTGCACACCTAGAGCAGTGTCGACTACATCTTCTTCTTTTTTTTAATCTGTAAAAAAGATTTCTCTAACATTAAAAATAATGACTACATTTACTATTGACCACTTACCCAGAAGAGTTTTTTCGCAAATAACCAACCTTCTCTTTGATGTGTTCCTTATAAAATCTGGTAGGTAGTAAGAGGGAGGTTTCGAGTTCGAGTATATGAAGATGGAAAGACATCAAAGTACATTTCGTTTAAGGGTTTTAGATTTTGAATTTAATCATTATCCTATTTTCTCTAGTCATTACTTCTATTTTTCTCTCTAGTTCTCTTCAATCATTATTCATATTTTTAATCGTTATTCTATTTCTCTCTATACTTATTACCTATAAATCAAATCCAAAATCGCAAAACAAACAGGGCCTTAGGCTCTGTTCTAGAACACCTTTTTAAAAAATAAGTACTTATTTCATATTTTCAAACTCAAAAATGATGTAAATGAAAAATAATTTTTCAATTCTTTTTTGCACCGCATAAGAGATCTCAATGAGATCTATCAAATAAAATCCATATTAATATGAAATTTATTTTCATAAGCACATAATTTTTGAGTTTGAAATTACTTTCTTAAAAAATAAGTACTTATTTCCCTTTCGGCAATGTGGCCTTAGAGTATTAAGGCCCCGTTCCAGTTTCTTAAAAAAGAAACTTTTAGAAAAAGAAAGTAATTTCAAGCTCAAAATTCATGTGTTTACGTAAATAATTTTTCTACCAGTATGGATCTTATTTAATAGATCTGATTGAGATATTTTAAACGATGCAAAAAAATTAAAAAAATATTTTTCATTTTCATTATATTTTAGCTTAAAATTACTTTCTTTTAAAAAAAAAGTTTCAAAAAAAGCGAAACGTCACCTAACTCTCTATCTACTTTTAGGTAGCTTTATAGCCATTTTGGCTCACAAAAAGGGGGAAAATACCCCTGCAGCAAAGAAGGTAAACAAGGAGATATTTTGCCTCCATCTACGGTTGTAAGCTAAAAATAGCTTACAACTATTCACAAGCAATTCATTTTTTTTATTTGTTTTCTCTCTCTCTTTCACTCTCTCTCTCACTCACTCTCTCTCTCTTTATTAATATTTTAATAAAGAATAGGTAAAATAGATTGTATTGGTATAGTGTTAAAAAAAATATGTGTAGATAAAATGAAAAATATGTACCGTTCAATAGCTTTTTTAGCAAATGACCAGTAAACTTGCTCTAAACCCCCTTTGATGATTGATGTCTCCAGTGTTGACCAGAAAGAGCCATTTTTCTCACATGACCCGTCACAAACACGCCTTAAACAAAACCTCGTATGAATAATACTATTGCCATGATTGACTCAAATACTCACGGTAATAAGCAGAAGCAGACTATGATGGTTGTGTTCAGTTCATAGTTTTGCTTTGTTTTTTAATTATTATCTTATTTATTTTTGAAAAATGATAGTGTCACTCCAAAAATTGATACAGACACTTCAAAATCAGTGTAACTCCAAAGTCACTTTCCTTTGTTTTTTGGAGTGATTGCATCAATTTTTGGAGTGTCAATATCATTTTCCTTATTTTTCCAATTATTATCATATTTTTTCAATTATTATTTTCTCATCTCTCTCCAATCATTACCATATTTCTCTCTCCACCCACTACCAAAACTAAATTAAACTAAACTCCCAACCAAACAAAGCCGATGGTGTTTCCGTTTTCTTTTGACAAAGACACAAAAAAATCAAAATGAAAAAACCAACAAATTATCAATGGATAAGGGAGCATAAAAGGAAAAGAATGCACCTTTTGTCAAGTTTTAATAAAATCTACTCGTATTTTGCAGATTTAAAAAAATAAGGGAGCACAAGGTGGTGTTCTACTTTTGTTAAAAAAGTAATTTTTGAAAAAGAAGATAATTTCAAACTCAAAAATTATGTATTTACGCAAATAATTTTTCTACAAATATGGATCTTGTTTGATAGATCTCATTAAGATCTTTTAAACGGTGCAAAAAAATTAAAAAAAAAATTTTCATTGAGTTTGAAATTACATTCTTTTTTTAAAAAAAATGTACTTTTACAAAAAGTGAAACACCAACTAAGAAGAATACAAATTATAAACAAGAAAGATCAATTCTGAATACCATGTCGTTGCTCTTGATGCACTCATGCTAATTGTTTGATTAGCTACATAAATCTAATAAATCCGAGTCGTGCTAAAAGTGAAAATGAAGCACCCGAACCATGTTGGGATGTTATATAGGCTTACCCGCAACTTTAACGACCACCTAATACGTTGGATGTAGAAATTTCCCTAACAAACTTCCCCAAAACAGACATCAAAACAAAAAGCTACAGAAGGTATCTACAACAAGATTCTCATTTCATTTACTAAAAAGAAAGAAAGAATACCAAAGGTCAATGTCTCTCTTGACAAAACAAAGCATGTCATGAAGGCAATTTCGCAGAAGAACTAATCACTCCGCACCTAAAAGTTTCCATTTTGACCTTTTATCAAACAGGTAGTGAGGTATCGAAGAAAACGCACACAACACGGTTTAGATGATTATCAATTACGCGCACACAAATTCAACCAGGAAAATGCAGAGCAATTTGGATATAAGTAATTTGGCAATGAAAAAAAGAGCAGAGAGAGGGCTTCTTACCGAGAAACTGCTAAGAGTTCCCAAGAGGTTTTGGGAGATGGATTTTCGAAGTGAAATTTGATGACGAGGAGAAAATGATGGTTGGTGCACTTATTGTTATTTCCTCCGTCCCAAATTGTTGCTTCTGTTTCACTATTTAGGACCTGAATTTAAGTAGGTAATCCGTAATCGCAAATATTAGATGAGTCCAGATTGTAGAGTCTCACTCTCACTCGCCTTATTTCTCAGAGATTGAATGGGTAAGTATACTTCTCAAGCTCAAGTCTTGAGTTTGAGCTATAATTGAATGGAGTGAGAGTCGAGCTCTCGCCTCGTTCTATTATTTACTTTTCCTACGTGATCAAAGAGCACGTTATCATGCAATTATTAAACAATCTTCTGCCCATGTATTTTTATTCAAAAGTTTTTTTTTGGGCAAGTATTCAGAAGAATGTTATTTATAACTTCCTTTTTTAAAACTTTGTTCGTAACTAGTTGGTTAATTTGCTAAGTGCTACTTTATAATTTTTGCAACACAGTTTTTGGTGGAGTAGGGACCCTGTGGTGCGTTATCCGAGCCGTTCATCTCGACAATCAATGGTTCAAATATGTTTGTTATCTTTTATCGGTAAAAGCTAACTTTGACCGGTAAAAGTTAACAACGAATCCGAACCATCGATTGAAGAAACGGACGATCTAAATGATCACTATGCCCCTATAGCCCTATAGGGTCCCCAGATCACAGCTTTTGGGTATGGTTGAAATTATCTCATTCACGCTAGTGATTAATTTATGCACCACAATTTTTTGATTCTGTCCTTATTCAATTTTTTTCGCGTTTGTTAGTTTTACGCTAAACTTTATGTGACATGGCTTCGTCTCGACGAGAGCAATCGGAAAAATAAAAAATTATGACTTTTGAACAAGTATTTTGGGAAATATCCAAGAAAAAATTATGACTTTTACACAAGCATCAGATTAAACTGATTTTTTTTAGGGATCCTTGAAAAATATTTTACATTTAATGAACGAATCAAATAATTTGTCTGGAATCCGCAATGGACCCCACGTAAAGATATGTGCATATTATGTGTGTGACTAGCGCAGTTGCTAGCGTAAACAACCCTGGAGGTCTTACTACTTGCACCGGTCAATACAAGTCTGCGGCCCAACTTTAGACAACAAAGCTGTGAGACAAAAGTTACAAAACCAAAAAAAAAATGGGAATTGATATTTGCGCTCCTTTTTTTACTGACGACGCTCCCTTTTAACGTGAAGTTATTAGTAATTTCATGAACAAAATGAAGCGTCATCAGTAAAAAAGGGAGCGCAAATATTAATTTCCAAAAAAAACCAACAAGAGCAATTCTTTTCTTACATCAACAATAACAAATTGAAAAAAAATCAATCTCATGACCTATAAAAAAAAAAAATTTAAAAAGGATGGTGGGGTGGGGAGAAAAATCAAACAAAATATACTCCTAGTTTGCCTGGTCAAACTAGTTTTAGCAAATCCAGTCCAGCCTCATATTGTAGCTAGCCTCCCCATTTCCCTCACTGCCCTTCCAACACATGTGGTTGTCGCCAAAGTAGCATTGGCCTCGAAGCCATTAGGATTGCTTAACAAATGGAGTATTGTTTTTAACAAAAACCTTATCGATCAATTACTAAAATATGGCTGTTTGTTCTGGAAAAATATTTTCGATATTGTTAATCTCGGCGACAATGGTGATGACGATGATGGTAACGAATGCATTTGCTGCAACTATCTCGGAATGTGTGGTGGGTTGCATGCCCATATGCTTGAAATTAAAGGATTCGACAGAAGATGCCTGTGAAAATGGGTGCACGCTTGGGTGCCAACAACTGCAAGGTAAGGGATTTCATGAGAGGAATGATCCACAAAAAGGTAATGAGGATTGATTAAAGCGGACAATTGATGTGAATAAATTGTTATATAATTCTTGTAACGTTTGGACTAACAAACGTTTTATTACGGGAAAAATGGAGGCCAAGCTGCGATATGTAGAAAGTTGTTACCTTGTTGGAATTGATTTCGAGACTCGTATTCAATTGGAAAAAAAGGCTACATAGGGGTGGATTTCAGATAAAATCCCCATAAAATTAAGCAAAACGTAGGTGCGTCGTAAAAGGATATATGGAGTATGTATTTATTCAATTCCTTGGTCAATAAAATTCTGTTAAAGACTTTGTTTTGTAGGATATGTCGATTTTTGTAACTTTTTTTGTGTTCTTTTATTTTTGTGTAGTTTTTGCTTAATCGGCGTGATTGTACCATTCTTTTAGTCGAGGTAGGAGTTATTTGTTGGTTGTTCAAGCTTTCTCCTACTCCTCTTAAATAAGAAGCACTTTGGTGATGTCATCGCTTGGCACTTTGGATGGACAATTTTGGCCCTCAATTGCAGGGCTTGTGAATTGTCTCTGCTGTCCAGAATTGTAATTTGGCTCTACCCACGTGGCGCGAAGAGGCGCCTCTCTCACACGTACAGCATTTCTGCATCTCCCCACCACGCATAACACACCCATCCTCTCTCTCCTGAACTGTCTCAAAACACACCCTCTCTCTCTCTCTCTCTCTCTCTCTCTCTCTCTCTCTCTCTCTCCACTGCCCATCCACGGCCAAACGCCCCTGCTGCTCGCCACCGTCCGATTCGCTCGTCGTAACTGCGAGGCCCAGAGTTTCGATTTCCAAACGGGATCAAAGGACCGGCTTCTGGAACCATTCCTAGGTCTAGCCGATTCGACATCGACGCTCTATCTAGACCTCTCCTTCGACCGCCTACTCGAGTCCAGGCCTTGTGATTCGGACTCGAACGATATGATCGAGCGAGCGATGAAGATGGGATCCGTGCCACAATGCACAACACCGTCGTTTGGGCCCTGCCGAGATCTCACTACCAAAATTCGTATGGATTGATTTATTTTTTTTGGGGTAAGTGGATTTTTTTTTGGAATTGGAAAGATTTGCGTGTTGCATGTGGGGTTTTGAGTTGATTCAGATTAGGGAAATTTACAGAAAGAAGAATATCTCTGTGTTGTAATGGGATCAAACTTCTCTGCGTTTTAGGTGCTTTGGATTTTGTGCCCTGAGCACGCATGTCTCTCTTATCCCTAATTATTGAACTATTTCTTGTTCGTTGATTTTAGGGTTTGGGTTTCGGTTATTTGTTTGGTTGGAGTGCTCAAAACTCTTTGACGGTTTACCTGTAACACTGGATATGGAGTCTACTATTGTGATCAAGGTTTGATCTTCCACAGTTCTAATTTATTCTGTTTCTTTTTGTTATGATTCGCAGCTTCGATTTTTAGTTTCCCATGTATTTTTTGCATGCGATTTGTCGTGCATGTGTGATTTTGTTTTTATATATTTGATTTGTATGTCTTTGTTAGTGCTAATTTCTTTGGGTTGCATGTATATATCTGTGATTTCCGTTTGGAATTTGTCTTTGACTAAACTTCGTATTTTTTCTGGTTGTTTTCCGGAGTTCTTTCTAAATGTTACTTGCCAGAATGCATAAATTCTCAGCTGGCTCAATGACAGAGTTTACATGGGCTATCCTCAATTTCCCATAATCCCATTGATTTGTATTTTGTGCCTTACTGATAGCTGACTGCACACCTCTATTTTGATTAAGGCAGGAGGAACTACAGACAATCTTGAATAAAGTTGTGCAAAGTATGCTACTTGAGCCTTGCCCGACAAATTGATAGTTGCTTAGAAGGCTGGAATGATATTTCAACTGCATTAAAATAGCTGTGTGTTTTGGCATTTTATAAACGAGTTTTTGTTAATCTCTTTCTATCTATTAATTGCAGCCTTGTGTTAGCTAGAATGAAGGAGTATCGTTCAATGTTCAATGGAAAGATCAGAGTAAGTTCGTAAATTCATTTTCTGATTCACAGAGTACATTATGACATATCCAGAGAAGAGCGCTTTTCAAAAAAAAAAAAAAAAGGCTTTTCAAAAAAATATCCAAAGAAGAGTTGCAGCCTAAAGTGTGTACATCACATCCCATAAAAGGACAACCTCTACGATTACGCCCATCCAAGATGAAATTTATGTTGTTTTAGCTATAGATTCTGCTATTTCTTTTACATTTCTGCTTCCCATCCAAGATGAAATTTATGTTGTTTTAGCTATGGACTCTGCTATTTCTTTTACATTTCTGCTTCGGGCCCTTCCCTCTGAATCTTTGTATTTTCTATCATCAGGACAAAAAATGAAGAAGTTGTATCTACCTCTTGCTGCTGCTCCTCTTCCTGTTGGAGTAATTACCCAACATGAAACTACTCTGCTATTTCTGTTACATTTCTTCTTCGGGCCCTTCCCTCTAAATCTTTGTATTTTCTATCATCAGGACAAAATAGTGAAGAAGTTGTATCTTCTTCTTGCTGCTGCTGCTGCTCCTCCTCCTGATGGAGTAATTACCCAAGCTATCCGACGTGTCAATATGGCTCCAAGAATTCTTTCGGAAGGTAACCAGCTCTGTTAACCCACATGTTCATTTTAAACATTTTACTAAGTTGGGTTAGTGGCTAGAGTATGTCTATTGGTACTACCATGCTGCAATGGATGAATGGTATGACCTGGACAGATGTGGTCATTTTTTTGTGTATTCGTAGACTTGATTGAATTAAAAGAGCTTAATTGCATTTTGCTAACTTGCGAGATATAAGAGATTAGGAGATAGTATGATAATTGGAACAATAATAATTGGCTAGATAAATACATGGTTTCATCATAATAAGAAGCCACTATCCTTTGAATTTGGTTTCTAAAATAACGAACTTGCTGATGCCTAGACAACGATAACTTTAAACCCTGTCTGGAAAAAGGTATATGATTTTTCCATTGCATTCAGCTTCATTTTACTTAATGTATTTAGTAAGAAATCAAACTCATTAAACCTGCAGGGCTATTGAAACAATGTACATAATCTTTGATTCTCAAGATTCCTCAGTTTGTTATTGCACTGATTTCTCTAATGTGTGTTAACTGTTAAGTTTTCCCCTTACCTGAACTGAACAGTTCAAAATTTTCTTATTTGCAAGAAAATTTTCTTATTTGCAGGATTGATATTCAGGATACCATTGTGAATGGCAACTTCATCATATGATGTTTTCAGGTTCTACCTTAGCTATGGGATACAGAAACCATACAAACATTTAAGGTCTGAGTGTACAATATTGACTGTAGTTTGTTCAGATTTTGTTAGTGTTGAAGTGGTTCTCCCCTATTTGTGCTTCATTTTCTTATTTCTGTTGATTTACAACTTTTTCTACGCCCATTCACATTTATAACCTACTGTGGATAGGCCTTTTGCAAGCATAAATATAACCTACTTATATACAGAAAACTATACATCAAACTAAAATATCCTATATTCCAACGAAATTAAAAACCGATCCAATTCAACGGGCATGGCACACGTGCCTTGCACGTTGCAAAGTACCTAGTTTATCAATAACCTATGGAGTTTTTCTCTTACCACCTTGTGAATTTTGAGAGCCGCTCGTACATTTGAGTTTGAGCGGTGCTATCCCTACCACTCTTTCTTACTGCAGCGCTCAATCTCACCGTCCATCTCAACAATTAATGGTCCGGATTTTAATGCAACTCTTCTAGGGAAGAGTTGGAATGGTTAAACTCCTCCTTGGAAGAGTCTTTTAAAATCTGGACTTAAGAGCGGTGAAACATAGTTGTGGGTAGACTTTCTGTTTGAGTTTTTATATATCTCGTTTACTGTCACGCTATTTAACTTTCATTCGTATTCAGATGCATCAACTCTATAAGGCCTTGTTTGATTCGGAGATTAAAACAGATAAAATTAAGAGTCCTGGGATTAATAATCCTCAACTATTTGTCCTGATACTTATTTAGTCCTGAATCCATTTATCTTGCTAAAACTAACCTCCGGATTGTATGTGTGATAGCGTCTACTATACTAGGAATATCAATGAACCTGATTATTTCAATTGCTTAGGATACCCCTTTTTAGCCTCAAGGGTCTTTTCCTTAGTTCAAGATCCGTCTTGCTAACTAGAATAAAAAAATTAGTAGATCTGTTCTATCCAAAATGGGAATGGGCTATGGTAATGAACTTATAATCTATAATCTAATGATATGATCGAGTTGATTTCATGATTATAAGTTCATTCCCTACCCGACCAGATTGGAATAGAGATATACATTCTTATTATGCGAAGGGGTTAGCCGAGCGTATTGAAATAGAATGGAAGAGAAAGGGATTTGACAATCTAGAACAAAGTTTGATTTGGATTTCTCGTTCTAAAGACGAGCTACAGTGATTGCACCTATTAAAGCAATTAAAAGAATTATTGAAATGAGCTCAAATGGAAGGAAAAATCTGTTGATACATGAATACCAATTTGTTGACTATTAATTATCAAATCTTGCTCTAAAATCTGATTGGATCTTGTAGCCCAAACAATTCCGTATCATGACGTATCTAGAATAGTAGTAATTTTTGTTTCCCAATAGCTAGCTTTGCCATTTGTCCAGCAACAAACTAATTTTGGAAGTCGAGGATATGAAGAGAACAGAACAGAAAATATTTAGATGGAAAAAGATGGAGGGAGTTGAAAGAAAGAAAATTAATTATTTGTTCATTTTTACTTTTTCATGTTTCTTCTCTTTTTCCACTTTCAACCAAGATATATATATATATATATATATATATATAAATTTTCTCTTGTTATCTCTTTATTTCTACAAGTTCCAAACACAGTTGAAGGGAAAACGGCAAAAAAAAAAAAACGTATTTCACAGTAGTGAGATTTCAAATTAAACTTTCACCCAGTTGAGAAATGAGCCTGATTTTGTCTATGGTCAATAAAAAATGTTGAACAATACTCTCACTCTCATTGGTTGAAAAATATGTGGAACCACGTAGGCGCCATGCATTTGTACGAAAATGATGAAAAATTATCATTCCTGTAATTGTTTTAGTGTTCAATTACCAAGAAATTTGTGAAACCCACAACTTCAACTTTCTCAATACAACCCACTTTTTTTGCATAACAGAACCAAATTAAGAAATTTATTTTACCCACAAAATTCATTGTCAACAAAACATACATGGGGGAAAAAATTAAATAAAAAATATTTAATTTTTTACGTCACTTTTTTCTGAAAATATATTTTTTACCTAATATTTATTACAGTAACTAACAGGAGCCATAGTATCAATAAAGTTTTTATCTCTTCACCAATCAAACTCCAGTGGCCACTGGCAGTGGGTCTCATTTAATATTGTACTTCATTATATCTCACTGAAAAAAATACTTTTTACTGATGAATGGAAATATTAAACTTCTCTCTGTATAATTGGTAACAGAGGTGGAAAAAATTATGAGATTAAATTCTACACGGCCCTTTCGTGTAGAATGGGATGTGTGGCGAACCAATGTACAAATGACACGTCATCCTAATGGCCCTTTTGGGACTTAAAACAGTTGTCTTGTTCCTCACTCATGCTCTTCCCCTTTTGGGATTCTGTAGAGCAGATACTTGATTATGAGAATTTTAGATAAAAATTAATTAAATTCTTTAGGATAAAATGATCAAGAAAAAAATTTTTTTGCTTTGGTTCAAAAGGTTGTTAATTTTGGTTATACAAAGTCTAAAATTTGATTATTTATAAGGAGATTGCTAAATTTGATTATATTACTGTAAGTCATATTTTTTTTTTACCAATATTGTTAACTTTAGAATTTTATTACTTTTAATTATGCCATTGTGGATATCCTATGATAATGTTACTAAGTTATTCCAAACGCGGGAATAGAATTACTCCTGATATTGAACTACGAGGAATTTGATTCCTGATAATCCAATCATTATTCCCACAAAAAATTACGAGCATTCAAAGTGAGCTTGAATTTCTATCATGTGAACAAAAGCCTTGATCACCCATTGTATGACACTTGGCAGTATTACGAGTAAAAAATAACGAAGGGTTGTTTCGGCTTAATAACAAGGCCGAATTATTTGTGTGTCTTGCTTATTTTTATTTTTGCGTTTATTAGTTTTACGTCAAATTTTTGTGTATTGAATCATCTCAAAAAAGAATAAAAAAAAATGAACTAAACCAAATTTCTTTTGAATAAATACTAGAAAATTCAAAAATACTATATGTTTTGGATTATTATTGTCTTCATTGTATTTTTTTAAAGATTTAGATCATAATATTTACTTGTTAAAATTACGATCGAATAATTACAAAAATTGACTCAAACTAACAAAAATAAGAAAATTTTGATAAGAAATCATACGAGATTATTAAATCAAAAAATGGGTGTTTTGGCTAAATAAGGTTTTTTTTTTTTTCATTTGTTAGTATTTTGTAATTTTTTTTTTGAATTATTGATTTGTCTAGATGATAATAATCGAAAAAATAAAAAATTAATGGTACTAATAATTCATAGAAATTTGAAGTGAAACAAAAAGGGATACTTAAAGAATCATCCTTAGAACCCACTTTCTTTAAGTTTTCATCCTACTCAATTTTGGCGCTTATGTTCTAATCCTCACTCTTTTTTAATTTCGGAAGTACCCTTTTTCATTATTTCCATAAAAACTTAATACCATATATATGCATTGAATTTTGAGATGGAATCCTAAAGTTGGAGGTCCCAACGGTGATTATGAGATATAATTTATCGCACAAAATCCGACAACAAACGGATCCATATCTCCATTACTAGAACATGCACCTAATCTGCACCTAATTCACGGGATTGGTCCCATAACCCACAATCTAACTCTATCATTCTCGCCATCCTCCTCCATTATTCTTGCCATCCTCCTGTCCACAAACCATACGAACGTGTTCAATTGCCGTTGCTGTCCTCCTGCCAAGACCCGTTTCAAATCCTTCATAGTTGTTCAATATAACAGAAAACTATGGACAAGATGGAGAAGAATTCAATATAACCAGTTCTCCATTATTTCAATGTTCGATGAAGAAAATCAACACATGCACTTCACCCCACATCGACGTCCTCCACATCCCCGTCCTTGTCGCTCGTATCCATGTCCCTATACGCTGCATCCACGTCGGCGAAGTAGTGGTGTTGGCAGCAACAGCAGCGGGAGGAAGACGGAGACTCTGACTGGAAAGCTACTAACGATTCTGTCGCCTTCGCTGCCATTACTAGTCGCATGTCTACCGATGACTGACGTCAAACGTCCGAACTCGAGCTCGATGGCCATAGTCCAAACTCGATTGCGACGACAAAAACGGCAACAAAGATGGAGTCCACGATCTGCACGATCTCAGAGCATCCGCAATCTCCACATCCTTGTGGGTTTCCTATTGGTATTGTCAATGTTGAGTTCCTTTTCTTGGAAATTAAATAGGCATTTATTTTCCTTGTAACGAGATGGATTTTTTTGAAAGTTGGGTTCCTGTTGGTGTATGAATTGTCATGAAATGTTGAAATCGACATGCTAATTTAACCATGAAGCATTGATCACGATAACTTATTTTGATGGTAATTTAACCATATTTGAACCGTTTACCATGAAATATTTGTTCGAATCATGGGATATTTATCGTGTTCACGTTGTAATCGTCATGGTAATTTAACCATGTAATGTCACGGTAATTTAACCATGTAACGGTTTGAGTATGTCATGTTATTTTTTTATTTATTTATAGTAATTTAGCCATGTTCTGTGTAATAAGATCAATGGAAAATATGACTTATCATGTGGTCAACTTATCATGTCATATTCCTAATAAAATTGATCCCTCAAATACATTCCATGATAAAAAAAATAAAAGTATCAATCATATTTAAATTATCAAATTCCACTTAATTAGAAAAATAATCCAATTCAATCTCACTAAATTAGGAAAACAATTCAATCCAATCCCACTAAATTAGGAAAGCAATATAACATAATATATGTATATCATAGGGATAAGGGTAAGATAGGTAATTCACACACTAAGAGGATGAAAACATAAACATGAAAAAATGGCGGGATGAATTCTTACATGGCATAAATAAAAATGATGGATATTTAAATATTCCAAACAAAAAATGCAAAAAAATGTTAATAAAAATTTAAGAAAATAAGCTAAATGAATAAGCCAAAACACCCCGCGGGGACGGCGTGTGGTGCTAGAAAGAAAATTAAAGAAAATAGAGGGGCGGGTGCGCATTATAGTGAAAGTGAAACCGGTGGTGCTATTTGAATCACCACTTTTGGACGGAGCAAAACCCTCTTTCCCTCAAAACCCTTCATTTTCCCCTCCCTTGACGGCTGAAACAACTTGACCCCCCCCGTCTGAACTAGGGTTTTAGATCCGCTCATGGCCGCCGTCGCTCCTCCCGCAGATCGTATCCTTACCAACTTTAATCACATGGGTACCCTTTGTCTTTTGATTTTTTTTTTTGTTTATTTTGCTTTACTGATCTTTTGTTTCTTCTTGTCACTGTAGATCTATGTGTGGTTTTATTGTTGGTTGTTGTACGGGGTTTTGGAATATTGGGTTCTGTTCTTTTTGAGTTTTGGGTATCGTTTCTGTTGCCTATTGTGTGCTTGAATGCTTTCTTCAATTGAGAGTTGTTGTTTTTGCAAGGGGTGCAAACGAACCGAGCTGAGCTTTGGTGTACTCGAGCTCGTTTAGTAAACGAGCCGAGCTCAAGCACACCAAAGCTCGGCTTGTAAGCGAGCTGAGCCCTTTACGAGCCGAGCTTTTTTGAGCCGAGCTGAGCTTTGGAGTCTTAAGCTCGTTAGTAAACGAGGCTAAACGAGATCGAGCTTGGCTCAATTACTAAACGAGCCAAAGCCGATAAGGAGCGGTTCGTTTGCAGCCCTGACTTTTGGGAATAATAATAAAAATTTCTGTTTCTTGTATTGCTGTTTCTGAGTTTTCCCCCCAATCGCTTGTGTAATATACTGGTGATTACGGTTCTTTAGATTAGTAATTGAGTGGAAATTTTTAAAATTTGAAACATGGGCTATTTGTTGTAATTTACCCCTCATGATATGGAGTCTTGAGATTTCAAATTTCACCCATGTTCAGTTAACCCACTGGTTGAGCGAAGATTCTGATAAGTATGACTTCTTAGTTATTCTCAAAAAAAAAAAAAAAAAAAGTTCTTATTTTATCTTTAGACTTGAATTTTTTCCTTTACTTCACTTCCATAGAAGCTGCAGATTTTCTGCAAAATTTATCATTGGATTCTCATGCCAAGGCCCTAGAAGTACCTCCTGAGACTGCAAAGAAGGTGATTTGCCGCTCTTCCCTTTAATTTTTCACAGCTTATTCTCAGTTTATGTTAGTGAGAAGCTGATTTTCGTCTGTGAGTGATTAAGGTGGTGGTTGTTATCTTCTGTGTAGCCTGCTGTTGATTCAGTTAAAGCTGCAAATAGCCAGATCCAGTCGACCGAACGTTCTACGACCCCTTCATTGCAGGATTGCGTGGATCCAGCGATGTGCTATCTCCCCAGCAGTTATCCCTCGAATCCATATTACTATGGAGGTAAGATGACAGCCCCTCGGTAAGATATGTTATAGGCTTCTGGTACTCGTAAATAATAGTGTGTGGAAGAACTATCGTGTGGCAGCTGGTATTGTTCGATTATCCTAAGAGTGCATACTTTGAGACAATTTTGCTGCATCCTTATGTTGCTTTCTATATCACAAAGTGTTGATATTGCATTTTTTGAACAATAGATATGCTTTCTTGACGAGACCTATTGCGCATTTGTTCCTAGGTTATGGAGGGACTGGTAATGAATGGGAGGAATACTCCAGGTATATAAACCCAGAGGGAGTTGAAATGCCTCCTGTAAGTATTTCTGTTCACATTTTTGTGTTTCATGATATTTAGGGCCTTTTTCTTCTGGGCCTTCTTTTGTATGTTGGTGGCATCCCTTGATACTTTTTTGTAGGTTTTGTTACTTGAAAAAAAGTTTTTTTGCTTTATCAGTGAATAATCTTTTTTTGGGACTTCTGAGGAAATGTGACTGGTTGTATGTTTTAATGCTATGTTATTCGTTACACTTTTGTTTTCAGGGAGTGTATGGGGACAACGGGTCGTTTATGTACAGTGGTTACGGGTATGCCTCCTATGGTCCTTATTCACCAGCTAGCTCCCCAGTTCCAACAATGGGACATGATGGGCAGCTCTATGGGGCTCAGCATTACCAATATCCTACTCAATTTCTCCAGCCTCTTACCCCAAATAGTGCACCATACAACCCTACTCCAGCTGCCCTTCCCAAAGGAGAAATCCCCACTGCTGCATCTGCTGACCAAGCACCTCTGTCTGTGGATATTGCTAAGGGAAACTCAAGCAGCATTACCACCAATGGTGCAGTAAAGGGAAAGGTTGGTTCAGTACCCGCAAAACAAAAGTATCAGAACTCGTCTTTTACTACAAATAGTTCCTATGGAAGGGGTGGTTTTGCTGCATCAGGTTTTCAAGATCCAAGAACTGCCTTCGATGGTATGAAGTCTCCTAACCCGTGGTTGGATGGCTCAATGTTTTCAGATGGGTATTCTTGGCCTGTGACCAGCACATCAATGGCTTCATCGAGATCACATGCGAATAATGCGCCAGCATCAAGGAATCAGAATTTTCGACCTCATTCTCATCTCACTGTAAGTGAGGTCATTTCGTGTTGAGTTACTGTTCATGTTGACACATTCCAATTGTGGTACAAGGATATTCTCATCCAGCCTTGGGCAAATGTTGAAACACTGAGGACCTGTTTGGTGAAACGAAAATTAATTACCAGTTATTTTTAATATGGACCTTCTAGTTGCTGACTTAGTCAAGTGCTTTGAATAAAAAAGTATTTAGCTGCTGTTTTTTTGATTTCTTCAAGTTAAAAATAAGGTGATGGTTCTGGTGAAAATTGGTACTAAGTTTCACCAAGTGCATTCAATATGTAGTGGTAACTGGTTAGTCAATCTACCAAATTTTCAGAAATAGGTGTATTATATTTCCTTTGCTTCTGAATGCATTCGGTTTCAAGTATTTTATTACCCTGTTTGACAGACAGGGCGGGTCTTCTCTGGGTCAGTTCAGTTCTGGAATTGGCCTCTTGATGAGAGTCTGTCGACCGAAGCCAAATTGCATGTTTCTGTCAAGCAGTGCCCTATTAAGTTCAAACTCACTGGGTTCCAAGTTTGCACTTTCCCCTCCTATAAGTGGTATTGGTAGTTAGATGGGAGCATTAATGTGGCAGCTTTAGTGTAATTAGTCAAACTGCGTTGTATTGATCCTTTTCTAGCCAATGGTGGATTGATTTGGTCATTAATGCATGTGCGAAATATTGACTCCTGCATTTGTATGTCATCTGCAGGGTTTGCACCAACACAGCATGGGCACCACTAATGGATATACGAACAATATATACCCCAACAAGTTATATGGCCACTATGGAAGCACCTTTAGAACTGGTTTTGGTTTTGGATCTAATGCTTATGACTCACGGACATATGGACATGGGTGGTTGTCTTTTGATAACAAGTACAAATCCCGGGGGCGAAGCAGTGGTGTCTTTGGTTACGGAAACGAGAACATAGATGGTATGAATGAGCTGAACAGGGGACCAAGAGCAAAGAGCTCCAAGGACCAAAAGGGTTTTGTTACAACTGTGCCCTTGGCAGTGAAGGGGCAGAACATCCCATTGAATGGAACTGATGTGGATGAGAAGGATAAGTCTTGTGTGGTTGTGACTCCAGGACTTGAGCAATACAACAAAGTAGAATTCCCTGAGAGTTACAGTGATGCTAAGTTCTTCATCATTAAATCTTACAGTGAGGATGATGTACACAAGAGCATTAAGTATGATGTTTGGGCCAGCACACCAAATGGTAACAGAAAGCTTGATGCAGCATACCAGGAGGCTCTGCAGAAGTCTGGTGGCTGCCCTGTTTTTCTTTTCTTTTCTGTAAGCAACATAGTTTATCAGGAGTATCTCGTTTATATTAACTCCGTCCCATACTCTTGGTCCTTAACTTTTCCGGACCTCTTAAAGAAACATATTTACTTAAATTTGTTCTTTTTGTTCGTAAACTTTTCTTCAAAAACCAACTGAGATGTTTGCTTGGTGGAGAATCTCACAATTTTGTTTCACGAGTTACTTTCTCTGAAAAGGATCAAGGGTATGGGACAGTTACGACTATTCTTTGACTCCGCCATTTATTTTGGAATTGTTGTGTCTAGGTTAATACCAGTGGGCAATTTGTTGGTGTTGCGGAGATGATAGGACCAGTTGATTTTGAAAACAATTTCGAGTATTGGCAACAAGACAAGTGGAACGGTTGTTTCCCTGTGAAGTGGCACATTGTAAAAGATGTGTCCAACAGTCTGCTGAAGCACATAATCCTTGAAAATAATGAGAACAAGCCTGTCACTAACAGTAGGGACACTCAAGAGGTGCATGATATTCGGGTTTTTTGGCCCCCCCACCCCCACAGATCTGTCTCACTCTCTTGTTCTGTTCATTGTACTTTTGAATCCTAAATTCCATGGCTTTGTGCACAGGTCAAATTAGAGCAGGGTCTTCAAATGCTCAAAATTTTCAAGGATCACTCTAGCAAGACATGTATCTTGAATGATTTTGTTTTTTACGAGGGTCGCCAGAAAACAATTCAGGAGAAGAAGGCCAAGCAACAGCAGTTTCAGAAGCAGGTAAGACTCTTTCAATTCCTAGATTAATTATCAACTTTTTCCGAAATCCTCAGCAAAGTATATTTAAATTATTTACATCTAAGAAGCTCAGCAATATCACATCGGTCATGTTCTTTCCTCTTGTATCAGTTGTCTAAATTGTAAGCTAAGCTGAATTTAGACTGTGTGCTTCATTAATACCAATACAGGCATGGGAAGGAAAGACTTCTGTTGAAAATGGGGAACAGAAATCACAGAAGCCTTTGGAGGCTGCATCTGATTTCATTAAGGAGCCTGCTCTGGATGTTCAAACTAATGGTGATGTTAAGCTTTTTGAAAATGGATCTGTTACAAGTACTGGAGACGGGCCAAAGGATGCTAAATTGGCCGCAGTGTTGGAGAAAAGGGTTGTAGCAAATTGTTGCTAGCTTTCGCGTTCTGCTTAGGGGCGGTCTATGATTCTTTACCGGGGCAAATTAGTCAGAGTAGTCAAAGCTGGTTTCAATTGGTATACGAAGGCTAACTCTCAAGTTGGACCGCCCTTTGGGAAGCGGCTTTCCATTACCCTATGTGGTAAGGGGATCGGCTTCTTTTACGAATGATCAAAAGGTGGTTTGGTTCTTCTCTCTTGCTTGTTTCGGTTTTTCGTCCTTTTTCTTTTGTGGGTTTACTCTACTTTGGGTTGAATTGATGGATGATTCTCTCGTCTTGTAAATCTAGTATCTACTTCGTTGCTTAAGCAGCTAGCTTTTGCCTTATGTATTAGTGAGAGTGCTAGAATCAAGTTGGGAAAAGTATTCATTTTGCATGGTTTTTTTTCTGCTCATCTGACAATGCTTGGTCATACATTCTGAGATCAGTCTTGTAACAAGTGTTCAAAGGCAATGAGGTGGAATTATAACTTATAATGGCTGTTACAAGGTGAAAAATTTCATTGAAATTCAAAATCATTTTCATCACACAAAATTTTTTCTAAACACATTGGAATGTTTGTGTAAAAAATATTTTGCACCCGGTCAATCAAGATATTAATTTTGTTACTTGCACTTCAAAGTTAAATTCATTTTATCTCAAAAAGTTCGGGGTTGCTTGTTGACTGGCCTTAAATGCCTTGTTCGAAAGGAAAGGCGAATGGGCGAAAAGAACGAACCAGCTTCTTCAAGAAATCTTCACCACCTCCTTATGATTATCTGTTTTAGCTCTGATGTTAGGTAAATAAACTAAAATCTATATCCATAGTATAAAACATAGCAATCTTTATCTATGCATATTACCCAATGTCCTCCCGTCAAATCGCCTTTACTTATTGATCCTAGTTGTTCGGTCAATAAATGTTTTCTTATATATAAATCTATTTAGGGAGACGTTTTCTAATCTTTTTAGTTATGTATTAACTTGCAGGATATACACTTTTCTTTTCAATTGATTACCTTTTAGTTTCCCCTTTTAAGTTGATTTCGTTTGTTTAAAGAGGGTTGATAAGAATAAAAAATCATCAAATTAAATATGAGAGGCACATCTTACAAAAAAATGTATTATTTTTAAATATTCTTTGATGTTGCATTAAATTATAAGTGTGTCATTATTATTTTATGTAGCTGATTAAATGAACTTAATATAAACATATTTGAATTGACATGACGGCCAACAATAGAAAAGTAAATCCATTTAAACTATGTACAAAGCACGTTACTTCATACCTTAATAAGATGGGCAATCACTAATAATAGAGAAGGAAATCCATTTAAACTATGTTCAAAGTACGTTACTTCATGCTTTAACATGGACAATCACGAGTCTATTACAATATCGGGCTAAATATATCGGGGTGGGGGCCCTTCCTCCTCATCCACAAGATTATAGACTTTGTAGCATATTTTTTGATAACTCAATATCCAAGCCCGTGAACCAACTAAATTCGGGAGACCTCATCGTCCACTAGCCGTGCAGATACACCATGGGTTCTCAATATGTCACATATGCTTCTAATAGTTTCGAGTTTAGGCTCCAGCTACTGCTCCCAAAACAAAAAAAGATCAGTCACGAAAATCAAACAGTATAGCCAAAAACCTTTAGGCAAATATGCAGGCAACAATGTGCATACCGCATACCATTTCCAAATACCCAGAGAATAAGGGGGGACAAATTCCGGAGCAAGAACCAAAAAAATGACAAAAAGAGAGGCCTCAGAGATCTTGGTGGATACGAATCATCAGGTAGGATTCATGAAGAATCCAATCAAGAGTAGCAAATATATAATCACATCACCGGCCTTTCCTTTTTTCTTTTCAGAATTTCAAAATTAAGATAAATGAGTCAAATACACCGGAATTGATCGTTCAAGCTCAGGTTTTTTTTAACCTGACAAGGCCCCGTTCCGTTATTTGTTATTTGAATTAAAGATGATATATTGTGAGAAAATAAACTGTCTCGTCTCATGTATCACAAAATGAGAAATAAGTACTTTAAAAAAAAAGAATTAAATAGGGCCTGGCCTTCATTTATGAACCCTATCCAAACTACTAATACTAACTTTAATACCAAAAACTATATACCAGAAAACAAAAATATTGATATTGGAGGGGGGGGAAGAGCACAGGATGATGAAGTCAGAAGTAGCTGGTTGTGTAATCATCTCTTTAAGAAAGAAAGAGAAATCATTGGGAATCCGTCTGATTTATTTCATCATCCAAACATCATCACGGCCTCCCCCAAAGTGCATTTTCAGAAATACTAGTAGTACTATAAAACAAAATCAAAATACAAAAAAACCAAGTAATTGCAAACTACTACTGTAATAACGATGGATGTAGAGAAGTGTATCTACCTTGTCACCGATAAATCCTATTAAGATTAGAATAATCGGAGCTAAAGGGAGAGGTATATACACGAAGATGTCTGTATATACGTGTTGTTCAATGTAGCCTGACGATAGATCCCTTGATCCAACGTGCTGTTATTGGAATCCAATCAAGGAATTTGCAATATCAGGCGTACAACAGATCGGTAGAAGAACCCTAGCGAATGTATCGACTCTACTTATTAAACCCTAGCGCCTCTCCCTCGTGTTTACTGAAACCCTAACGAATGCGTGATTCTACTGAAACCCTAGCGCCTCTCACTTGGCACAGGCGAGGAGATATTTATAGAGAGGAGAGGACAGCGGGTTACGTGATGCGGGTAAAACGAGACGACGACGTTTGGCGTTGAAAGGGTGGATCCGGATCCATAATTAGTGAAGCCCTAGTGCTAAAACGGTCTTGGACCCTTTCTCCTATGGGAGATTTTCTTTTCTTTTTTCCCCCTCTTTATCACGTGTTAGAAAAGTTTGTTTTTCTTATCCATTAATGGGTTCGATCTCCTCTGTACCGAATGCAGAGGGATTTTTCAGCCGATCGATTGTGTGAATTTTTTTTTTTTATGTTTTAAATTCCACGACCGGAAAATACCTTGGCACAAAAACACATGAGTTTTCCGCACGAAGGATCTTGGCTCCCATTAATGATATCAACTCATTCTCTAGCATCGGTTGAATTTAATACTACTAGTAATTTTACTTGAATGGAGTTCCACAACCGGAAATTGAATTATCAAGTTAATTCTATGAGGAATATTCAGAAAGGGGTCTAAGTCTAAATAAATTCAAATCAGAATATTCTGAAAGGGGTCTGAGCTTAAATAAATTTAAATTATCAGGATTTTCGTTTTGGCTTACCTTTTTGTTGTTTTTTTTTTTTTTGGTTATTTCTCTTAATTTTTATTACATTCAAGACAATTTTTTGGATTAATAGTTCGTTTTTAGTTGAATCAGAAAAATGTAAAATTAAAGAACTGTCTCTAAGCGTCTTTAGCGTTGTACTATATATTTTTTGACTTTGGATTGTATGTCTATATTTTTCTATTCATCTCCTTCAGACAAAAAATTAATAAAAAAGATTTGGACTGATTTAATAAAAAATAGAAGAAAACAACAAAAAAGACAGTAACAAAAAGTTAAGTCAAACAAACTTGAGAGTTTATTTTTTCTTATCCCCGACGTATAAATTGCATCGATTCGATCCCTAACCTTTGAGGGGTGCGTTTAATTCATCCCGAAGCCAGGCTTTCTGCATAAACATTCTCCCATATCGGTTTGAAAACACAACCAAAGCGAAATTGGGCAGCAAGCACATGTTGAGAAAGTCTCGGTCAATTACGGCAGTAGCTTCACAAGCATACAAATTTTTTTTTTTTTGACTGGAAAGAAAATGCAAGTTATATTAATACAAATTAGATACAAATTGAGCGGCCCATAGGCCCAAAAACAACAAAAACGAAATACAGAAACAACAAGAACAAAAACTAAAAAGGAAAAGCCGCTCAGCTCCGATGTTGAACCCAACACTCCGCTCGTGGAGGTGGGTGGAGGATCGCCACTGGATCTGGTCCTGCCATTGGATCTGCACAAGGTCTGCATCTTGACGTCTTCATCGTCGCTGCTGGAGAGCCCAAGAACACGGTCTCCCGGATCGATTCAAGAGCCAACACCCAGATCTAGAACTCCAGATCTGTGTCTCCGAGTCCAAATATAATGAGGAGAGTGGGAGAACTACTCTCCCGAAAGAGATAATCTCAACCATCTCACAACCATGGAGGGAGAAGAGGAGGAGGAGGGAAGAAGATGGGAGGGTAAGAGATGGGGAAGCCGCCTGGGTGTGGGGAACAAGAAGGGGGATGGCGGCAGGAGAAAAAGAAAAAAAAGGGGAAGAGAGCTTTCTTTCTAGATCTAGAGAGAGAAGCTCTCCAGAAGCATACAATTTTAGAACTCCCAGTTCTCTTTTATCAACCTAAGTGTCCCTGAAGGAGTAAGCAAGGGCCCTTTTCCCTAAATAATTTGGACAAAGATTAGTAGATTACAATGTCAAGAAACTTGAATGAATCGATGAAACGACAAAACTATATCGAGAAAATCAAACCATTAAGCTTAGGAACCAATGCCAAATCACACCATCGACAACAGGCAGGGAAAACTTTGTTCTCATTATCGGCATTGTTACAACTGACAAGTTAAAGGGACATCTGACTGGTTCTGCTTTACGACTATGGGATCACGATCTTTTGTCCTGGAAAAGAATGCTATAACTGGGTAACTGTACAAAAACTCACTTCTTTCATACATAACCCGCTGCTGAATTGAGTCTTTTATAGAAATGGTATCTGGATCAATAAATAAATAAACAAAAAAGTGGGGAGTAGATGCTAAGCTAAATTTGACTTCACTTGATCGAATTCAAAAGCTCTGAAACTTGGTTACTGCATTCTCATCCTGCAAATGGCGATACTTATCAGTGAAAACAAAATAGAGAGAACTACTGCTTCATAAGTTTGACAACATCAGTTACTATGTGGGCTAGAATTCATCATGCTCAAACATAAATTACTCTGATTAATCCTCACAGTTTAAACAAGTGCAAGAATTGAAATAAGTAGATATTTTCAGTCTTTGTGCCAACACGTAAAGGCCTTGAGACATACAGCATACTCCCCTTGTACATTTCATGCTTCACATATTTAAGACAGATCGTGAGACACCAAGGGCTATCCCGAAAACAGACTAAAATTTCATATAAAAAGCAAAAGTGTATGGATAGTAGTTTGCAATTTCTCCTCCGACATGGTGAAAAAGAAGACCAAACCACACATCTACAAAATGATTTGCCCTGTCCGATGGCTATGGAGAGAGAGAGAGAGAGAGAGAGCCAATGGTGTTGTGGAGCATGTGTGCCACTGGTGCTGTGAGGGTCCGCAAGAAGACCAAAAAGTTCTGAGATGAGGTTAGGGCTATTGGAAAAGGCTGTGCCTAAATCGGGTGATGTGAGGAATCCCCTGTTTTTGCAAGTGAATTAGA
Source organism: Rhododendron simsii (assembly GCA_014282245.1). Classification (NCBI taxonomy): domain Eukaryota; kingdom Viridiplantae; phylum Streptophyta; class Magnoliopsida; order Ericales; family Ericaceae; genus Rhododendron; species Rhododendron simsii. Next base: position 35,206,890 of record CM024953.1, on the reverse strand, counting down.
GCTGAAAGCGCCAGACAACTATAGCCCCTCCCCCAACAGACAACCACCCTCCCCAATCATGGCCTCTCCTCCATCTTCCCTCTCTCCACCCTCACCCTCTCAAGGCCCAACCTTTTGGGATTAGCTCGATCCCACCCGCAGTTCGGCCTCAATGCCTACTCCACGAGAGAGAACAATTTCCATTAATATTGTATGAGCACATAGAGATAAGAAATACCCCAACCCAAGCTCTCAAGCTCACTAGTATTTTTATCTCTCTCTCACTCACACAATACTCACACAATTTTCTATCTACCAAAAACACCCACTTATAGTTTGGTTTTCCTGACTCTTTTTCACACACCCACTCAAATCACTACACTAACCCATTATAAATAGTAAATACACAGCATGAGCAGGAAGCAAAATGGAGCACAAAGAACCTCTTGAATAGCCGAGAACCTTCTGGAGGTGAAGCATCAAATGCACAGCCGGCAACCCCATCTCAAGAGAACTTCCAAGGAAATTAACTTCAGCCAACAAATACACCACAAACCAACCTTTTCATTTTCTTTCAAAACATTACCACAACCCCCTCCCCTTCGCCTTCCCTCTACCCTCTACCCTCTGCCCCAAACCCCTTGACTGACCATCTAATTAGGTGGAACCAAATGGCTTTGCATAGAGAGATATAAAGTAAGGAGAAAAGGTGGAGAAGGAATATTCGTCAGAGAGAAACATGAATATGGGAGAATTTGGATGGAATTAACCAACCTGTTATTTTGACATGTTTCTCATCACACAGATATCCTCGTGTTTTGAGTCGAGCTATGGTTGGAGTCAAAGCCACATCACATTCCCATCAGCTGACTAGATGACAGATAGCAACTGAACCATAATGTGAAGAATCAAACGTTCTAGTGGGGAAGTCTAAAACCTACTGGCCAAAGTGATAAAGGATCAAACTTTTTTTTTTTGGTTGGTGGGGGATAAGTGTAATCTAAATCTAGACTTAAAAAAATTGCTTTAAGAGGAATGTTTCTGAAGTTCTTGTACTCTCTTTAACTAAACTCCAATGAAGACACTTCGATTCTGGTCAACAGTATGGGGACGATGAACTCAAACCTTGTTTCGGGTACTGGTCCACAATGGGATGTTTGGGGTCATAATTTTCTACATACCGTGCCTAGGACAAGAGAGAGATAGTGAAGCAAAAATTGGTTTGGAAAGCATCAGAGTAAGAACTCTAAAAGATGATATCATAAAACAACATCAAGCAACGTCTCTTTTTTTCTTGAAAAGCTGTAGTTCAACTTACTCTTTCGACGAAGTGGACACAAGGCACTCTTAGAACCTGTCCTTCGAAGACTACCCTACGGTTCACTGCTTGGAGAACAAGCAGCAGAATGCTTAGATAAGTACTTACACTGTTGATTCCAAGTTGTGTCTCCATACTCAAAGGTAGACAAGATGTCTTTCTAGTTGAGAGGGGGGGAAGGAGGGCTTCACCAGGTTCACATACCGAGGAGGTTATTAAAAGTATAACACTATATATTGAGGCTCAAATTCCACAAAAGCTAAACATGAGATACCGATATGGACAGTGGCGGAGCTAGGAATTAGGGCTAGTGGGAGCACCTTTTACACACTTCAACCAAAAAAATTTGTGATAAGCAATGCTAGAATAACAAGCAAACTTTTATGCTACAAATAACAAAAACAAACTAACATATTAATAATGAAAGTTAAAGACAACACAACTTGTCACAACGGATCATGTTTGAGAGCAATTCAATACACAAGAACTAAAATGCAATATTTATCAATCTTGCTCCAATTAGAAATAACATCTTTTTTCCCAAATTTTATTTGAAGATCCCCAAATTAGAATTGTGTTATGGGTTCCATCTACGGAGAGAAAGAAGCAAGACAATCGCAAAAAAAAAAAAAATGTAAATAATTACTAAAATATAATGCTTATATACCCCATGGTTTAGCCACTTTTAATTTTTGGACATTATACATTAGAGATTTTCAAATCGTAAGTGGTGGCTATGTTTGAAGTAGACATCTCATTTCGCCAGTGTATGAAATTGTTTCTAATTCTAAAATAAAAAGTTGAGAATGAAATGATATACAAAATATATGGGAGTGATTAAAAAGAGAAAATTACATGGAAGACCATTTATAAAACAAATGCAAAATTTAAAAAAAAGAATTGAGTGCGGCCCCAGGCTCCCTCTGGGCCTAACCTCCCTCTGGATTGCAACGACGAAACTATCACCTGGCAAATTACCTTGACTGGTCATACTAATTCTCAACCAACTAACAAAATAACATAAATGACTTAATTTATAAAAAGAATTCAGTGTTTCACTCGGCTAAGTTTTACTTCTCCTCAATTAAGTCAGCCAATATTACCATGCATGACTGCACTATTAACATCAGTTAATAGTGCAGCAAAAGGGCAGGGCAGATAAATTATTAACTGTTCCAGCAGCAAAAGGGCACTCACTCAATTTCACGTTAACAAAACAAAATTCAAGATTACTCTTCACTTGCCCATGATGTTTACTAGAGTTGCTAATGTCACAAGTTACTCAGGTAAAACTAAAACTAATAACAATAAAATACTTGCAAAAAGATAATCACGACATACCAGAACTATGATAAGTGGACAATGTAAGCTAATCAAACAAAACAAGAAAGAGGACAACGTGGTCAGCCAGCTTACCTTTAAAGCTGGAGAAGATCTGCCTATGGATAGCTTCAATTCAGAAGCTTCGCTGATAGGTGTAGACATACCAGAACCAATGCCAGGGTTGTGACCCTACAAACAAATAATGGAAGCACAATTAATATTGGTCTGAGAGCCAAACGCCTAAACAGCAATATTAAGGCATTGGGATTGAACAAATGTCTAATTAACATGTTCTTTTCTATACAGATTTTAGCAACAAACGGGTCGCGAAAAGCTCTGGAGCAGAAATTCCCACGCACTCAAAGAATTTTGAGAAAGAACGAAAATAAAACCCGACTACACAAGGGTTTGTTTAGCTCCCAACCCAAACTAACTAAAAGTTCCCCATTCATTCCTTGGCCAAGAAGAAACTTCCACTCAGCCGTGATCTTCAAAACACAGGGCCATACATGTAGATGCTCTTAAGCCCAAAGACTCGAATTAAAGCTTCTAAAACTCAGCCCACACAGCTGTAACCAAATGGACTGGATTGCAACCGCATGAGAAAACTAGCACTCATAGGCTATACTTATGACAGAAATATCCTAAAACTACAAATTTGCAGTAACGAAACTATCTCAACTCCTAAAAAACATACCCCAATAGTAACATATTTGCAGTGATGAAACTGCTGACCAAAAAACTCTAATTGACTTCCTATCCTCTTTTGTTGCTTGACGAGTGTGTGCATGACACAGGAAACAGTTAACTTATCTATACTCTTTTGTAGCTCTGCAAAGTGTCCACTGTTTTTAGAGGCGAATGCACAATTATTCCTCTCGAGGTGAGGTGTGGCGTTCAGGCGCCAGCCTCTAGAATTTAAATTTTCTGTTTAGTAAATATGGTAATAATGCTTAGTAAAAGTTATAAATGCTCCTCTTAACTTAGAAACATATATGTTAATCTTATAAATGCTCGCTGAGGCATTAAGTAAGTTGAGTAATCCATCATTCCCATTATCAAGTTTCTAATAAAAAAGCAGTATGGGTTAAAGGAAACATATTTGAAAAAGCTTATTTATTGAACAGGCTAAATAACATTGAGAGAAACCGATCCTTCCATTGAAACAAAGAAAAACAATTCATTTCTTACAGTTTTAAGTTGAAAAAGAATCGGGACTGAATGCCTGGAAAGACTTAAAAAACTCCAGTAATCACCAAAAATAGAGGAAACTGAAAGATATAAGGTTTTATACACCCAAAATTCAGAGGCATTAGTGTGCAGAAGTCCACATATTTAGTTTTCGAGTTTCACCACTATTTGTGTTTCTTCAAGCTTGTCATTGCTAAGTCCTTAGAAGATACAGTGTGCACCCACTTAATAGGCAAGAGTACAATGTGTGCCTGAAGCATGTATTTCAAAACCCAAAAGTGAAAGACACGATACATGGGGGCTCGTGACATATGTCTGACATACGTCCTGCATAGGAGGTGCATCTGTGCGTCCTAGCGGTCTACGACTCTTGTTAAGAAACAACATGTAACACAGGCAACTTCGAACCATATGTGGGTATGTTTCAAAGTTTTCTAACAACAGAAATATGAGGTTAAGAAACATTTTGTTTCAAAGCGGAAAACACCAAATTACATCCTATTGTTTCATGTTTGTCATAACATATGATACACATTTCTGTCACAAACACAGACAACAAAAGATATAGAGATCACAAGGTTCTCCCTGGAGAGACCTTAACATTACAACACACACAACTTTGTACTAGTAATTTACATTAAAGGGTAAAATAGAACCAACAAAGATATAAGAAAGCCACCGTCTAGATGGTGGAGTCTTTAAGGTGAGAAATTCAAAATGCGCAAAGAAAACAACTTTGGAAGACATAACTGATAATATGTGGATAATGAAAAAGTCCTTGAATAATCTCACAGGGAAAAGGTCCTGTATCAAAGCAAAATTGATGCGGTCCATACAAAGAGGTCATGGAAATTTGGTAATTTTACATGGTTGGAAGCATAGTTAACAGAATCGTACGATTCACGATTCGTATTGTACGATTCAATATGATTCGGTGGGAAACCGATACGAATAGGTTGCCGAATCGGAAATACTCCCTCCGTCCCTTTTTAAATGTCTTGCTTCGTAACTCCAACTTATTAAAAATACATCATCATTATACCTTTCACATCAACTATTTCCTCCACTTTCCCTACTTACCCATCTTCATTACACTTTTACTTACTTTTCAAAATGGAATCTACTTTTAGGGATAAAATAGACAATTCACCAACTTTTACCCACTAACTTTACAAAATGGACACTTGTTAAGGGACAGCTGAAAATGGAATACCGGACTATAAATAAGGGACGGAGGGAGTAGCAGAGAATCGGAAGTTAATCGGTGATTTACGATTCGTATCGTATCGTATCGTACGATTCGATACGATTCGGTGGGTAATTGATACGAATAGGCTGCCGAATCGGAAATAGGTGAGAATCGTAAGTGAATCATTCGATTCACTTAAAATTTCCGAAATTCATTTTTTACTCTTGTTTTGCTTCTTTTGTTATTTGAAAAGGGTTCAAATATTTTTTTAAGGTCTAGTATTGTTATATGTCATCTTTTGTCTATGTTATATAGATAGATAATAGAAAAAGAGATTTAGTACGAGAGTGAATCGAAAATGAGGAAGATAAATGGAATATAACAACCCTATAGACCTTCTATGGGTTTGTTTTGTACTTATAACTTTTACGTACAAAAATAACCATAAGTAGGCTTTACGAATCATCATCTGTTGGTAGTTGCAATAGAAGCAACTTACCTAATATTCCACGATATTATCAAATCACCATTTAGAAGAAAGTATTTATTGATTTAGGCCTAAATCTTTCATTTGTAGTATATATTGTTGTTACCTTAATCAATAAGCATAGGTTTCTATGCATTATAGAAGTCATGACCGAATTAGAGTGACTCACGATTCGATTTGATTCGATTCACGATTCGAAAAATGACCACTTTGATTCTCAATTCGATTCACGATTTGACAACTATGGTTGGAAGTTATGGCCTTATGGACTGGATGGCTAGGGCCCAAGCCTTAATTTGGCACACGTGGGATGAATAGGGCCAACTTGGGATATGGCTAGACATGGGTTGGATTCTTAAGAAGTGTCTTTTCAGTTCTAGTCAAGTCGTCTATTTAATTTCTAGTCAAAGTCTTTAGAGTCAAATTGGTTGATCAAAGTGTCATTTAGTTTTTTCATGTCGTTAATGTTAAATGAAGTCTTCGATGAAGTCGAAGAGTCAATTAGTTGATCAAAGAGTTATTAAGTTTTTCCATGTCTTTAATGTAGTCAAAGAGTCTATGTTCAATGTGTCTTCGGGAGTCTAAAGGTTATTTATTTTTGGAAAGTTCTAGAATCAGTTGAAATGGGTATAAATAAGATTGTAAGCCTTATGGCAAATCATGATTGAGTGAATGAAAAATTGAGTAGCTTTCAAGCTCTTTGATTGTGTGATGCAATTATCTCTTTGGTGTGATGCCTTGGGTTTTCTAGGTGTGATGCCTAGACCTATCCTTCTCTATCCCTTTCATCTCCTCCTTCTTACAAATTACTATGCACGTCTACTGTTCACAGCCCCAACAGCAGCACCTTTCCCTCGTGTTTGATCATACTTAGCCCTATTTCAAATCTGTCCTGTATCAATTTGGTATCAGAGCTTACGGTTTCTCCACTATGTTCTCACAAAGTGGGAGATCCTATGCGCCACAATATACCTTGAGCCATAAATATAGAAGTTCCAGATTTTGAAGGAAGAAATGATCGTAGAGTGTTCTCCAATTTGCTTGCGTCAATTGAGGATTTTTTTGAATACCATGAGATGACGGATGATCGAAGAATAAGATTTGTGAAGATTAAACTTGTTGGCTTGGCACAGATGTGGTGGTATGGTCTTGAAGATCATATTAGAAGATTGGAATTGCCACTGATAAACACATGGCAAGGGATGAAAGCGAAGCTCCAAGAGAAGTATATGCCTTCGCATTATCATGTGAAGGAAGGATTAACTTGTAAAGGTTTGTGAGCAGCGCGTTAATTCCAGACCTGTTAGCAAGGTGTTCACAATAGATTCGTGAAAAGCTCACGCCTAAACGTTGCTAGACTCCACACTAATGTTAAGCCCATTACAAAACTGCCACAACCAAAGCAAGCTAGTGTGGAGCATGTGCATCAAGTGACTTCAAAACCAAAAGAAGTTGTTAAAGACACAATCTCTACAAAGTTGATGTCACAAGAAACAGGTTGTGTCCCAAATCTTCCCAAGGTAGAAGAAAGTCAGATTTTTAACGCTGAAAATGCTCCAATTTTTTAAGTAAACGCCTTGCAAGAGGTTGCCATTGCAGTGGCTGAAGTGGCTAAAGTTGCAACCCAAGAATCTCATGTTCCTTGTGCTCTTGAGACCAACAAACTGAAGCAACGAGCTGCTGATTCAGAAAGTAAATTACCATTGGAGGGCAACAAATTGCCTCCAAAGCTTTCCGACATAGAGCCAGATGACATTAGAATGAATGGGCCTAAGTATGCTGCCCAAGATTTGGTTGAATTAGGAGATTTTTCTTTTACTTCAATTGAATTTATTATACCCGAAAAGTTCAGGTTTGGAATTCCAAAGATATTGTCGCTTTCTTTCACACGACCAACCAAAAAAAGAAGGCAAGGTCAACTTGAAGATTTTAAGAAGCCCTGGATGCAATTGAAAAGCTTATGGATTTGTATTCTTCCTTCAAAACTCGAGTCGAGTTTTCTCCAACCAAGGGAGAATGATGCGGTCCATACAAAGAGGTCACGGGAATTTGGTAATTTTACATGGTTGGAAGTTATGGCTTTATGGACTGGATGGCTCTAAGGACTAAGCCTTAATTTGGCACATGTGGGATGAATAGGGCCAACTTGGGATATGGCTAAGCATTGGTTGGATTCTTAAGAAGTGTCTTTTCGGTTCTAGTCAAGTTGTCTATTTAATTTCTAGTCAAAGTCTTTAGAGTCAATTAGTAGATCAAAGTGTCATTTAGTTTTTTCATGCCGTTAATGTTAAATGAAGTCTTCGATGAAGTCGAAGAGTAAATTAGTTGATCAAAGAGTTATTAAGTTTTTCCATGTCTTTAATGTAGTCAAAGAGTCTATGTTCAATGTGTCTTTAGGAGTCTAAAGGTTATTTATTTTTGGGACATTCTAGAGTCAAGTTGAAATGGGTATAAATAAGATTGTAAGTTGTATGGCAAATCATGATTGAGTGAATGAAAAATTGAGTAGCTTTCAAGCTCTTTGATTGTGTGATGCAATCATCTCTTTCGTGTGATGCTAAAGAGCCCCTAGGTTTGATGCCTTGGGTTTTCTAGGTGTGATGCCTAGACCTATCATTCTTAACCCATTTTCTCCTTCTTAAAAAACACTATTCACGTCCACTGTTCACGTCCCCCAAAACAGCTCCTTTCTCTTGTGTTTGATTATACTTACCCCTATTCAATCTTGTCCCGCATCAAAAATTGTAGGGAAAATGAGGAGGTAAAAGCAATACTATAAACCAAAACAAAAAATGCTTTAAAAAGTGGTAGAATGATATGAATGACGGAATGAGAAAGTGAAAAGCTATAAACAGGCTAGCACAGAGTTGAGGAGAACTGCTGCAAAGCTTACGACAATCTTTAAACTAGATTAGATGGCACAAATAGAAAACCTATCATTTGTAAACTTGCTCGAGACTATAAAAGTACGAGACTTCAAGTTGAATGCATACAGTAAGGACACACGAGTGTCAGTGAAGGATCATCACAAAACAAAATGTGGAATTTAAAGAGAAAATGTTTGGAAAACATGTAGAAGAGCTAGAACAGCATGGTAGTCGAGGAGAAACTAGAGGATGTACTTGTTCTTGAATAAGGAATCTTGAGACAGAATTGCAATAAAGAGGATGAAATCAGGTAATGCATGAGGACCAGATGGTATCCCTATTGTGATGTGGCAATACTTAGGCGAGGTCAAGTGTGGTGGTTAACAAAGTTATCTAATAATATTATCACAACAAGAAAAATGTCTGAAGAGTAGAGGAAGAGCACTTACTTACCCACAGAATAGTAAAGCAGATATTAAAAGATTAAACAATTACAGAGGTGTTAAAGTTGATGTGCCACACAACGATATTTTTGGAGAGTAAGATTGAGCGGTAATTAGAGAAGCAGTTTGAATTTGCATCTGGTAGATCAGCTACAAATGAACTTTGTTTACAAAGACAACTAATAGGAAAATAAGAGTAGAGGAAAAACCTTAATACGAGTTTTATCGAGTTGAACGGGCTTAACCTAACTTGGCTTTGCTGAGAAGTGCGGCGTATCGAGAGCAAGGATAAAGATTGATATCAATTTTGCATAGAGTTTTTTAGAAAACAAGAATGCGATTAAAATAAGAACCTAAACTTTTTCTAAACAATCTGATGGCTACTACAGATTTTATCTGACTTTGTCACTTTTCTTTCGTTGCTTTGGGATTCTTATATTTGAGAGGGGTTCTATTCGATCGGGACCATGATTCTTTCTCGATAGGAGAAAGGTTCTAACTGAATTGCAGTATCGAGGTTCTGCAGCATATTCAATATCTCAACCAGGGGGTTTGAGCAACTGGGACACTAAATTTTTAGCAGCAACTCTCATCTAAGAGTTGTTCTGTAGATAAACGTACTACACTCAAAGATTCAATCGTCTATAGATTTCGACAAAGACATTGATCCGAAAAGCAGTAGAAGTTGAAAACCAATACTACAAGTGATAGAAGGGAAACCATACCGCACATAAATGACTGTTGTCCTGACCATCTTCAAAGAGGGATGAGTAATACGTTGGATCATAAATAGAGCCTCCTAAAGCATCATCACAACCAGAACTTCTAACTACAGCAGGAGTCGCAGGACTTAGAAAACTATTTCTCAAATCAAAATCTGCTTCTCGCGGAGCCGAACTGTCTACATATGAAACACCCAATCTGTACATCTGAACCCATAATGATGAGGACAATAACCTTACGACGAACCCAACGATTTGCATGGATAAGGTGAGTTTCACTGAAAATATAACATAGGATCCATATATCTCTGAAGAAATGTTCCTGCATATGCAAACAAAGCCTTTTGAGTTGCAATAACAATCATTAAACTGCATCTAGTTATTAAATGCAAATGCATTATCTTAGTGCATCATAGTCGGTTAGAGTCAAACAAACGAAGGTGCATATGAGGAAAATGTTTACATGGTCATTTATCATGTAAGAAATTTTTGGAGTATAGACTGGTGTATGGGTCTTTTTATTATTTGGCCTTTTCTTTATTTTTTTCCACACTTGCTTAGTTGCTTTTGTACTTGGGTGGCAGCATCCCCTTGATGCTTTTTCAATAAAATTTATAACTTACAAAAAAACTAATAGAACTTCCATCACTCTTTTTCTTAATCCTGGCTGGTGATATGTTTTTTTCTTTCTTTCTGTTAGGATCAAATTTTCTTTTCTTCTTTCTAGCTTTAAATTATTTACTGGGAATCCCTTACGACAACTCTCTCTAATGAAAGCAGAGTTTCCAAGTTTCCTTTCTAGACCAACGGCATATTCTAGCACCCATGCAGCCAGGGCCGGCCCAGGCCCAAGGCCTGGGCCTTGGGCATCCCAAAAGTTTCAAATTTTTGGGGCACTCCAATTATACGTATGTATAAGTTTTTCCATGATATAACATTAAAGGTATTCTAGCCAAGTGGTGTTTGTAACCAAAATTAAAAGCCGGAGGTTCTCGGTTCGAAACCCGAGACCTCTATTTTGGGCACCATTTGTTTTAAACATCCTCTATTTTGGGCACTATTTGTTTTAAACCTCAGTCCTCTATTTTGGGCACTATTTGTTTTTCCTTCGTATCCTTGGCCCTTGCACTTCTTAGCTCTTAGCCCCTTACTGTGCATAAGCGAAAAGGATACTCTACTTCTTCCAATCAAATTGCTTAAAAAATTTAGTCGAAACCGCGGACTTTTGCATATAATATGATGACACTTACTTGTCAAAATATATGATGGATCTCACACCTCTTTTATTTTTAACTATTTAAGCATAGTGACTCAAGATCAAAGTTCAAACGTACCATAAATGTTTTGGTAAGAATTTTTTGTTTGTTTTAATTTCTCTTTTAACTTCGAATATAAAATTCACAAATAAAACGCACCAATATTGTGATTGTAGCTGTAAAAATTGTTAATTATTACACTCTTTTAGGGAACATTTTTTTTATTAGGCCTTGGGCACTAAAAATTGTTGGGCCGGCCCTGCATGCAGCTCAAAAATGTAATTTTTGCAATAAAGAAGTCCAAAGCCGAGATTCTTTGTTTTGATAAGTCTGAAATCTGAATGCCAAGCCTACATTAAGATCTGTGGAAAAAAAATATTCCTCACAAAATAAATTTCTTCCACACATGCGCAATAGGGAGAGTCCCATTCCACATCACATGCCTCTTCTACCGATCACAACTGTGACATAGCACTACAGGCACAGGTAACTTGAAGTTCACTTTTATATTTTAGATGTACTCATGCTTTATTTATTTGCAAAAAAGTCAACTAGTTTTGAGGTCAAGTAAGTCATTCGAGTTGCGATTTTGATTGTTGATGAGGATGGGATAAGTGAAATTTCTCTCATCCTTAATCCTTTCATGTAAATAGTTGGCGCTCTGGAGACTTGAGCAGTTGTCCATAACCATCAAAACACCTTGACCTTGATCCATGACTATGAATATGAATCTCCACATTAATAAAAAAAAAACACGACAAAGACCTAAAACTATGGTGCAAAATGGAGAAAGGACAAACCATCAGCTTAAACCATTTTTGGTTATGGAAAAAGGAGGGCCCAACCAATGATTTACAACTCAGGAGTTTCGTTTTTAAGAGAAATATGTCAAGGGTATTTTTAATGAAGAACATTCTTTTCCATGAAAGTTTATGCTGAGAGGGGATTAAGTCTACGATGAAGATGCAAATAATTTTCGTGGCTAAGGAGGAGCAACTTTCAAGCTTTGTTGTGTTTCACTATGGTTTGACTTTTGAGATCCTGGAAAAGGTGGTGAATATAGATGATTTAGCTTCTTTCTAAATTGGGGAGCAAAGTGGGGTCCCTTCCTTCTATTTGCCTTTGGGATATCGGGATAAATGTTGGGTAGGACCCGGTGTTGGAAAGGTTCTGAAAAATGGAGGGTTGAGTACAAGGAGGCCTGCATTCTCTGGCAAAGCCTTGTTGAGAAATTGGATTTCGAAGTTTGCATGTGCCAAGGAAAGCGCGCGTGCCAGGGAAAGCTTTTGGGGAAGGTGTGGCTTTTTACTATGGCATGACGTGGGGTGAGTTGACTGCTATAAGGATATCTTTTCCATGGGAGGGAGTCTTTGGAAACTCATTCGGAACCCCTGGAGAATTTGTTGGATGAAGATGGGAGAAGAGAACTAAAGCACTCTATTTTCACAAAAAATTAAAGCACTCTCATGTCTTTACGGCATATAATATGGATTTCCCTCATTAATTCAGGACATCATGGATTCAAGAATTTGAGTGACCCAAATGAAACCAGTTACAATCCAAACTGCCTAAATTCCCAATTTACAATAACGTTGTAGAGCATGTAAAACATTCTGCAACTTTTCAAAGTTTATATTCTGGCCATTAGCAATAAACATATGGATAGCAAGAATAGTGAATAAAAATAAAATAGAAAATACTAATGGTTCTTCTCTGTATAGCTTTCTCTTTGCTGAATTATATACCCAACAGCGTAAAGAATAGAAATACTCAAATGCAACAGGTATTCATCTCGAGAAGTAGAAATCTCAAGTTAATAAGAAAAGACAAGCAGCAAATAAATAAGCAAACGCACCAAATTTCATGGGTGAAGAGAATGAACCAGACGATGTCGAGCAAAACTGCGCAGAAGAGAAGAACAGCATATGTCCGGGCAAGTCTCTGACTGCTACTCTCAATTGCTACTAAAGCAAACAACGCAATTGCCAAATTAATCAGCAACACTCCGTTGTACAGGGCTCCCAGAGATCCAATCAATGCGCAACCAATCTTAAAAACACCAACAAGGGTAAATTATATCAGTTTCTTTTGACGGAATAAACGAACACGAGGAAAATCATCATATTACCTTTTCTCTTTTCCCCTTTTAACATTTTATGTTCGGGTTCTAGCAAAATAGAGGGCAGCAAATGGTAGGTTGAACAAAGTGAAAAAGTGAAAAAATGAAAAACTCCACGGAGTGTTACATTTACCCCCCCTAAGTAAAATATGTTCCATTATGTTATTTCGAGTTTGATGCTTGTTATTCACGTTTCAGGACGCGAGGATTGATTTGTGCCTGAATTCGGAGCGATCAGGAAACCCTAATTCAGGATAAAAAACAATGGCGAAAACATACATGTACATGAATTACACATGTGGCACAAAAACCGAAAATAATATCACAGATCACAGCATATTACTAGATACCTAAATTGTGGGTGTGTGTGCACGAACAAATTCAAACGAAATGAGGAAGGGAGGGAGGGGCGTTAATGTTGTTATGTACCTGAATGTAGATGAAAACAACGGCGAGGTATTGAATCCTATCGTAATCACGAAGCCACGACTGTATCTGACTTGTTAATGCAGAACAAAGCATCATATGCCGGGTTTTTCCAGATTCAAATCACCCCACGATTCAGAACCAATCGCACCAATTCAAAACCAAACCAAAAAAAACACGAACAATACATGGACCGAAAGAGAGAGAGAGAAAGGGAGAGAGGGGCGTCTACATTGAAATAGACAGGTTAGGAGGGAGAAATTGGAATCGAGGGCGGATTGAAGCGCGCGAATTCACGAGGGTTCTCTCATGTTGGAATTCTTCCTACTTTTGAGGGCGCTGAATCTATAGAACAGACATGTATATATATGTATGTATGTGTGTGTATGTGTGAGAAGAAGGATGAGAGAGAAACGAGAAGAAGGCTCCGTGCCGTAGTCAGTCCCTCCCTCCCATCTCAAAGGCACACCACCGTGTCTCCCTGGGAAAAAAACGAAAGGCGAAAAGCTCCTCCTTCTCAGGACCCGTTTGACTGCTTGGCTTAAGTGTTGAAAGATGCTACATATTCATGTGAGGCCGACAAGTACAAGTTTGTGCGGGCCTCACATGTATATGAGGTTGTGTTTGATGTCCACTCTGTTTGGTTTAATTTTTTGAGGGTAAATTTTAATTTTCAGTACAATTTTTAATAAATTTTTCTCTCTATCTCTCTTCACTTATTACCATTCAACTCTCAAAAATAACTTTCTAAAATGTAAATCAAACAAAGCCAATTAATTGTGTTTCTTTCATTTTTGTGTACCTAGATTTTTTGCCTCCAAAAATGCTAAGAACGCAACACCAAACACAAGCTCTCACATAAATGTAAGGCCAACACATACTAGTATGTGTGGACCCTACATATATGTGAGAGATCGTGTTTAGTGTTGTGTATGTAGTACTTTTGTTTTGCCTTATTGTGTGGGCCTTATATGTATGTGAGGGATTATATTTGATGTTGTGCTTGAATTATTGTGTACGTAGTAAGCAGAGCCAGTCTTGACTCCTGATCTAAAGCAAGTATTGCGACCGCTTAGGCCTCCAAAAAATTCTAAATTGTAAGGGTCCCTCCTACTTTTTTTTTGTCCCTTATTATAGTCCAACAAAAGATGCTCTATTTTTAATTTCTGTTTTAAACTCCAGAAACGTCAGGGCCGGCTTTAATAGTAAGAGAGATGTTAGGTGCACAATCATCCGAACACAACACTAAATACAATTCCTCATATACACATGGGTCCCACACACATTTAACATGAGACCCATGTGTATATGAGGGTTGTGTTGGGATAATTATGCACCTAGCATTTTTGATGTGGAAAATGTTTTTTTTTTCTTTCTCACATGTATATGAAGGATTGTGGATGGTGTTGTGTATATGGTTGGATAGTTTTTGTTTATATGGTTGGATTGTTTTTAGAAAATCTTCAAACACAACTTCGGGCATTGTTTGTGTTCGGATTCGCTCGATGTACGTGAATTCATGTGCGTCGAATCTATATCTATCTATCATCATTATCTTATAGGAATGTATTTAGGCCTACCAATCCTCCAAACCTCCATCCCTAATGTAGAGACCCATATTTATTTTATCAATGCTAATATTTTATAAATGTATGATTTATGAAAAAAAAAGAAAAGAAAAGAGAGAAATAATGATGTTTATGTGATTTAGGGCTACAGTGATGGAATTGATTGTGGGATGGTACAAAGTGTGATTTGTATATATGTGGGTATATATAGGAGGGCGAGGGAGTAGAGAATTATTTTCTTCTCTCATCTCCCTCACGGCTCTCTCTATCTCTCGGTCCATCTCTCTCTCTCTCTCTCTCTCTCCAAAATTTCACCTAATTCACTCAAAATTCTCGCAAACTAACCTTCATTCTTAGTTCTACACATGATTTTGGACTTGTTCTTCGTCAATTAGAGCTTGGAGTGGAGTTTTCCGTTCAAATCGAGGTTTTCGAAAAGCTAGGGCTTGTATCTTGTGGGTTTCATTCTCAAGACTCGAGGTAGGGATTCTATCTTTCAATATATGTAAAAGAAATGTTATCTAGCATTGAAATCGTGCCTATGGTTGTTGTAATTGAAGCCTCAAAAATCTGCAGAAAATCTGCTCGTAAAGCCACTGTATCAATACAGGCTTTTTGTTGTATCGATACCATTTCAAAACTGTAATTTCAAAATTTCTGATTTGAATGTTGTATCGATACAGCCTTTTTGCCGTATCGATATTAGAGCCTTATGAACAGTTTTTCTGCATTTGTTCGGTACTTCATCGTTTTGACCCCCGATCACTTCTAACTTGTTCTAAGCACCTCCGAACCACCTCATGACATGATTAATCGTATTCGTCGAATTCATAGATTATCTTTGCATCTCTTGCCCTTGTTCGATAAAATTTGATGTCGATTACCATATGAACTACGATTGGTTTGGAATGACACCTTGTGAGAGTATGAGACGCTTGAACACTTATTGACATAACGAGAACGTTCGGGACCCATCGACGGATGGGTGTCTGGCAGGGGGTATCGGGATCTCTTAATCAGCCCGGCAAGAGTAAAAGCTCATATTGGTTACATTCAGGACCTATCGATGGATATGGTGCTTGATAGAGGGTATCAGGATCCCTTAATTGGCCCAGTAGGAGCTTCGCCTCGTGACACGTATGACGAAAGGGCTTTGGACTCATGAAAGATGGAAATGGTTCTAGTTTGAGTTGCATGATGATCGTTAAGTGGTTGCTTGAGTTTATTGAACAAAGATTGTTGATTATCCTGTGGTTTTGTTCATATTCCTATCTTGAGATCATCCTGGCATTTTATTTGCATGTAATGTTAGTGTAGAATTTGTTACTGAGTTAGTGTAGCTCAAACCTTACATCATTTTCAGGTACTATTCCAAGGTAGTAGCTAGCATGGTTGGAATGCTTGGATGTAAAATTATTTTTGAAAGCTAACGTTGAAGAGTTATATAGTCATCTTTGTAAATCTCTTTTGAAAGATGTATTTGTAATTCTATTTGTAAATCTTTTGACTACGGAAAAGTGTAATCGTTAACTCTATCGATACTCTGTACTTATGTTAATTTGGGTCTCGAAACCAAAGATGTAATCTTTTAGGAACTATTGGATGATGATGTGAAATTATGGAAATAAAAATGCTATATTATTTTGGGTATTGCACGGATTGTTCTGAGGTTTCATTTATGAAAATCTTTTATAATTATGTTGAAAATTGAGGACGTAACATCTAATTTTTTAGAGTTTTGATTTTCTTATAAATACCCTATAAGAATGTATTTAAGCCCCACAATCTTCCAAACCCCAAATCCTAATTTCAAAGATTTTACATTTTCTTTAAAAATAAAAATAAAAACCCATTCACCCCTCCCTCCTTTCCACCTAAAACACCTGCCCGTTAATTACCAAAAAAAAAAAAAATCACGTCCACGACTTTTCTCTTATTCAACTATTTAATCTCGGGAAAGTCTACAATACACACTTCTTAAAAGAGTGTATCATATGCATCTATTTTATTTTATGGTTCATTCATAACATTTTAATGTGTTTCGTAACTTTTGTTCTAGAATTTATAACCTTTCAACAGTACGATTTGTAATATTTTCATTATGATTCATAACATTTTGGTGTATCTCGTCACTTTTATACGATTCGTAACTTTTTTCTATAATTCATAACATTTCGGGAGATGCATATGATACACACCCAAATAAAGAGTGTGTATTGTAATATTTCCCTTTAATCTCTTCTCATGCAACTCCTCACCACTTTTCCCATTCTTTAATTCTCATCAACTCCTCACTTTTCCTCTTTTTTGATCCCCACCATTCAATATTTTGTTCTGCAAATTTTGAAAGCAAGATACTATGTTCAAGAACTACATTGAATTAGGAGATTGATCAATTCACTACAACATTTGTTTTAAGTTCTCATCAACTGCATAAAGGTTAATTTTTTTTTTTTTTTTGTATTTATGCACTTTTCTCGCCTCTTTGTTTAATATTCTCACATTCGCTTTCCTAACGGTGTTTCAACTTTTTGTCTCTAGATTTTGAATAAGAGATTGTGATCACTAACGTTTGATTTTAGTGCTCCCACTGTTCAAAGGGCAGTCTTGCGAATTCGTTTCCTCTGCTTCTACCCATAAAATTGTGAGCAAAATAAAATTTGGCCGGAAAATTTCTTGGTGGCAAAATACCAATGAGCTGTAGTCTGAATTTCCTATTTCTTTTTTGACACAGCTAGTCTGAATTTCAATGCGGGAAAATTAGGACTTTAAGTGTGTAATTGTCTATTTTAATCTGCATTTTTTAATGTATAGTGTCATTTGTCATGACCCTTTTCGTCAATTTAGTCAACTATACATGGAAAGATTAGGAATTTAAAAGTGTGTAATTGTCTGTATGTGTTGTCTGAGATATATTACTTTTTTATCCCTCTCTCCATTCATCACCCTTATTTTTTTAGTAAAAATGTATATTGATATAGATATACAATTAATAAAAAACTAGCATTTTGCCCGTTCAATGCACGGAAAGGGAAAAAACACATCATAAACATTTTGTTTGTTGCTCCGTGCATCAAACGGGTGCAACGCTAGTAGATTCTAAAGCGCTGTTGTGTCTGTAATTGTGTTTTGAGTTTGTAATGGTGGTATTGTTTTTATTTTTTTTCAAATCATTTGCTCGCTTGCTTATTTTCACCTTTTTTTTATATCCTAGTTTTTACTTTTTAGTGTGTTTTTTGGCCTTTTTCCTGAACTATTATCATGCTTATTGTTTTCTATTCCTCTCGGGCCAAAAACTCCAAAAACAACAACAACAATAGTCGGAAAAAACATTTTGAAAAAGTTAATTCAACTCAGCCTTAATAGATAAGGTTAACATTGCCCCTTCTAAATGCTAAATTAATGCCTATATTATGTTATTGTTTGTTCATAAAAAAAAGCAGTATACGAACAAATATGGAATCAAAATAAAATTACGGCAAATTACAGTCGGCCGAATCAGTTTTGCCATTTTCTTCTTGTATTTTTCTTTTTTTTTTTTGTAGGGACAATATAAAACAACTAGAAATAGGAAACTATCTCAAGTCTTTAAGGTGTTTTTGGAACTCAAAAGAAATAAGGGGACAACAATTATTTTCCCTCCTCCTTTGTTTGCTTCTTGGCAAGAAAGGGGAAAAATCAATCTTAAAAATGTAGTAGAAAGTTATGTTCCTCCTTCACACTTTTGTGATTAGTTCCTCTCTTTTTCTGCATATTATTTTCTTTGTTTTTTAAACCAAAGTGAGAATGGTGTTATTGTATAAAATACTCTATTTGAAAATGGTGATGGAGCAATGAATACATTCCCGTGTTAATCCCAAGGGGTTGACAAAGTGGGCATGAGAAAGCAATAAGTTCCTGACCATGAGGTTGCATGTTTGAATTTTACAATGGCCAACTATCTTAAACTTTGGGACCATGGGAGGTTATGATTAGTCGTTACCTTCAGCGCCCCAAAATTAGTCGAGATGCGTGCAAGCTAACCAGGATATCCGGTAAAAAAAAATTACATTCTAGTGTTTCACATCATAAATCGTGTCTGGACCACCTTACGATATAATCTTAAATAAGTAAGATATTTCAAATGAAATAAGTGAAATAGATAAGTCATGTCTATTTATCTATTTCACTTGATGTACTGGATCTTACAGAGCATGCTAATATACAATATGATCATATAAAGCTTCTCTTTGTACGGTGATTGGAACAAAGACACGATCGATTGTCTATTCTCAACTTTGACATCTTGCCCTCTAGAGTTGTGGTTAGTCACAGGGCCGGCCTCGGGGTAAGTCCCGCAAGCCCTCGGGCTTGGGCAATCCAAAAAAAATATATTATGTAAATATATATATATATATATATATATATTTTTTTTGACGAAGATATAACTCCAAGGATGCTATTGGCTTGTTGGCTAGAAGCGTGTAGTTAAGTTCTTTGCATCCGGGGTTCAATTCTTATGCCCTGCATTGGGATTCTTTTTTCCCTCTCAAAAAATAGCTTTGCAATTAATCACTACAAGAAATTACATAATTCCCGACTAATTTATTTAGTCGGCAAACGGTAAAAATATCATTGACTAATTATTTTTTGGTCGCCGAAACACTATTTTTCCTGACCAAAATTAATTTTTAGTCGGTAAACATGTGGCGTGAAGGAAGAAATTTCGAGCGTTATGGGGGAAATTTTTGGCCGACTAAAATTTAGTCGGTAATTAATAAAAATAATTCCGACTAAACTAAAATTAGTCGATAATTAAAAAAATTAATTCCAACTAAACTAAACTTAGTCGGCAATTAATAAAAATAATTCCGATTAAATTAAAATTAGTCGGTAATTAATAAAAATAATTCCGACTAAACTAAAATTAGTAAATTAGTCGGTAATTAATAAAAAATTCCGACTAGACTAAAATTAGTCGGTAATTTCGTCTTGTTGCCGAAATATCATTCCCTCTACGAAAACCTCTTTCTCCTCTGACTGTGGTCTCAGATCCTCCTGCTCCTCTCAATCAAACCCTCTGACGAAAACCCCTCTCTTCTAACTTTGCATCTCCCGTCTCTCTCTCGCTTGCTCCTGCTAGGTACTCTTCTCTTTCTCTCTCTCTCTCGTACTTGTTTGGTCTTGGATAAGATCTCTAGATGCTGCATTACCGTGTTCATCCACGGCAACTACAATCCCTTTCCTTTTCTTTGGTTCTGTTCTGTTTTGTAAGGCATGTTTGGAGAAGGATTTGTAAAATTGGTCATATAATTAGTGTTCGGAATTTCGTGATTTTGCCTAATTTTTGAAAATGGGGAATCGAACTTATGTGCCGTGATAGGAACCTGTGGAACAAAACAAGAGAAAAAAATAGAGAAATAATTTTCATTTTACAAAAAGGTTTTTGTTGCATAAATGTTTTTGTTTTTTCCTTCTCTAGTACTTCTTCAGGTTACAAACAGGGGAAGAAGTGTTGGGTCTTGCTTGGTTAAATGTTTTTGTTTTTGTTTTTTCCTTCTCTATTACTTCTTCAGGTTACAAACAAGGGAAGAAATGTTATGTTATTGAGCCAATTGAACATAGGTGTTAGGATCTCAAATTTTATGGGTTTGCTTGAAGATAAGGGTTATTTGTTATTGTGATGGCAGTATGAAGCTCTTTTTGTAATATCCAGATGTATTCTGTTTACTGAATTTCTTTCCTTGATTCTATTGCATTATTATTGCTGACTAGTAGGTCGGCAAACACTTGTGAGTTTGGGGAGAAAGAGGATCATGCCAAACACTTAGCAAACCATCATGTTTCATTACTCTATCATGAACATTGACTTGTATAACCTTTCAAATTATTTATAGGTCATCAGAAAAAGATAAAGATTGGATGGGGATGAAAAATAGGTGGTCAGAGCAGTATAACTAAGGGGTGAAATCTTTCATAGAATTTGCAATGGCGAATTCAGGAGCACAAGCTGGGATTCGGTGTCCATGCATTGCTTGTCTAAATAGCAAAACACTTAGCAGTGAAGTTGTTAGGATCCATTTGATACTAAAAGGAATCGACTCTTCTTATAAGACTTAGGTGTACCATGGAGAACCTGTTCCTGCACGTCAACCTCAAACACAATATGACGACTAGCACAAACACAATGAAGGTATTGGGGATGAAACGGGAGGGGAGGTCCCCGAGGATGACAACCAATTTGCGTGATATGTTCCAATAGTCTTTGGTTGGTGGCATGTTGGATGATGATGTCGATGGATTGCCTAATCTTGAGAGGGAAGATGTGCGGAATTTTGATAAGCTATTCAATGCTGCTCAATGTAAAGCTTATTTTGGTTGTGCAAAGACAGTGTTAGCATTCATTGTTAAGATGCTTCATGTCAAAGTGTTTAAGAAGTCGGGCAATGAGACGTTCGACATGATTATGAAGATCATTAAAGAGATGCTACCTATAGACCATGAGATTGGGAGTACTATTCCTTGGAATATTTATGATGCTAAGAAATTCTTGAGAGATTTGGGTTTGGGACATATTCCTATTCATGCATGCAAATATGACTATTCACTATTTTGGAAGGAAAATGCAAATTTGGAAAATTGCCCTACATGTAACAAGCCTAGGTACAAAGTGAACGATGGAACGGGTAAGAAGATACCCCACAAGTTATTGCGGTACTTACCATTGACTCCGAGACTACAAAGGCCATATTATTATGAGAAAACAGTTCCTGATATGAGATGGCACAAAGACAAACGTGTAGATGATGAAGAATTGCGTCATCCGGCTGATGGTTAGGAATGGAAGGACTTCGATGAGCGTTTTCCCGATTTTGCTGCTAAACCGCGAAATGTGAGGCTCGGAATGGCTACTGATGGTTTCAATCCTTTTGGAAATATAAGTACATCATATAGTATGTGGCCTGTTATCACGGTGCCTTACAATCTTCCACCTTGGAAGTGCATGAAAGAGCCCTTTTGCTTCATGTCGTTACTTATTCCTGGCCCATCGGCCATTGGAAGAGATATTGATGTTTACTTGCGCCCGTTAGTTGATAAGTTGAAAGTGTTATGGAAGGATGATGTGTGAACTTATGATGCCTCCATTGGACAATATTTTATAATCCGTGCATGTTTTTTATGGACCATCAATGACTTACCTGCATATGCCATAATGTCTGGGTGGTCTACAAGAGGTTATTTAGCTTGTTCCATTTGCAACAAGGACAACTCAACAGTTAGATTAAGGAGTAAGATTGGATATTTGGGTGCTTGTTGCTTTCTACCTGAGCACCATATTTGGCGAAGGAGCAAGTTCTTTAATGGTAAATTTGAGGATAGGACTAGACCTTCGGAGTTGTCAAACGAAGAAGTATTACAACAAATTAATTTAGGGATATACCCGCTGTTTGGAAAACATCCAAACTGGAGCAGGAAAAGAAAAAGGAATGAGTATGAGAACAATTTGAATTGGGGGAAGAAAAGCATTTTGTTTGAGTTGCCTTACGCTCCTTTTCTCAATCTCTGACATAATCTCGATCCTATACACATAGGGAAGAACATATGTGACAATTTGGTGAGGATATCTTTGGGCATAAATGGAAAGAACAAGGATAAGGAAAAGGCGCAGAAGGATATGGAGGATCAGGAAATACGAAAAGAGTTGCACCTAAAGATGCGTGCAAATGGGACATTTAAGAAGCCCCCAGCCATGTACACATTGTCCCGAAAGAGAGAGAAGGCTTTTGCGATTTCTTAAAATCTATCAAGTACCCTGATGGCAATGCAACAAACATCTCTAAATGCGTGAGCACTCATAGTGGTAAACTATCGGGCCTCAAAAGTCATGATTGTCATGTCCTTTTGCAACAAATTCTCCTGATTGGGATGCGTGGCTATTTGAACAAGGAAATTGGGACTGCGTTGTTTGAGTTTGGTAACTTCTACCAATAGTTGTGCTCAAGAACAGTGAAGCTGAGTGATTTGGATAAACTTCAGGAGAACAATGTACTTGTACTTTGCAAGCTTGAAAAGATATTCCTTCCCGTTTTCTTTGACGTTATGGTACACTTAGCTATTCACGTGCCTCGCAATGTTAGGCTTGGAGGGTTGATCCAATATCGATGGATGTACCCGATTGAGAAGTATGGCGAGACCATTCTACTAACTATGTCATTTATTTATAGTCGTATTTATGACACAGTAAAGTGGTATTTTTTTATACATTATTTGGAGTTCTGAAACGATTTGTAACCAATAAAGCTTGTCTCGAAGGTTCAATTGTGGAGGCTTACACATCCAAAGAATGTACAACCTTTTGTTTTATATATCTCAATGGAATTGAGACAGTGTTTAATTGCATAGAAAGGAATGATGATGGTGGTGAGCGCACACTGGGGTTAGCGGCATTCAATCAAAATGTTCGTCCCTTCGTTCAAATCAAAGAGCACCTAATGTACCTGTTAACCAACGAGATATGGCTCATTGGTTTGTCTTATACAATAGCCCTGAAGTCGATCCTTATCGAGAGTACGTATTCACTTAAATGTATTCTAAATTGTGTTGATGTTTTATCATTATTATTAATCTTACATGTTAACTAGGCTACACAAGACTTTGTTGGAGGGTGATAGTACCATTGATATTGCAAAAAGACAACGTAAAGAGTTTCCCCAATGGTTCAAAGGGCACGTAAGGCATAGAATATTGAATTAGTCATGTTTCAACTTAAGCAATATTTTTTATCTAGTGTAGGGTAATATGAACTTTTTTTAATGTAGATGAATGAATTGCGGAACCAAGGGTCTCCAGAAGCAACTAAAGAGTTATGGTCATTGGCCAATGGACTTGATGCATTAATAGACACATATTTAGGGTGCATTTCTAATGGCGTTCGATTCCATACTATTGAACATGACAATCAACATATAAGTCAGAATAGTGGGGTACTTGTGGAAGGGGAGCATGAACAACAGACAATAGACTTTTACGGCTTTTTAACCAAAGTATGGGAGTTGAGCTATTTGTTCAATCGTCGAGTTGTTTTGTTTTAGTGTGAATGGTACAATACTGGTAGTAGTAGAACTATGCGAGTTGATGCATATTGCAAAAGCATTGATACAAGGACTCGATGGTATAAAGATGACTCATTCGTATTACCAAGTAAAGTCCAACAAGTATTCTACATCGAGGAATCTGGAATGTCCCAGAGATGGATAGTTTGGAAACCGGCAGTGCTCCCAATGAAGTTTTCCAGTAGGACACAACTACTAAGGCTCCGTTCAGTTGTCGAGAAAGTTGTGCGGAAAATTGGTTCCCAGAAAAAGTGAAGTGAAGTAAAAGAAAAAGAAAATTATTTTCCTGTGAGTGTTCATTTAACAAAAGAATTTTGTGAGAAAAATTAAGGTTTAGTTGTTCATTTGTCAGGAAAAAGAAACTTTCGGGAAAATTTTGTGAGTGTTCACTCATTTTCCTTTTCCCGCGACGCAAAATCCTGTGTTTTTTGCAGGATCACTTTTGCAGGAAAGTAATAAAACTTAAATTGGTAAGTCCTAGAATTTTCCTGCCAACTAAACACTGGGAAAGTTATGAGAAAATTGATTTTCTCATCCTTTCCTGTACTTTCCTGGCAACTGAACGGGGCCTAAGGTTCCAGAAATTGTCGTCGAATTTCCCGCTATTACCTCTTTGTGGAGAAATGACATTGAACCTATAATTATTAGCGAGGATGTGGTTTTACAATCTGAGGGTGTAGATGATGAAGAAGAAGATAATGGAGAAGAAGAAGAAGATTATGATATAGATCCTGACAAAGAACATTAATGTTCCAAGACTTGATGTTTTTGTACTCATGGTGGTAAACTAAGTAGTGTCTTTTGTACTTGTCTATGGTGTGTCTTTTGATCTTGACATAGAGCCAGGTGTGTATTTTGTACTTATGTCTGGTATCTAAAGAGTCTAATGTGTATATTCATGCTTAGGGGATGATATAGATGAAAGAATTCTTATTACATTAGTCCATAAACAACATCAATTTCTACTGCTGTCAGTTTTGATCCATACTGTTCACTTCTGTTGTACTATAGTTGGCTGTGTTTTATGAAGCTAAGTCAAGTCCCTTGTTGTGTTAATATGGGTTGGTTCATTTATCAGTTGTTGTGCATTTGGGTTGGGTTCCTGTTGTTAATAGCTTTCCGTTTTGTCTTGACCTATCCTTGGGGTTTGTCCCTTGGATTGTTTATGCCTTTCTAGGGGGCATGTCCTTAGCTTGATCATGACACTACTCTTCTGCTGCTACTGCCACTCCATAAGTGGCCGCTACTACCACGCTATGTAGTTGTTCTACTGCTATTTGTCATGGCCATGTTGCTATCTACTATCTGTCATATGGTGGCTCTCCTGATCTTGCTACCTTCTACTTTCAACTGCATTACTCTCTGATGTGGTTCTTGCTATGTTGATTGCTGCCATTATAGCAGCAATTGTTCTGTTTGTTGCTAATCTGTTTGTCACTGCATGTTCTGAACCTGTTTGTGAACATTTAGCGCCCGTGTA
This sequence comes from Rhododendron simsii, assembly GCA_014282245.1. NCBI lineage: Eukaryota > Viridiplantae > Streptophyta > Magnoliopsida > Ericales > Ericaceae > Rhododendron > Rhododendron simsii. The sequence goes on along the minus strand of CM024953.1, from coordinate 35,181,430 downwards.
GTGGCTGCTGTTACTTGCTGCTCTTGCTGTTTTGCTGATTCTGCTATTTAGTGGCTATTTTGCTACTACTCACATCTTTTTACATCTTTGTGCTTTTATGGTGGGCATGTTTTATTGTGAAGATTGCTGTACTATTTTTAGTTGAGTTGGTTTGCTGCTACAGCTACTTCTTTGTGTCTTTTGTACTTGTCTATGGTATCTAAGGAGTCTAATGTGTATATTCATGCTTAGGGGATGATATAGATGAAAAAAATCTTATTACATTACTCAATAAGCAACATCAATTTTTTTTATCAGCCATAAGCAACATCATTTGGTAAGAAATATTTCGTTATTATTGATTATCTGTCACTTGCTATACATGTCTCATTATAGTTCACTTCTTTTATATCCTTGTTTCTAATGGAGTAGTATTTCACCATTTGACAGATTGCATCATGGGTCCTGGATCACGAAAGACTAGCGCATCCTCAAACTCTATCAAATTGCGTGGAATTGCAGAAGCTACAACATCTGTTCCTCCTCCTATTGTGGCATCTACTCCTCCGATTGTTCTATCTCTTTCTACCGGTACAAGTGTTGCAGATAAGTACATCTCTCTCTGACAATCCTAAAAGTACATTTACATATGTTCATCCTGCTAGTTTTTAGCTTGGTTTTGCGATTCAGTGATCCAGTAAACTAGGAGTTATGTAAATTTTTTAAAAATCTGAACATAAGTAGTTATGTCATAGTATTTATTATGGTCTAGGAAATTTAAAGCACATCATTGTCCCCTTGTTATACACTTAGAAGTTTGACCATGGATGGTCGAAGTAGAAAATGGTCCCTCCATTCCATCCATACTAGTTAAGGAACAAAGAAAAAATAAAAAGAACAAGGCATTATATGATCATTCGAACATTCTGCTGTGAAGATCCATGGCCAAAAGGGGCAGTTGAGAGCAAACATAAAAGAAAAGGCATTAAGGTTGTTCTTTGGTATAATAGTGCGTGTATCTCTCTCTTCTTTTATACTATTCTTGCATTTCAATTGCAGGTGCACCGTCAAGACGTGTGCAGGGGCCTACACTTGGGAAAAGAGTTAGAAGGCTGATTGAAGGCAAGGATGGGACGAGACTTCGAGTTTATATCACACAAGAAATGAGAACTTTTTGTGGGGCAAATGCAACTAAAGTGGCCAATGAATTAGGGTCACAAATTAGGAGGATGTGCCATCCTACTACTGATAGTTTTTGCCACTCGTGGAAACTGGTTTATCATGAGGTGAAAAGGGCCGTAACACAAGCCGTACGGGTAAGAATGTGAAACTATGCGTAATGATTATTTCTAGTGAATAATGAAATATTGTAAGGGATTAGTTCCACTTATTATACGCTTTTAGGACAAATATGAAGTCACCGAAAATGATGTTGAATACACTCCGTTAGTTGAGCAAGTTTTTATGCGCAAAGCCAACTTACTCTACAAAGACTGAAAATGGAGAATGAGTGATCATTACGAAAAGACAAAGGATCATTACGAAAAGACGAAGGAAGATGGCAAAACCTCATATCAGCTTCTTTTTACCGAAGACATAAGCCAGGATGCTTGGAAGTTTATGATTGATCGTATATTCAATGATCCAAATTGGAAGGTTGATAAGATAATTGTATGAGTTACATTTCCAATTCTATGTTTATATCTAACAAGTTCTTTTTTTTAGCCCCGCAAAATAGCTGGAAAAAAAAATAGAAATGCTCCAGTAGATGGTTTCTCTGTGGCTTCTCGTGGTCATTTTTTGGGTTCTTGATCATTTGCTATTGCAATCACCATTGAGGTGAGATTTTTTGTGCATTGTTAAGACCTTTTAAATACCATCTATGCCATGTAAACCAAAATCAAACTATGTTCCCCCTGAATCATCCTAGTTCTTACCTGCACTTCATCCATGATTAATTATTAAAGGTGTTATACATTGATAGAGAGAAGACTGAAGAGTACTAACCATGTACTGTCACCCAGCTAAGTCTATTTTTTGGAAAAGAATTAGTTAATCTTGCGCTAGTACAGCTTCATTTAGTTAGTTGGTAGCAAAATAAGCCATTTTTTCTGCCAGCTTTTAGGTATGCATTTAGTAGGCTCCATTGATGAAAGATTTTTAATTGTTGATCATTGCATATCAATAGACTCGTCCCCTCTTGGCAACCCTATCCTTCTATTGAAGGATGTCAGTGCAAAACAGAAGTTAGCAGAATAGTGCTTCAAGGGCATTCCTTGAGATTCAGATTCTGGGATTGGCTAGGACAAGAAGGGGGATTGCTGGAGAACATTTGACTGCTATGCATGTTATTGATGTTTATAGAACGAGAAGAATTTAGCTTAAAAGTGGTTGATCTTATATGTCAGAACACTGACCTGTCAAGAGTGGGAAAAAGTTTGTGGCCGGTCATTAGTGTATGGCTTATACCTTTTAGTAAGTATCATGCATAAGTTGCTGCTTAGCACAACCAAGCAAGGGTTGAAGGTGTTTTGGTGGGTTTTTAGTCAGATATTTTTTTCCAGTGACCATATGTTGTTTGAGTTCATTGCTGATTGGTTATTATGATTCTTGTTGGCCTGTGAATGAGCTTGAAAAACAAAGTAAATTATTTCCAAATGACCCAAGTAGTTTGAGGCTTTGGGCGAGGTAATGAGTTGAGTGTGGTGTTGCTTGGAATTTGGAGATGTAGGTGAAAATAAAAAATGCATTGCTGATCTCTGTTGATTTAACTTTAACATTTTCTTGATCATTCCTTTTTGTATGATTTGGAAGACTACTTTATTTTAAAAGAACTCAATAATAAGAGGTTCGGGTTTGAGCAAGTGTTTCTTATTTATGTCAATATAGAAGAAATTTAGGGGTCAAAAGCCCCTATTTGAAAGAAAAAATATCTTCTTTTGCTGCTCTTAGTAGATCAATGTGCTTTCCAGACTGCAAAGATGCCAGATTAACTAATAGCTGGCAAAAAAAAGAATTAGTCTATTTCTTATCATGCCAGCTATTTATTTTCTTCTTTTTCTTCAAGATAATTTGACGTATATGTATGCCTATTTCTATTGAGACTCCACATGGTAAAGGACATATGCATATTTATTTTGGTAACTATTCAAACTATGGTTATTTGAATATGTTAGGCAGACAGGCCTAATGGAAAGGTGTCAGATTTATGTGAGAGATACCAGACATCACTTACATTGAAAGACGGTGGATGGATCGATCCTCAATGTGCCTCATGTATGCATCTAATATCTGTAGGCTTTTTGTTTTTTCTTTTTCAATTAGTCTATTTCTTATATTTTTTGTTGTTTCTTTTCTTCTTTTTGCAAACGACAGGCGAGGATGGTGGCCACGCGAGACGAGGCGTCTTAATGAGGATGTCCGCTGACGGATGAAGAACTTTCGACGATTCATCTTGGGGAAGCAAAGTATTACATAAGGGGATTTTGGGTTGGCCCAAGGCCCTCATCCTTCTCTTCCCAATCCAGCTCCAACTTAGTAGGGTAAGAGCTGCAGAAAGTCCAATCTGAGCTGGAGTTACTTCGCAAGGAGTGACGAAGAAAATGGGACGAGTATGAAAGGCGGTGGGAGGAGGGGCGAAACCGGCGTGACGAGGAGCAAAGACAACGGGAAAAGCAACAAAGGCAAAGAGATGAGGAGCTAAGGCTAAGAGATGAGCAAAGGCAACGTGAATTTGATGAACTCAAAGCCATGATGATGACGCAAATGCATTGACGAGACAATATGTGATCGAGGTGATAGTGGGAAATATTCGGTACGTAATTTCCTCTTGCTAGGAATTAATGGGTTAGCTTTTAATGAGCTGTTAAAATCAACTTTATCAAATTGGGAATATAACAATTACTTTTCAAGGCTTAGGATTGTTATTAAATAGATTGGAATACAAAGTTGCCCTATCTGGTCTTGCAATTGGTGCATATAAATAAAAGTTACTCCATATTGAATCCTTCAATCATGCTCCTATGTTTATACTTCCTCTTTGCAAGTGGTTCCTTATCTCTTGAAATTCTCGAAAAGTTTTTCGGAAGGTTTTTTTCTTTTTGATTGAGTATCATTTTCCTTTTTATATATGTTTACTGGTGTGTCTGGTAAGTAAATAATCATGGGCATTAATGATTAGAGTAGTAAATTTTACAAAGTGAGAGAAGTGATACTCCCTCCATCAATTCACTCCCTTTTTCTGTTTTTTTTTTTGGACTAGAAGCAAGGCAAATCTCCGGAATAGTCGTAGTAGTAGTTTGTTTGCATGCTCGTGTATGCTAAGCAAAGCATTATTGGATTCTTGTGACATGGTTCTATCTTGGCACCTTGCATTATCTCTCATTGCATTCTCTCCTTTTTTTTCAAAGGCGCAGCCTATGGGAATCCTTTTTCTTGGACTTATCACTCTTTATATCTCCTTCAGCAAATTCCTCTGTCTATGGTCTTCGCAACACGTCCAGAATCAACATGTTTGCATTCCCATCATCAGATAACTTTTCACTTGAAATTTGTACGATTTATCAAGGAGTGTGAAATTTTGGTATCTTTGGATACCCTTTTAAAACCTTGTACCTACATGTCTGCTTTCGGGCTATATACCAAAATCAACCAAATGTATGCCACATAATGCCTGTGTGTTAATTTTGTCTTGTGGACATCAGAATGTGCTTATTCTTTGGAGAGGTGTGAAGTCAATATCAAGCTGAGAAACATGAAAATGATGGTTGTACAGTTCTGAGCTTGTTTCTTTTACTCAGTAGGGTCTGGGTTACTATCATCTTCTAAAAATTCATGACATGCTTTAGGTGGCTCCTCTTCCTGATCACTTCCATAAGAGGTAGCATTGACGCATAAGTTAACCGACCATCTTAACTGGTGTCAATCTTCTTCGGTAGGTATTCTAGCCTGTCTGGAAGGATATATGAATTCAGTGCACTGATATGCTAATGGAATGAATTCTGTCTTCCACTCATTAAATCCTATATTAGCACTGATATGCTAATGGAAGAGGAACAACTTATTCTTTTTTTTATTATTAGGTGCATTCCTTTTTATGCCCAACTTATTTGCACCCAATTTTCTGAATTCTTCTTGCTATTAAGCTTTATTTATTTTTAAAAAATCCTATTTCCTGTGATAAGATGGTGGAATATTTACTTTGTATGGATATTTAGTGCAGTCATTGAGTTAGGTAATTAGGTTAAGCAAAGTTCCAAGCTGTTGCCCTTTGTGATTGAGATGGGTGATGTCTGTGATGATGAAACTTAATTTAAATCCTCAGCATTTGGATGGATGTAGATGACCGTATTCACCAGGCATTGCAAAAGAAAATTTTGCCAGAGGTAAAATATACATTCTAAGAGGCAGAGCTGAACAGTTTTTGAATTAACTTAGTCTTTGTCAACTTTTCACTGGGCATGCTATGTTCACATACTTTGCTCTATTAATCTTTTACAATGGCATTCCTTTTCTTAATATGTCATCTGCAATTTATATTATTGAACATTTTTCCTTGATTAGGTTAGGTTTCTTTTCTTCCCTTGATGTACCATTGTCAAGTTTGTATCAATATCATGAGTCTCATTATTGTGTTTTGTTATTTCCATAGATATTGGAGTATCTGGCATCTCGTTAAAGAGTACATATGAAGAAGTTGGATTTTTGCCGTGGATTCTACCGTAATTTAGTTTTCTCACTGTTGAACTTTTTTATTATTTTGCGCTCTAGGGCTTGGATATGATATGTTTGATGCTATGTACACTTTTCGTTATTTTGTACTCTGCAAATTCGGATACCGTTTGTTAAGTATTTGGTGAACAACCTTTATTTATGGAAGTTATGAATGAATTGTTCTTGAATTTTAATACTTGATTACAATAGATTGGTAAATAAATGTTGCTCAATTTAATTTACTGTGAATCATCAAATAAAAAAAATCTAAGCAGATTTTAGAATTAGTTTTAAAATAAAAGATGCCAACTATTTAGTGGCTAATTATTTTCACATTTACCGACTAAATAATTAGTTGGTAATTTATCAAATATTTTCGGTAATTTATTAAATATTTGCCGACTAAATAATTAGTCAGTAATTTATCAAATATTTTCAGTAATTAATTAAATATTTGCCGACTAAATAATTAGTTGGTAATTTATTAAACATTTACCAACTAAATAATTTGTCGACAATAATTACAATTAGCCAACTAAATAATTAGTTGGGAATAACCAATATATGCTGACTAAATGTTTTTTAGTTGGTAATTGCCTTTGTCGACCGCAATTTCCCAACTAAATTGCCGACCAAATGTTTTAGTCGGGAAATACTATTGCCGACTAAATTCCTACCTTTTGCTGACTAAACTGTTAGTCAGGAATGGTGTAATTTCTTGTAGTGAATGCTTCCGAAAATAGTTATTAAAAAATAGCTTTGCAATTAATGCTTCCGAAAATAGTTCTTAACTCCTTTCTGTTCATTTTCAATCTCTCTCCCTCCTCTTCATTGACAGAAGTGCACCCACTTCGATCTAGTGGAGTAGCATTTGTCCATGTATGCAAATAAATATAAAAAATGTACATGCATATGTATACTACGTATTAATTTTACACATGACTCACAATGATTATTTGCATATATGTATATATATGCACATGCACCACTTTAAAAAACTTCAATGAAAAAATTAACCAATTTTCAGTCAGGCTTGTATTTTTGCAAGTTGGCTCCTAATGTTTCTCATTTCATTTTATTATTAAACATTGAACAATGATCTGAATAAGAAAAATAACTAAATGAAAGCTAAAAAAAAAATGCATTATAATCTTTTTTTAATCAGATCATGCTAAATCATAAAGCGCTTTAACCAGGGTTAAGTTTTTGTTTTTTTATATAATTCCAACTAAAAGTACAATATAATTTTGTTTTTTTTATAAATTTTTTTAAGACTTAATAGTGAGTGGGCAACCGAGCTTAAGATCAGGCTTGGGCAATCCAAACGTAGGAGGCGGCACTGGTTAGTCACATAGTAGGGCTCTTCGTTCCCGTTTTCGATCAATCCGCAATTGCGTTCTCAATTCTCACTCTTGAGAGTGTAGTAATTTCCAAATTTTGTCTCAAAAATTCGAGCACAAAAGATAGAGAAACGTTTGGGTGACCAAGCAAAATAAGCAAAAATTAGAGGAAAATAAGTCAAAAGTCGTGAATGTTAAGAATGTTAAAGACTGTTAGTTAACGGTTGAGTTTTTAATGCCTTGTTTGGATTCAAACTTGAAAAAAAATTCCAACTAAAAAAATACTCATTATCCATACTTTCAATCATTACTCTTATTTTTTTGTGTTCACTCATTATCTATATCTTCAATCATTACTCATTATCTCTCTCCACTCATTATCCCTATCTCCAATTATTACCCTAATTTCCATCTCCACTTATTACCAAAAAAACCAAACCCAAGAAAATTCAAATTTGAATCCAAAAAAGCATAAATAGTGAGAAATAGTAACAAATCAAATTAAGGGTTACGTTTTCTCACCAAATCTCCTAACAAATTGGACCAATGAAAATTCATCATTCCTCTTCATTAATACAGCGAGTTCATTCATAGGCCGTAATCTCTACGGTAAATGAGCTCATGTAAAATTATTATATGAACTACTCCTTCTATCTCAAAATAGAGTATTTGTTCGATCCGAAAAATGAGGACTTAAATATGACACATATTCAAAAAAAAAATTCATAATTTAAAAGAACTTGTTGATATCTGATAAATTGTTGACATCATTATGAATTTTTTTCTGAAAAAATTAAATTAATTTTAATTCCTGATTTTGCGGACCGAATAAACTATTCGAGATAGGCTAAACACCATGACTGTATGTGTTCTTGGTGTTTGTGTGTCTATTTGTCTTCGTTGTTTCCAAAATGAATGGTTGGGGTGTGTGTGTATATATGCGCTCCTGGTCTTTGTGCGTTTGTTTGTATGGGCTGTGTATGTTTTCTTGTGTCTTCCTTAAGATTATGTGTGTTGGGGTTTGCAGATTTTATTTTTATTCACCCTCGTTGAAAGAGGTGAACATTACCCTTCTTTTAATCGGTTGAAATGACGTGGATTTCACTACAAAGTGAAGTCATGCTTATCAAAAAGTGTATTGCAGGAGTATGATTTACACCATTTCAACCAATAAGAGGGAGGGTAATGTTCACCCTCTTTTAAGGAGGGTGAACAAAATTGCACTCGGGTTTGCGTCTTGAGTATTCTGGGCTGGTGTTTTGTCCGGATATGGGCTGTTTACAAATGCTGTTGGTTCAGGGCTATGTCTCACTAACTGGTGTAACGGTCTTGTTCATTGGAATAGTTTTATGGGAGTTTGGAGTTGGGACTTGTGGATCTCATATACTCCATGAATGAAGCTACACCTAAATCTGCAATTGAGGGGAATATTTTAGTAGTATTAGATGGGGTTTTTGTTTTTTTATGTATAGCAAGGTTTTGAATATCGTTTCGGCAAGAGTATCGATTTTTTTTTATTGGTACAGGACGTACCAGTACCGGTAAGATACTGGGTACTGTTTCGAATTTATCGCTATTAGTGTTATTTTTCAACAAAAAAGAATTTACGGTATAATATATGCGTCTACTAAAGATCTAAATGAAAAGTAGTCCGGTATTTGTTTGATGTCATTTAGTACTTGAAGAAAAAAAAAATTTAAACCTAGTTCGGTACCGTCCGGTTCTGACCGGTATATCTGGTACGGTTGGTATTTGAGCCGGAACAAAATTAGAGAGATAGGGTACCGAATTTGGACAATACCGGTATGTAACCTTGATATATATAGTCTTAGATTGGGGTTTGATAATTTAGGTGGGTTTGGATTAAAAAGTCAATTGACTTATTTTTTTTTTGTGTCTCTATTCAAATTTTTTTTTTTGCATTTGTTTTTTTTGCGTCAAACTTTTATAACTTCTAAATTCGTCTCGTCGAGAAAAATCGGAAAAGTAAAAAAAATATGATATAAACTCATAATTTTGAATAAGGACAAAAATAAGTCAAAAGGTTAAAATTTTATACTAAACTAATAAATGCAATTTTTTAAAATAAAGATGAAAAATAAGTTATTGTTTGACTTTTAAAGCCAAATTAGCCCAGTAGTCTTGAAGCTCAACCCAAAAAACTCAATAAAATCGAAAAAATCCGATCAAATCAAACCACCCCGAACATAATTCAATCCATCCAATATTTTGACCGAAGTCAGTTTCTATCATTTCTAGACCGGACCGATTGTTTTGGTCCACCATATCCAAAGATTCCAACCGAACCGAACCGAACCACACCGATTCGATTCCATCCCTAGATGAGGTGTCTTTGATTTTTACCCGAGTAGTCGTGCACATATACTATAATGGTTTTTCCAAGTGGCAGACCGTACCAAGGCGACAAGTGTTGGTCCCGAACCGGTCATTAAATTCGTTATGGAAGTGGAAGGCCGTACTACCATGGGCGACATGTGTCGGTCCGAACCGATCGTTAATTCGTTCTCGAAGGTAGATCTCTCATCTTTAGTCCCACCTTGAGCTAATCCTTTTTGTTTTTTGTAATTAATAAGTACCAGTCCATTTAGATCCGTCTTCTTTTCTAGCTACCACACCAATTGCATTTTTAGGCAAACTTCTACCGCGAATGCTACGGTGTCTTGAGCTACTCCTTTTTGTTTGTAATTAATGAGTATCAATCCATTTAGATCCGTATTCTTTTCTAGCTACCACTTCAATTGCATTTTTTGGCATTTCTAGGTAAACTTCTACCACGAATGCTATGGTGTCTTGAGCTACTCGTTTTTGTTTGTAATTAATGAGCACCAGTCCATTTATATCCGTCTTCTTTTCTAGCTACCACACCAATTGCATTTCTTGGCAAATTTCTACTGCGAATGCTATGGTGTCTTTGTTATTTCTCTTGTGATTTTCGATTATATATGTTTTTTGTGGTTTCAGTTATGCTTCTTGTGATTTTGGTTATGTTATCTTGTAATTTTCGATTATGTCCTTTGTGGTCTCATGTCATACAACACACGGATCCACACATGACATAATATGAAACCACACATGATATAACCGAAAACCTCAAGAGGTATAACCGAAACCACAAAAGGCATATATAACCGGAAACCACAAAAGATATAAAGGAAACACCGAAAGTGAAGACACCATAGCATTAAAGTGAGGAAAGATAAGAAAGAAAAAATAATTAAGTAGGAAAATGTGAGAAAAGAAAGGGATTTTGGAGGTTATGCCTTTGTAAGGCCTTAATTATACATATCACTGGTCTTGGTTATGTTTGTAATGATCCAGTTATGCCAAAAATTACGGTGTCCCCAAATGAAAGGTAGACACCATAGCATCATCCTTCTTAGAACCCTGTTTAGTCATTTCTCTTCTATTCTCTCTCAAACCAAAGAATGGGAGAGAAAATATTTTAACATTATGTTTCGCGTTCTTTATGTTCCTAACAAAGCATTCATTTTCGGCGTTAACATTATGTTTCGCTTATAATTTTTTAAACGTCGAATAAAAATCAATAACATAATTGATGTGCGATGTTTTTATTGGTAGCTAAATTTTCAATTTTATTGCTACATCATATCATTTATTTTGTAAATAAATTAATGTGAAAGGAAGTCTATTCATGTTCAGTACGTTAGCAAAAAATTTGTGAGAACTACCTCTCTTTTTTTTTTTGGGTGCAACAGAAATAGTGAGATCTACATCTCTAACTTTTCCACTAAGGCACTAAGATTAGTTTTTTTAAATATTTTGCAAAAATCTTGTTTTCGTACTAGTTTCGTATATGATTGAACTATTGCTTTTTTTTACTTTCTCACAAATTTTCTTTTACTATCAAATGGACACATTGATAAACACTTTTATTTTTCGTTGATTTCACTTCACTTAAAAAAAATTGAGAACAATTTTTTTGACAAGTGAACGGAGCCTAAGTCCTATATTTGAATAGAGTTGGACTACGGTTACGTAATGCCATTGCATAATATGGGTGTGGGGGGCCCACCCTGAAATCTCGCAGAAATGATCCGAGCAATTCAAATTGGTTTTACAATAATTCTTGAGTCGTCTTTTAAATAGATTCTTAAGTTGCCATTAATATAATTAGCTAGTAAATTTTCGGATAACTGTAAATGCTTGACCTAATGCATGTTTCAAACATCAGAAATGTTACACACACAGCAAAAGTGCACAGATTTTGTGCACAGATTTTTTGTGGGGCCCACTACGGGTCCCACACAAATAATCCAAGTCGTTCATTAAATGTAAAATATTTTTTCAAGGGCCTCCGCAAAAAATCAGCTTAATCCAACACCTATAAGTGCTTGATTCAATCATCTAACTTTTCATTATCCTGAAATTCGAATGAAAAGTTAAATGATTGAATCGAGCACCTATGAGTATCGGATTGAGCTGATTTTTTGCGAAGGCCCTTGAAAAAATGTTTTACATTTAATGAACGGCTCGGATTATTTGTGTGGGACCCATAGTGGACCCCACAAAAAATCTGTGCACAAAATCTGTGCACTTTTGCTGTGTGTATAGCATTGCTGTTCAAACATACATTTAGAATTAAAGATCCTGAATTCTAAATAAAGACGTCACTTAGGATTGGATCGTTTGTATGAGACTCCGAAGTGGATCTCCCACACCCCTCTGTGCACTATCGAACACACTTCATTGGTACCCATAGTATTTTTGGTTTCGAAAATACTCTTGAGTCTCTTGACATACATACCCACTAGCAGATTGCTTGTGCCTAAAGGCACTTCAAACAACAATCTAATATTTTCTTTTAATATTTCATGTCATCACCCATATAGATTCAAATAAAAGCCCACCTTAAGAAAGAAAATAGAAACATTCGACAAACCGACCATAATCATTCAATTTATTCATCATAGATTTGGAAGGTGGATTACTTGTGTTGGGTTGTGCGGAAAAGAAAGTTGAAAGTAGAAACACGTTTTAGGGTATTGTAGAAAAACGTGAGGAGAGAGTGATTTCAAATGTCTAAGCTGTAAAGTTTATTTTTAATCAAAAAGTTGGGGAGAGATGGAGATAGGGAAGGATAAAAATATAAAATATTACTGTACCAAAAAAGGTATAGAGATAGATTTGGCAAGGAAAGCATTAATTAATTTTTTTTTTTTTCCTTTTGTGATTACACGGCTACTAAATAGCTATAAATATTGCTTTCATTTGTGGATCCGCATCCTCTTTGTTCTACGGGTGAAATAGAGATCTCCATTTTATAAGTGACACCTCGCGTATTTGATAATGAACAATTAAGATGATTAGAAAACAAGTCCTTAGCTTGTTAGAAAAAATAAAATAAAAAAGGACCTTATAGAATAACAAATGGTGTATTAGGAAACAAGTCCTTTTTGTAGTTGATGAACATCAAGGTAGATCATAAATTCCAAGGGCACAATCTTGTGAAACAATGTCAGAGACTTAAAAGTTTGCTCCCCCTTAAAATTTCAAGGCCGAAACCTCTCGAGTACTTTTCACTTCTTTCAAAAGTGAAAAGTGAGATTGGTCTCTCCAAATTAATCGACGTGCTTGTAAGTTGAACCATACATATGAGTTGAGTAGGGTAAATTAGGATAACCCCCATCTCTCTCTCTCTCTCTCTCTCTCTCTATCTATGTCTCCCCATCAAAAATTAAATAAGGAATTTATTAGCAAAACGGAATTAATCACATAAAGAGTGTGAAAAAGATTGATTTGAGGCGGGTTTGTTTGCGAGTCTGTTGGGGCATCCTTATAAATACACCAACTCTTCAACAACGTCTCTCCTCACATCTCTCCTGCTTCTCCTCCCCCTCTGTCTCAAGCTCAAAATCTCCCCACAAAAGACCCAAAAATCATAAACCAAAAATATCTCTCCAATTCCCTCCTAGATTCTTTATTCTCTCCTCACAATCCCTACCCAACCGTAAGTCTCTCTCTCTCTCTCTCTCTCTCTCTGTGTCTGTTTATTTAAACCTTTCAGAGTGACTCATTTATCTGTTCGTTACACTTCTTTGATTAACAGTTTCTACATGGGTTAATACAGTGACAACTACTAGATCTCACAGTAATAATGTTCTGGTAAAACGCTTAATTATGTGATTCGATATGCATTTGTGCTCTTGTATTTATGTTTGATCTTTCCTGCACTACGGACGGGGTCTCCTGCTCCTTTTCTTGGTGTCCTATTTTTTATTATTAGTACCTTTTTCAAGATATGGCATATTTAATGAAATAGTAGTAGCATTTAACTCTAGAGATTAGTCCGGTTGTTTGGTGGGTTTGCTCCCCTGTACGATCTACCGGGGTTCATTCTTGGGGTTATGCCGCAAGAAGGTAATTTCTTGTGAATTCCCAAGTCCTGGCATGGGTGGGTGGATGGCCCACTGTTGACCGGCCTGGGAAGGGGATTATTACTTTGGATGCGCGTAAATTGGCCTGGACAACTCCAACCGTCGAACCCAAAACAAAATTTTGTGGCATTTTTCAATGTGCCCATATTCCTTATTTCTTTACAACTAGGCATATACAGCTCTACATAATGGATTGCTTAACCTTTGAGTATGGTATGAGTATATTACAAATCGCAAGCAGAATTGTTCACAATCAAAAAATTGAAGCAGTAGAGAAGAGATGGAGGATAAAGGATGCTAACAACGGAAGTTGCTTGAGAAAATTGAAGCTTCAAAAAGATAAAGTAGTTGAGGAGGGTTTAGGAATAACGAACTGGAGCAGAGCTTAGGAAGACCAACGCCTTTTTATTTGTTTCCCTTCTTAATTTCAGAGAGGGAAATCTCTATATTTGTACAATTGTGAGTCTTTTTTCCCCCCCAAATCATGGAATGTCCTTTGAATTCTTGTTTTTGTTGCCTTTGAAGTTCAATGTCTTGATGATTCCCTGCAAATGCTTTTCTATGTCGTTTAAGTTTTAACTCATGTCTATGAATGTAGAAAAGTTTTTTGTTTCTTTGTCTTGCCACATTCTTGCGCAAAAGACTTCTCGCAGAAACTTAGCCACAAAATTCATAAAGTGGTTTCGTGAAGAGTCCAACTATTTTATGCAAATCTAAAAACACGCTGAAATAAGCTATCCCCCGGGCTAAAAAGCCAACCAAGACTAAAACCGCCACTTTGTCACATTTTTGTAGGGCACTTCGAGTTATTACATGATTTAGGATCATCTTAGATCTGGGATATATGTATCGTGGAATAATGTTCCTCTCCATTTTCTTGTATATATAAGCATATTGCTTTTAGATGTTTTCCCACGTTTGTCCATAAATGATTAGTTTCTTATCTGCTTTGTTTCTAATGAATTAACGTTCTAATGTGGGATATGTACAGTTTGTTTGGACATGGCTGAATACAAACCCAAGAACATCCTCATAACTGGAGCTGCTGGCTTTATTGCATCCCATGTTGCCAACCGGCTTATCCGGAACTACCCTCAATACAAAATCGTTGTTCTGGACAAGCTCGATTACTGTTCAAACTTGAAAAACCTCAGGCCCTCTCAATCATCCCCAAATTTCAAGTTCATCAAGGGAGACATTGGGAGTGCTGACCTTGTCAACTTCATTCTCCTTACAGAATCCATCGACACAATTATGCATTTTGCAGCCCAAACCCATGTCGACAACTCCTTTGGAAATAGTTTTGAGTTCACCAAAAACAATATCTACGGCACCCATGTCCTTTTAGAAGCTTGTAAAGTCACTGGCCAAATAAAGCGATTTATTCATGTGAGTACTGATGAGGTTTACGGAGAAACAGATGAGGATGCACTTGTGGGAAATCATGAGGCTTCTCAGCTCCTCCCAACAAACCCTTACTCTGCGACTAAAGCTGGGGCTGAGATGCTTGTTATGGCATATGGACGGTCATATGGTTTACCCGTAATAACTACTAGAGGAAACAACGTCTATGGACCCAATCAGTTTCCCGAAAAGATGATTCCCAAATTCATCCTCTTAGCCATGAGAGGAAAGAGTCTTCCGATTCATGGGGATGGCTCTAATGTGAGGAGTTACCTCTATTGTGAGGATGTTGCTGAGGCTTTTGAAACCATTCTCCACAAGGGTGAAGTTGGGCATGTTTACAATATCGGCACAGATAAGGAAAGGACAGTGCTTGATGTTGCCAAGGATATATGCAAACTGTTTACGTTGGAGGCAGATCAAGTTATCAAGTTTGTGGAGAATAGGCCATTTAACGACCAAAGGTACTTCTTGGACCACCAAAAGCTCAAAAACTTGGGGTGGTCAGAAAGGACGACATGGGTAGAAGGCCTAAAGAAGACCATGGAGTGGTATTTGAGCAATCCAGATTGGTGGGGAGATGTCTCTGGAGCGCTTCTCCCTCATCCAAGAATGCTGATGATGCCAGGAAGTGAAAGAAATGCATCTAATGTTGGAATTCTTGCCGCCTCTCATGTGGCAAACAAGTCCAGTCATAAGGGAATGGTGATTCCTGTTCCTAAAACCAATCCCACAAATCAGAAACCTCGTCTGAAGTTTTTGATATATGGGAGAACTGGTTGGATTGGTGGACTTCTGGGGAAACTATGCGAGAAACAAGAGATACCATTTGAGTATGGAAAAGGACGTTTACAGGAGCGCTCACAGGTGTTGGCAGATATACAGAGTGTTAGGCCCACCCACGTTCTCAATGCTGCTGGAGTGACGGGTCGACCCAACGTGGATTGGTGCGAGTCTCATAAACCTGAGACAATCCGCACTAATGTTGTTGGCACACTAACTTTGGCAGATGTTTGCAGAGAGCATGGGCTTTTGATGGTGAATTTTGCTACTGGTTGCATTTTTGAGTATGATGATGCTCATCCATTAGGTTCAGGCATTGGATATAAGGAAGAAGACAAACCCAATTTCATTGGTTCCTTCTATTCAAAAACCAAGGCCATGGTAGTTCCTTTCATCCTTCTTACGTCATTTTATTAGCTTCAAATTTTGCAAATAGATCATAGATCAACCAACTTTTTTTCCTTTCTCCGAACCAGGTCGAAGAACTTCTGAATGAATATGACAATGTGTGCACCCTCAGAGTCCGAATGCCAATATCATCTGATCTGAGCAATCCACGGAACTTCATCACGAAAATTGCGAAATATGACAAAGTGGTCAATATCCCCAACAGCATGACCATATTGGATGAGCTGCTACCCATTTCCATTGAGATGGCCAAAAGGAACTTGAGGGGCGTATGGAACTTCACAAACCCAGGTGTTGTGAGCCATAATGAGATCCTCGAGATGTACAAGAAGTACATCAACCCTAACTTCAAGTGGGTTAATTTCACGCTAGATGAACAAGCCAAGGTAATCGTTGCCCCTCGTAGCAACAATGAAATGGACGCCTCCAAACTGAAGAACGAATTCCCTGAGTTGTTGTCTATTAAGGAATCGCTGATCAAGTACGTTTTTGAACCCAACAAGAAAAGCTTCACTGCTTGAGTCACATAACCATTTGATGCAAGTAAGAAGAGATCTTTGCCTGAAGCACAAGCCTGCTTTCCATTACAATAACGTCTAAAAATCCTTGTCATTCTTTTTCATATTGTCCTTTTTTATCCTTTCCGTTAATTTATAATTTGCCATATCTAGTGTAACTTATAGTCTGTCTAGTTTGAAAATGAGCTCCAGAAGGATACATGCTATATGTTTATGTCTCCTGCAAGTTTAGAGTTGTGTAATATATATTAAGATTTTAATGCATCTCCAGTTTCACTAATCTTTTCAAAGTTTTTCCTTTGATACACCGGCTAACACTGTGACTGATATACCGTCATCTTGCTTTAGTTCATTAGCTAGTATCATTTTTCTCAACCATTATCGCGTTCTGTTTTGTTGCTCTTCAAACATTAAAAGCTTGTAACAGAAAAAAGTGACTGAAAATTTGCATTCTAAGCTTGTTGCTCTTCAAACATTAAGGTGACTGAAAATTTGCATTCTAAGTGCTGTTACTTCAGCAATAGTTGATCCTATGATTGTATCACTATCACATTTGAATACTTGTTTCGTGATTTTCAAAGTTTGGACTTTGGAGTCATAATCCTAGCTATCAATGAAGTTTATTACGCTTCCAAAAAAAAAAAAAAAAAAATCCTAGCTAGTAGAATGGAGTGAAGTTATTTTATTTCCAAAAAATAAGTTGAAGATATTTTATTTCCCAAAAGACAATGTTTAGTTCCAACAAGAAAAATGAAAGAAAAAAAGTGAGATGATTTGTAGAGATTGAGACCAAGAATTCCCTCAGTATATGATATATTCTCATTAGTTCTTCAAAATCCCAAATCCACTTTTAAACCTTGAACTCTAATCATTGATTAACAACAATCTTACAATAGGCTAATATTAGACAGAAGACCAATTATCCCATCAAAACATCCATGGAAACACAGGAGAAATCATGAAAATTTTCTTTGCCGATCAAAAGAAAAACTCGGCCAAATCCGAAATACAAAACACAGGAAGCCAAAACTTATTCACAAAGGGTCGATACATCGATTATATATAATTATAATTCAGCAGCCAAGCTGTGTTGTTCCACACTCCCTAATACAATGTTTCTTTCCTCTCCCTTTCTGACTTTTTTGTTCATTCAGGATTGCATGTGCATATACAATCTGAAACACCGTAAATCTCGTCTTGAAAGATCTCAATCTATCCTCCCTTAGTTTCCAAAATTGTATTCAAAAAGAAAAAAACATGCACATAGAAACAGAGAAATGTGGAGCAGAGAAAGTTCTGATTTGTTTAGATGGTGTAAGGAGCGGGCTTGGGCAAGTCCTTGACAATGCCACACAGCTGGGTGTTGTCCGGTACGTTGTATTCGTCCCTAAGGGATCGTGCCGGCGAGAGGACGCTGAGGTAGAGCTGCTGTCCCAAGTATGCATTCTCCCACATCTCTGACCTAAGGTTCCACATGCCGGCGTTGTCCAATGTCGTCATAACGGCGGCCCACGAACCAGGGTACACGTGGATGTTGTGCCTGCTCACCGCGTCCAGTAGGTTGTAGTTCTTCCTCTTCTCCGGGCTCCACTTCCCTGGCTCAATCGCCACAGCAAAGAAGGAGTACCCGTCCAGGTGCCACGTCTGAATCGTCTTCTCGGGGTTTTCGAAGATTATCTCCACGAAGTTGCGGAAGGTTCCGTTGACGACGTTTGGGGCCACAACGACCTTGTTGTTTGACGGCTCGGGTGCGTCCTGCATGAGGTTGTACGAGAACACTTTGTCCGGGACTTCGAAGTACTCAGCGAGCTTCAATGGTGTGGCGGTGGAGTCAAGGTGGGAGACACCGTTGACGGTGTAACGGAGCTTGCCGTCCACAAGAGCCTTGGAGTTCACCAGCTTGATGGTGCGGGTGATGTTGATCTGGCCGTAGTGGTAGGAGCCTTGAGGGTTGGGACGGGCAGCGCTGGCTGTGAGATTCCAACGGAAGGAGCGGAACTGGTTGACGGACCAGGCAATGGCGCCGGTGGGAGTCTCCGGTGGGGGTGGTGGGAGTTCAGGAGAGGCAGGCCCCTTTCCGTTGGCGTATCGAATGATGCCAACGGCAGTGAGCGGCTTCCTACTGAACCTGGTAGAAACAACTGCGTAGTAGTCCTTAGGTTCTTGGTCGGCGGTGACCAGCGCCGAGAAGCACTGACCAACGTGCACGTCGAGGGATTCGTAAACGTTCTGGACTGTGTGGGAACCCTCCATCTCCACCAGCTTCAAGGAGTGGCCCTGGATCCTAAAGTTGACGGAGGTCTTGAGTCCAACGTTGCAAACCCTGTACCTGTAGGTTTTGCCTGCCTCCATGGTGAACAACGGTTCGGCATTAACGCCGACCTTGCCAGACTTGCCGTTGATGTGGACGCCATCGGGCCTGCCGAGGGAGCGCCCGCTGTCCAAGAGCTTCTTGAGAGATTTGTGTCCCCTGGCGTACCAATCGCCGACAACCATACTGTAGTCGTCGGCAGGGGTATCAAAGGGGACAGGGATGAGATCACGGCTCATGACCTGAAGGGGACCGAACCCACCAGCTGCCCTGTGAAGGGCGGTGGTGGGGAAGTAGTAGTAGCTCCCGATCTGATCCTTGACCTGGAAATGGTAGGTGAAGTTGGTACCCGGCTGGATTGGGCACGTGGTTCCGGCGGTACCGTCTTGCCAAGAGTTCTTCCTTTGTTGAATGCCGTACCAGGTCAGGAGGAATGGCTCGTCGAGCTCGTTGAACACGTTGACGACGATGTTGTTGTTGGAGGTGCTGTTAATCCTAGGACCGGGGAATTGGCCGTTGATGAGGATGCCTTGCTGAGGGACGCCCAAGGGGGAGATTGTGCCGTAGGTAATATGCCATTCAAAGAACAGGTAGGGATCCTCGGCCTGAACCACCGCCGGACCAACCCAAAGGCACGATAACAAAGCAACAGCCACCACGAACGAAGCGCAACCCATGACTACCTGGTTCTCACCTCTTTTATTTCCTTAGTTTTTTTTTTTTTTTCCTCCTCTAAATTGTGTTCTTCTTCTTGTTATTGTATGTACAAGAAGAAGAACAATGGGAGAATGTCTTATTCCGGCACTGAGATGTTTCTGTCATGCCATCATCTCTTTTTATACACAACTTGAATGGTCTCAATTACAAACCTCCTTAACAAAAACTCCCACGAACGGCTCTGCGGCTCGCCCTTCTTTCTTGCACCTCCCATCGCGGCTTTCCTTTCGTTTTTTCTCTTTCCAGTTTGTTTCGATTTTCCCAAAACTGTTCTCTCTCTCTCTCGCGCCACAGCATTTACGTGGACGGAATTCAGTGATTTTTGGATCGAGCAGTCTATTTTTGGAGTAGTCTGTTGATAGTGTGATTCGGTCCGAATTAACGAACTCTCTGACCGAGTCCTCCTACGTACAAGGCAAACATGTACAAGCATCCATGTAGCCATTGAAAAATACATTTAAAAAAAATTCAAAATTTATTTTTTAATTTTTTCTGTTCACTTATTTACTATCCACTGACCCAAATTTCACTGAAATGTTACGGTCAGCTCTTAGAACTGGTTTGGGGTTCAAGCAAGTTCATTTAAAACTTCTTGTGTTCTTATTCAGCGCTCTTGAAGTACCATAGTCGGATTATAATACTTTCGACCATTTACGTTCCTGTATAAATTTTGGATAGGGACATTACCATTTACTTTTGTTGGGTGATTGAGAGACGAGCAATGACCAACATTGTGTGGTGGCGATATTTTATTTCTAGCGAGTACCGCGTAGGCAATGTCACATGGTACGCTGGCAGTATCAAATAAATTGGCCGTGTGTTCCTTCCGCCAATTCTTTTGGCACTTTCATTAGACAATCAACTAGGGTAAATACAGCGAGAGCAATCATATTTTATTTCTAGAGAGTACAGTGTAGGCAATGTCATATGGTACTCTGACAGTATTGAATAAATTGGCCGTGTTCCTTCCGCCAATTCTTTTGGCACTTTCATTAGACAATCAACTAGGGTAATACAGCGAGAGCAATTGAGTAGAGAGAGAAGATTTTCATTTTTGTTCCAGTTTTGCATGGTCCAAGTGACGAGAGAGACGATACATTTATTTTGTAAAAAAGACCGAAGTATAACTTGAGTTTAATACATATCAAAATAAAGTTCCCTTGTGGAAAAATAGTAGCAAAAAAAAAAAAGGCAAGTCCAATAATGCCATGCTAAAAATGCATCCAACCAATTCTCCTAAGAAGAATACATTTCAAACTCCTAATTTCACCACAAAAAAGAAAAGAATACAAAATCAAGACATCCATCCTGTAGCAATCCATTTTGACAAGCAAATTTTCCTAAGAACAATAGTACATCGCAAACTCGTAATTTCAACAAAAGAACTAGTATAGAATACAAAATCAAGAGATGTTCTACCATGTAGCTATCCATTTTAATCTTCACAGATACTCGCAATCAAGCCAACTGCACCAACGATCAAGATCGAAGAAAAGCAGCACAAAATACCAGCAGAAGACTACAAGAAGAACATCCAAACCATCTCCCTAAATCTCGCCACCTGAGTGCGAACATCACCTGTCAGAAGAAAAATACACGTACATACGACTGTGAGAAACTAAACCCAAAACAGAATTCAATATCAGTTATTAATTTGAAAATTCAACTTCAAGATTCCCAAATCGAACTTCTATTTTCCAAAGGCAAGAAAGTGAGCAGCCAACACAAACGAATACAAGGCAAGAGGACAGCAAAGACAAAGAAAGGTGAAAACTAAAGCTAGATGGATTTTCTTAATCCTTCATTGGACACACGTCGATGGAAGGCTTTATTTACAATAATTTTCCTTCTCATGTTGCGGCTTCAGATTCATATTGCAAACTCATCAAACACTTGAGGCACTTCAATGGGACATCTTATCAAACATCATATAGTTGAAGAACCAATTTACTCGATACCCAGAAACAACATACCAGATCATTGCTTATAAACATATCAAAAGAGTAACCTTGGGTATACACAATTTTACTCTGAAACAAGACTTTGGTAAGAACAAAATAATTGAAGCCTTGCACATCATGTGTTAGGAAAGTGCCTTAAATTTGAAAACTTCCTTGTCGGACTAATTTTAGGGGTTTTCTTATAAATAGAAACCTTGGGTGAGTACTAGGGTTTGTCCCTTTTGAGTCATGACATCATGCTACCAAGAACAAGATGCTTCTCTACCTCTATTGCGCACGAGCTTGAGAGATAGAAAACTACGCAAGGTACAACACATGAAACATCAATACTGATGTTCTTTTAGGTTTGTTTGTCAACCTAAAACATGTACCATCGTTACTGACTAGTAAAAACATGCCTTTGTTCTAAGTATTTTAGATGAGATTTTTGTCGAAATTTCCGTTGTGTGTACCCATTTTAAACTATCACGTTATTACATTATTTAAGAGGTGATTCGAGGGAAACGGAAGTGCGCTCCTAGGCACCAGCTGAAAAGCTCTTTCCCTTTCTAATAGAAAGAAAGTAAGCTTCATAGCTCCAACCTAGTAAAGGGGTGTTGATGCCCTTCGTATAGGTTGAATTGCTGGATACGGGATCATCATAGTAGGCTGGACCAACATCCAGCCGGGAGAGGGCAATCTTTAGAAACAACAGGTCGTGCCCTAGAAGTAGGAGTAGCACAAAATGAGGGATTAGCTTTATTGACCCAATGATATACCACTAACATGGTAACATCTTCCTCGTTGGGCTCTGTGCACACTGGGAAAATGCTAACGTGGCAGGAAACCGGCCACTAGTTAGAAAGCTCCAATAAAGTATCGAGATGGCTATTACAATCAGGTGTGAAGAAATTACCCCCAATTTGTAAAGTACCCTATTTCTATTTAGGGAGTTAAGGCGAAAAATGGCTTGATGAATTGTTCTATGTGGTGATCATACCTTACCCATCAAAATGTAGTAATCAATGATCTCTTAAACAGCTAAACTTCGAGAGAAGTGAGGCCATGAGTAACGCCATTCCCCATTGCTAGTCTGAATACAGGACCTAATTTTGGGCGTAATATTGCAAGTGGTTGCTCTCATCTTGAATTAAGAAACTGCAGTGTGGTCAGACCCTTGAATTGAAGGTTACGGTGCTGGTACTTAAAATAGGAAGTAACAAGGGAAATATTTTAGGAGCAAAACAATTTTCTTGATAATACTACTACTCAAGATAATGAACCAAGTATGCAGTAATGCAGGTGCGAATCTAAAAGTAGCTTAGACATGACCCCCAAGATGTCAGCAAGGTTTCAGCATTTGCCCTTTCACTACGAAAGAAATGCTAATGTATAACAAGAAACTGAAGAGGATGCAGTTGCACCTAGTAGATACGAAACTAGTCCTAGTTAAAGAGATACAAATTCGCTACAAGGAAGCCTAGAACCTAAAGCAGTAAACCAAGATCAGCATACATGGTGTAGGGTGTTTCTTTCACACTTTCACTTGTGGAAGAGAGCTAAAAATAACTTACCTAGGTGTCACCACTAAACTACTCATTCCTCCTCTAATGCATCGTCACCGTCCATTCCTCCTTCGTCGTCATTCTTCTTCAAGTTCCCACATACATTACACTCCATCACACTCGACGGAGTGCCATTCGATGGAGGCAGAGGTGCCAATGTGCCCCAACAATTCTCTCTATTGCACATGTACCTCAAGAAGAAATACGCATGGGGAAAGTCACTCTCCTCTCCTTCTCCTTCTTTAACCCCATCATCCTCATCCACCATAAGTTCATCATTATCCTCCTCCATCGCCACTGCCTCCTCCTCCTCGTTATCCGACCAGTTCACCTCCACATTACACCGATCGCAAGTGCAAGTAAAACCATAATCCTCCTTCAATCTCCGCTGCCTCTCCGAATACTTGAGATTCACCGGAAAATAACTCAAACATATCTCCCTCCCTTGAGGAACATCGTGAATCACCCTCACAACTACATCCGTGTTACAAATACTTCCATTAGCAGCAGCAGCAGCAGCAGCACCAGAAGTATTACAATCCACATAATCGAACCTACAAGCATTCGGTAAACAATCATGGTTAAAAAACGAAGCATTCGGGTATATGCCGTAAGCCCTAACGGACCTCTCCCCTTTATCCCCAAACGGCTCCATCAAACCGAACGCGTTCGCCCTGTCCTTCGCCAGCAACGCCGCCGTCACCTCCACTGTAAAAAAACTCATCACTTGCTCGCCGTCACAGATGGAAATGATGAGAGAGTGGAGGAAGACGGCGTCGGCGTCCGGCGGGCAACCAGACCCACCATCAAGGCCCAAGACTCTTTGGAAATCGGGAGGGGAAACCCTGGAGAGATTGTACGCGGCCACGAGGAACCGGGCCTGGACCTGGAGCTCTTCGGTGCGCAAGGGAGGGGAGTTTCGGAGGCGGGTTAGGGTTTGGCAGGTCCAGGGGGTGTGGGAGGATTGGAGAGCGGCGGATAGGCAGGCGGGGCTGCAGAAGAGGGCGGAGGAGGAGCAGAGGGGGCAAGGGAGGGCGGAGGGAGGGTTAGGGTTCGGCAGGGTTTTAAAGCAGTGGAAGCAGTAAACGGCGCCGCCGCGGCGGGGGTTTAGTGGGAGGGCGGAGTAGAGGAGGATAGGGGAGTCTTTGAGGACGATTTCGCCGGCTTTTAGGGGCTTTGATGCGATTACTGCTCGACCTCTGCCTTGGATTTGGGTTACGGTGGTGTTCTGAACGCCGCCGTGGTCCGCCGTGGTTGACATGAGCCGAGTTGTTTGTGTTGTGGGGTTTTAGCTGGACTTCGCCGCGCAGCTGCGAAGGCCAAGTAGAGTGGGGAAGATGAATTGCAGTGGCACTCGTTGTTTTCTTTTGAAATAACGCTTCGATGCTTTTGTTTACTAGAATGCCACCAATAGTCCTTCCGTTAGGAAGATGAATCGGATTTCTGTCCCTCTGTTAGTGGACCGTGAGTTGGACAAACAGAAAATCGTACGAGATCAGCCAAATGGTTTATTTTTTGGAATTTATAATGTAACTCCTCAAATTTATAATACCACTTCCAAAAGAGAGTACGATTATCAATTTTGAGAGTGACATTATCAATCTCTATATGCAATTGATTTTGCCACTCCTCCAGGTAGTGTCATTATCAATGCCCTTAAGTTTTCGTTCTTTTTAATTATTTTTTTTTGTATTTGTTAGTTTTTTGTTATTTTTTGTGAATTATTGCTTCTTATCTGGGAGTGTGATTATCAATTTAAGGAGTGACATTATCAATCTCTATATGCAATTGATTTTGCCACTCCCCTGAGGAGTGTCATTATCAATGCCCTTATGTTTTTGTTCTTTTTTTAAAAAAAAATTGTACTTGTTATTTTTTGTGAATTATCGCTTCATCATGATGATGAGAAGATTCTAAGACGTTAAAAACTACTATTGAAACCTAATTTTTTTGAATAAAAATAAAAATAAATCAATAAGCCAATTTTTTTGTCTTTATTCAAAAAAATTAGATTTTGATCATAGTTTTTTACATTTTAAAATTTTCTCGTCATGACAAAAAAATAATTCACAAAAAATTAACGAATAATTACCAAATGCGAATAAAATTTGAACAAAGACAGAAAAAAAAGCCATTTGACTTATTAGGTCAAACAACACGTGCCACTCTATTTCAAAAATACCAAAAAGGAAAACTTACTCAGTAAACGTTGAAAAAATCCTATTTAATCTCCAATTTGGCCAAGTGTTTTTTTTTTTTTGACAAAAGAAAATAAATGTTATTAATATGAAAGGCATAAAAGCGTAAACATTAGATAGTTGGGAACCCTAAGGGGGCAAAATGGAAGTCCATAGACTGGACAAACCATTCAAAAGAGCCTTTTGTATACAATAATGTACAGCCCGATTACAATCACGTTTTACAAAACCAAACTCACAGGAAGAAAATAATTCTTTCAAAGCTAAACAATAAAAAATAATAGCTGCTATATCAATAGGTGGATCTAGAGAGGTAGAACATTTTCTCACTATCGCCTCCACATCCGATTCAATAACCACTTTAGAGAAGTTTAGATAAATCCCCAACTTCAAACCATCTCGAATAGCCATAGCTTCAGTGATTCTTGACGAAGTAATACCAGAGTGAATGCTCGGGAAGATACCAAGGGCCGTGCCATCATGACCTCGAGCTATTGCTCCCGTACCAATAGAATTCGAACTCGTAGAGACAGCAACATCAACATAATCTTGGTTACATTCATCCCAGGGCGTTGCCACATTAAGGTCCCATTACGAGTGGATCTCGACAAAGGTTATGGAACCTTAGAGTTAGCATCCTGAAAGTCATAGAAATCTTCTTGCGCTTTACCACTAATTGCTTTCGTAGCCCAACATTTACCGTTAAAAATAAAATCATTTCTAACTCGCCAAATCCACCAACAATAAAGAAGAGTCATACCTAACGAGAATGGAGGCATATGACTTTGACGGATACGTTCTTGAATACAATCCCACCAATCTGTCATGTTTCTGCAATCAAGAAGCTCTTCAGGTCTTAAACGAAACGGGGAATGAATACAAACTTTGATTGCAACCTCACACCGAAACAATACATGTGAAATTGATTCCTCTACCTTGCCACAATGAGAGCATACTGGATCAAGTCTGACTTTGCGCGCAACTAGAGCCACATTTGTTGCCACTGCATTATTAAGACACTTCCACATAAATAGTTTCACCTTCGGATGGATTTGTAGTCCCTGCAACTTCTTCCAAACAGTAGAAAGGACACCGGAAGAGCTCGTTTGACCTAAGTGAATGTTCTCACGAATATCAGTCCCTCCCTAGCAAGTCGGTAAGCTGACTTGACAGAGAAAGAACCATTTGGTGATGGGTGCCCAATCTTACGGTCCCGTCGATTTGTATAGCTAATTGAAATTGAGAGAATATGGTTCAAGTGTGCACCATGGTGGGGTGTTGGAGGCCCCTTTTTTCCTCTCATTCTCCTCTCTCTCTCTCTCAAACCTCTCTTGCTTAGGGTTTTAGGGGCGGCAAGAGAGGGGGGGAGCTGAGATCTGTGAGTCTCTCCCCTCTCAGTGAGGTTTTCTCCTCCTATTTTTTAGGTTTTCCTCTATTTTCTCCATTGTTTTGTTATGAGATCTATTTTTTCCTCCGAAACCTTAGGCTCCTCCACCTAACCCAGTTCCGCCGCTACCTCCAGATGTTGCCGCACCACCACCATCACCTCACCCAGATCCGACGTCTTCATCACGTTCCCCAGATCCACTTGCTACCATCCCCGCCAGTTCTTCGCCTCGCCGCCACACTACGCTTGCTGCGCCATCTCCGCCTCGCCCAGCCCCATCATTGTTCACCGCCTGCCCCAGCCCCGTCAACGTTCACCGCCTCGCCGCCTCACCCAGCCTTATCAACATTCCCCGGCGCGTCGCCTGTTCGCTTTTCCTTCATCAGTCACCTTCTCTGCCACCGCCTTGGATCGCCTCTCACCTCCCGCCAGTCATCGGCCTGTTATTCATAAGCCTTCTCATGCTACTTCAAATCTGGGCCTTTTGCCGCCCTTGGAAACCTCTGGAATCCGTCAGCGAGATTTGTAGTTGGTGTCCGGCGGTGCTCCGATGGCCCTCGGGCTTTTATTTGTTTTTTCAAATTTAATTGTACTAACAGGTTGTGTACTGGTTTGTGTTGTTTGCTGGTCCTACGTGGATCGTTTGGTGCCCGCTAAGGGTTTGATCTTCTGTATTCCAGAGATTTCTATCTAGTCCCCATGGATACCCTGTTTGTTGAGGTTTCTACCCAACCTAGCGCTTCGAGCTCAATTCTTGTTCAGCCTTTGGATTGTTTTTTGTTTCAATGAAAACCTTGGCATAGTTTCAAGAAAAAAAAATGGTGGGGTGTTTGAACCTTTGCACTAGAGATCAAAACTTGTTTGTACCATTTTGTTTCATTTTTTCAAGACTCTTGACATCACTCTCTCATTTCAAGTTTTTGCATAAATTCCTACAATTCAGCTGACCAAAAGTGTTTTTAATGATTCGGATGTTTAAAAAAAACTCTTTTCTAAAAAAATTTATTTTATATTCGAACTATTAATTGCTAAGATATGCAATTGAAATGCTCAGATCTGGGGAGCCTGTTGTCCCCAAGGGGCACTAGAGACTGCAGCGCCCCAGGACGGTGACGTTTCACGCGTAAGTGGTAAAGCCCCCCTTCACCCTTTTCTTCCCAACATACCAAAGCACAGTTTTTTTTTTTTTGATCCGAAACACATTTCATTAAAGCCAAAAATGGCAAATTACAGCGAATCCATCCAAGGCAGAGAAAGGGCTAAACGTGCAACAAGCCATCACAAAAGAAAAGCTATGAAAATAGGTGACAGAGGGACACTGGCAAAACCGAGCAAACTAAAGGATAGGCATTAGCACGTCTCACCGCCTCAGATGGTTGGGTCACGAGGGGCCCTCAGCGTATCCCGTAGCCGCCCCGGCCTGAGGCATGAACCCAATCAAAGACAAACAATATCAAACGATGGAAATAGGAATACATAGCTAACAAGGAAAAAAACAGCCACCATGGATAACCACCACTGATGCACACCGGCCAACCCCGGCCGAGGAAAAAACCACCCGCTGCCATAGATGGAGGCACCGACTGGATCCTGAACCAGAGCAGTGGAGAGACATCTCCAGCAAGCCCCCGCTGACACGAGCAGGCTCTGAGCACAGGGAAACGAAGAAGAAATCCGCCTGGGCTAAAACTCCGAAACGCCGGCCCACGGCGCCGATGACTGAGAATCTCCCATGCGAGTGTACTCCCCAAAGCTGGAACACCGGCTCCAGGGCCAAGCCCCGGCCCTTAGGAGGCAAAACTAAACCAGATCTAAGTAAACGAACCTAGCATTATTTGCCCACCACCAAACCCACCGGATCTGGAAGACTAGATCGGTACAACCAAAGCACAGTTTGGCAGGCAAAATTTAGGCAGAGAGAAAAAACCGAAAACATAAATATTTTATGGTTTTTCTTTTTCGTTTTCAAACGTTAATTACTATGAATCTATGATCTGCTCTCTTTTTTTTTGGGAGTTCTATTTACGTTTGTCACTTTGTTAACATAAATTAAAAGTAGGTCTACTCAAAAAATTCGATGAACCATGAAATCGGACCAGGTTGAATTGATCCATATCTTTTGGATTTTGTTCGTGGGTTATGGTCTGGACACGAATTGAAAAATTAAAAAATTGTGATTCGCGGTTCAGTTCACAGATTTTCATTACGAAACCGTAGATTAACTGAACCAAACTGTGAAATATTTATTATATTAAAAAAATTGCGAAGCCAGGATTTTCGATAAGTGGGGTCAAAAATTTCAACTGTGTGTACTATGTAGTTCACTTTTCTAGTTGCTAATTAAAATAAATAATTTTTTTAACCATATAATATGATATCAATTTATTTCAGGACAAAAACGATTCCAATAAAAAAGTACTCTAGTAAATAAAAAGTGCAAATCATGCCGTGATAAGAAATTGTGTTTTGGCTTGAAAAATGCCTTGGAAATTATGCAAGGGCCGGACTATTTGTAACTGCGAATTTGCTATATGTAGCCAATTCATAAGAAGGAATCCAAAAATTTCCTCTTATGAATTGACTACATATAGCAAATTTACAATTGTATTTAATAGCACCCCCAATTTATAGGTGGGTAAAATCAGGTGGGAGCACACGACAGGTGTACAAGTGTCTTTGACCTGGGACTGTAGGCTTGGTTGGCTAAAGAGGGACGTGTTATCGGCCAAGTAAAAATCAAGAGGTGGCCAAACAACGAATCGATATGGGAGAGGAATCTATTCCAATTTCCATTCTCACAAAATTCCGTTTGACCAAAAAAAAAAAAAAAAAGAGGTCAGAAAAGACACCGTCTTGGGGTGCTGTAGTATCTGCTGCCCCTTGGGGACAACCGTCACAGCAGGCCCCCCGGATCCGAAATGCTCGCTACAAAGTCCCCAGGTCCTGTTTAAAGAGTAGGACAGAGACAAGGGACAGGATAATAGTACAGGGGATCCGAGTCCAGATGATGTATTTAAAAAGCACGAACAAGAATCCATCGAGTCATCGACAAAGTGCTTAAAAGATCAGAATTTGGACACGGCATTAATACGCAAAAAAAAAAAATCACTATTCAATACTGTACTACTCAATGTTTAAAATATAAGCAGACTTAAGACTCCGTTTCAGAAATCCAAATAAGTATTTGTAAATTAAAAAGGTAATCTCAAGCTAAAAGATAATGTTTTTATTGAAATCTTAAAAATATACAATATGAATCTTATTTGAAAGATTTTACGGTGCCAAAAAAATTTTAAAAATTATTTTTTATTTATATTTATATTAATATTATTTTTTATTTTAAAAATATAAAATAAATATTTATTAAAAAAAAGTGTTCTAGAACGGACTTTTACAATTTTACCCCAAATGTAAATTCACTCGTTCCGGGTGAATATGCCGCTACACATAGATTTGCAACTTATTCTGGTTGGTAGCTTTTCTGAAATTTTTTATTCGCAGAGGGTGGCCTTTCTCTCACTTTTATAATTTCAACCAGATCCAAATCGAATTTGAAAATGGGAGCATAGAGCTCACCGACTGTTCCCCTGTATCCACCACCATCTCTCTCTCTCTCTCTCTCCCCGCTATAACATTGTCGATGGCCTTATGGTTTCTCGTCTTCTTCTCTGTCCTCTCCGGTTTGGCCTCTGCTGCAGATGCACAAAGTAATGTTTCTACCCTCTCTCTCTCTTAACTTTTCCACATTTGTCTTTTCCAAGAGAGATTGTAATCTACTTGTTACTGGCATTACAGATTTGGAATACGTAGATGTTGATCTGGTTACGAGCATTGTTATATCTGGTAGTTCATCTAGCCATCTCTTAGAATACTGTAATAAATGTAGTTATTGCTGTTGCTAGGAGGACCTCCCCTCTGTTTGGACTCAGATTCAGACTCTTCCACTGCATTTATTTATTGCATTTTATGAGGGTTGTTTTACTACTATAGTACTGTACATGATGTCAATTGGACGATATAATGATTATTTGTAACCCCTCTCACATGATGTGGGGCCCATGTATGTGGGGGTCTCGACGTTACTAATAACTGCTGCATTGAAAATTTCCTCCCAGCTCTTGGGCCGAGCTTTCATATTGGCCTAACAAGCACCAGGATCCGTAGAGCCAGGACAGACCGAACCGGGTCGGAGAGGTTTTGACCCGGATCAAGATGGAGAGTCCGCAAATTTACTGGGGACAGTTTGGTCAACACTTGATGCATATTGCATGACGTCATTCCAAGAAGGGGTTAGGACTTGAAGGCTAAGCTAAGTCACTCTATATGAAGTACAGGTCTAAACCCTCGGAAGTACATTGGAAACTGTTCACTATAGCTTTGTACTTTCCTCTCATTGACCGGAGACGGACTTAGGCATTGGAGTGCCTTTCGGTTGACCCCAGCCGGTTAGGGCCGTTAGGAAGTCCAAGTTTAATTTAGATCGGAACTTGAGATCCACTCAAAGAGACCAAAATAAACACCACCCCTTAAATACAGTGACTCAGTTTAGTAAAACTAAATAGATAAGGATAATCCAAGTGATTTTTGACTTTTTTTAGCCATTTCCTTCTTTTTTCCCTCAAATTAAATTAAAAGAATGAACTTGTATTAAAATTCAAATCAGTTTTCTCACTCAGGATTGATTTTGAAGACACCCACATGGCCACATCATTTGGCATTGGTATACTTCCAGGTTTTGTAGTGGTCCAAATTTATTGGGAATGCTGAACTTATATTTCCTAACAAATGCTGTCAGAAAGTTTGTGCCCTTCTTTTTGGCACAATGTCGGCAAATAAATTTCTGGCTTCGTTCAGCTTAATTTTTATGTCCTCTGAAAAGATGATAGCATCACCACTGTACGAAAGGGCCTAAAGGCTGTTCTTTATATACCTAGCCTCCGAGAATAGAAGTGGTTCATGTTGTTTCTAAATACAGTTCAAGATTTCATTAGCGTCGTGTTGGCGATTTCTGCCCCTTTCCTACGGGTTCCCACACCGACCAAGTGACAGAGCTCTTGTGAATGCTGAGAGATTGAAGATAATTTGCTCGAAAAATATTCATGTCGCGTGTTAAAACTTCCTTCTTTGTTGGGTTACTTGGGTAACCATACTGTTTTCCTTATGAAACTGTAAACTATGCAGAAAATTATGTGCGCAATGAAGATGTAGTGGTGTAGTTGGTTATCACATCAGTTGCTTATCTGAAAAAGTATAATTTTCGGGGAAACTATTTACAGATTTTTCTGCTCAGAACTCTCATCTTATCCACAATTTATTGTGCAGTAGCAATATATAAGTGGCCAATGGGAAGAAGGTCCTCCGTCTAGTCAGTGTATTCTGTTGAAGCTGATTAAGAGATAAGCTTATACTTGCGAGACTGGATTTCCATTTCTCTCATAGTTTGGATAGTTAGAACTCAGAATTTTGGTTTATGAAACACAATTCAGTTCCTTTGTTGTAGCTGTAAGGCCCGTAACCAACATTCCTTTGGCCGTCTTGTCCTTTTGGTGCTTTTGATTTTCTTCAAATCATTCCATTACATGGTTAGCTAATTGTTTAGAAAAAAGTCCTCAATGCCTATACCACCATATGTAGATAACATTTTCACATTCATTTCAGTCGGGGGCCGTGCCCACTTCTAACCTCTAGAGATGCATCTTTTTTTTCACATGTTCTTGTTCAACTTCCTCTCAAATGAAATAATCAGCTATTTACAAATGAAGTCCCAACTGAAGAGTTGACCAGATTGCAACTATTGCTTTTAGCTTTTTTTATGTCCGGCACATGGACTAGATTGTTGCTAACGTTACAGATGTCAATATGTGATGCTTTTCCATGGTTGACGTATGTGAATTATCTTAGCTTTCTTATGTGTAGTTCCAATCGCAACCTTTTGCTTCTATCTCCTCAGCCAGACCAAGTCTGTCTCATAATGTCGGTAATTTTGGACAAAAATGCATCTTTGCTGCTTGTTTAGTATGATACAGTATTTTCTAGGGGTAGTGGGCAAAGATCTAGCCTTCATGAAATTATTGGCTTCTTTTATTTTGTGATTTTCCCGAGGCCCTGGTGGTTACATATGTAGTCAGATTGGCCTTTTTCCATTTCTACCATGTATCTCATCTAAAACGTCGATGTTTATCATCCAACTAATTCCGTAGATGCAGAGATCTATCACCGGTTCTTAGTACTAGATTGCTGAATTGTTCTGTTCTGTCCCTTCTTGAAGTTCGAGTCTGTGGCAGTTTTAATGGGAAACTAAAATGTGATTGTTGCATGTCTGCAAGTCTCTCAAATCTACAATTTTATGATCATTATATGCCAGCAAACAAGCATGCGCCTCGCTGTTTTTATCATCCTATGTAGAATTCATCTTGCATATTTGCTTGCGCCACATTATGTTATGAGCAAAGATATTGAAACATGTTTTTGATTCTGAGCTCCTATACGTGGACACAATGTTGTATATTCTTGAAATGTTCCTGTCTTTTCCATTGGTTTTTGGGTGAGGATTCAGTTTACCATTCATTATTCATTCTCAGCCTCTAACTGAGTTACCGTTCCGCTGTCATTGTCCATGAAAAAATACAACAGCAAACGTGACAAATAACCCAGCAGACGAGCTGGTAGCTATACTCAACATCAACAGAACTGCAGAAAAGGAAGCCTCTCTCTTTGACAATCCGGGATTGGCATGCCTAGCTCTGCAGTACATCAAAGCATACAGAGGTGATTGCAGCGAAGTGGGGGGACCCAATGCAGAGGCGCCTCCTGATGCCGACTTCGCCCAAACTTTTGCCCCTAACTGCGGCGTTGAGGCTTCAAGCCTTGCTCCAATCACCGGTCGTCTACTTGGGTGTGAGACGAAGTACGTGCAGCCACCGGAAGCGTTTTCAAATATCCTGGTAAACGACAACAAGAGCTTGGAAATACTTTACAACTCGAACCACACGGAAGTGGGTGCCGCGGTGAGTGGGTCTGATGGCGGGTCTCCCTATTTCTGGTGCGTTTTGTTCAGCAGCGGTGAAACCAACAGCAGCTTCCATTTGGAGGGAGGTGTCGCGAAGGATACCCGACCTGGATGCTTCAGCGGTGCCAATGATGTTTGTAGTGGTGGTGCTGGTGGCTGGTCAAGAACTCCTCCTCCTGTCTGGAAATTTGTTGTTGGAGCTTCGATTGCACTGGGCTATGCCTTGGGTTTATGACCATGGCGGGGCGAATGTGGGTTGTTATTGGCTTGATTTATGGGATCGGCCTCATTGTGGTGTTGTATTTGATTGGCTACGCCTTGTAATTTGTTCTCTGCGTTTTACTTCCCTCTTTCAGTGCAAGAATTCGAGATCTTTTACTCAATGTGTATTATAAGTGTTTTTATTATTTTTGGAAGCTAACCCCTCCAAATTAAGATTATGAGAAATTTGGACCAACGCCTGCAGAGTATGAAAAATTACATCCGCCGTCCACAGGATTTGTGTAGACACCAGAAAATCTTGATGACATCATGAAAGCATGACTTAACAATATCTTCTGGAAAATGATTTTGCCATTTTTTTTTTGTTAACGCCACTTTCCTGTAAGTGTGTTTTTGCATCAAAAATACATTTGCAGAGGAATAACGTTAACAAAAAAGAAGTGGCAAAATCAACGGCCTATTTTTTTCTCTCTTTTTATTGGGTAATTACACCAATCTCCCTTAAGGTTTCGGACAAATAACGTGGGTGAGTTAGATCCACTATTTGTCTTTAGTTACATTTGTCATTTTAAGTTAATGACCTCAAAAGTAGTAATTTTGTGTAGCTTCCATTTTACACGTAAGTTTTTCCTTAATTTACTGTGCCCTTAGGGGTGATAAATGTGTCAAACGTGCCAAACGAGCCAAACAGGTAGTTGATCAAGCTTAGTTTGATAATATAACGAGCTTCAAAAATATGTTTGAGTTTACCTTGTTTAAGACGAGCTAGGCGCAAACAAGCTTTAATCAAGACAAATTCGAGCTGATCTTAAGTAACTTAAATTTATTATAGTACATAATAAGCCAAACGAGCAAAGCTCGACTTGAAATCTTAATGAGTTTCAGAAAAATGTTCAAGCTTGGTTTGTTTACGTAACAAACCAATATTGAACAAGTTTTTAACAAACAAACACGAGCTCATGCTCGAGTAGCTTAGTTCGTTTAGCAGCCCTATGTGCCCCTATTTGGCTCTTAAGCAATTAATTTCCTTTGCAACAACCAATCAATTTACTCTCCATCCAATTTAGTTAAAAAAAAAACCTTGATTCCTTTGGTATGAATTCCCTAGGGGGCAAAATGAGAGTTACACAAAGGGGGGTTTGCCACACATTAATGATTGTCCCCTCACTCGTAAGGAAAGTTGTCACACATTCGTCGTCTCTCCTATTTTTTCCAAGGTAACAAAAACTAAATAAATTCAAAGTACTTAAATTTACACGTCTTTTCATTGTAAGCTACAAATTTGTGATGGGGACTATTTTAACACAGAGTGCAAAATTTTTTTATTTTATTTTGGGTAATTTAGCTTGAAATTAAAAAAAGGTTAACCGTATGTACAGCCTACAAGGGGTATACCCTAGGAGGTGCAAAATTTTTCCAAGGTAACAAAAATAAATAAATTCAAAGTACTCGCCTCTTTTCATGTAAACTAAAAATTTGAGATGGGGAATTACTATTTTCAAACACAAAGTGCAATGAGCCGAGGAGTTTCGCCAAGTGGGTAGGTGAAAAGCAAATAAATACTTGTCCCCTATGAGACCGCATGTTTGAATAACACGGAGGCCAAATATTATTAACCTTGTAGCTATCAGATGGTTCACCTGATCGTTAACTTTAGGGCTCTGAAATTAGTTGAGGTGCACTTAGGTTGATTCAGACATCCAGCTATAAAAAAATAAAGAATCTTGCTACTGACACAGCAAGTCTGTGCATAGATTGTGCACATATTGCATTGTGGGGCCCACTAAGGGTCCCATAAAAATAATCTGATCTGTTAATTATGTTTAAAACATTTTTTCAAGGGCCTCCGTAAAAATTAGCTCAATTCGATACCTATAAGTGTTTGATCTAATCATCTAACTTTTCATTCAGATTTTTAGAGAATGAAAAGTTAGACGATTAGATCAAGTACTAGTAGGTATCAGATTAAGCTGATTTTTTGCAGGGACCCTTGAAAAAATGTTTTAAACATAATGAACGGTTCAGATCACTTATGTGGGACCCGTAGTAGGCCCCACAAAAAATCTGCACACAATTTGTGCACAAATTTACTGTGTCCACGGACTTTCTGAAAAATAAAAACACAAAAAACAAAACACAAAGTGCAAAGAGTAGTTTCACGAACCTCCCTTAATTATTCTCGTTATTTATGGGGGCAAATATGAGAAATGTTAAGTTGTTGATGGATATATGAGTGAAAAAATTATTGAGAAATAAGTTGTTGTTAACAATTTTTTTTTGTTAGCGTGAGGTGGTGTTCCACTTTTAAAAAAGTACATTTTTTCAAAAGAAGATAATTTCAAACTCAAATATAACGAAAATGAAAATATTTTTTTCAATTTTTTTTGCACCGTTTAAAAGATCTTAATGAGATTTATCAAATAAGATCCATAATGGTAAGAAAATTATTTGCGTAAATGCATGATTTTTGAGCTTAAAATTACCTTCTTTTTCTAAAAGTTCATTTTTTTAAAAAACCAGAACACCCCCTGAATAAGATGGTAAAATACTGAAACATGTTAATTAGTGTGAACGACTTGCAAAAAACGCTCAAGTTTTTTCCGTTTTCCCATCTTTGGTGGAAACACAGCCCTAGTCACAAAATTCTTCGAAACGGCCTTTGCATCCACTTCAAATTATTATTCCTTGCTCACTCTCTCGATACTCGCACTCGCCAATTAGTGGATTGGGTAGTTTTTGGAAGACATTTTCACAAAGATCTCGCCCAGCCCCCGCCCGCATAATACATGACCTGAGGTTAAAATAGACTATTTGACGGGCTCTAGGGTTCAGTCAAAATTGCGAACCCGAATCCGATAATCAACATGCCTTGCTGAATCGCCGCCGATTTCCCACAAGCCCTATACCGTCGCCATATATCGCCCCTTCAATTCCAACACCGAAACTCCTTTTGTTTCCCCCACCCCCCCTGAAATCCGATACACGCATAACCGCTCCTCGATTCAGGGCCACTCACCGGCATCGCAATTTCGGGCTCAAAGTTTTCGTTTAATCAGAGTAAGATTTTTTCAAATCCGTTTGTTTTTTTTGTCATATTTCTCATCAGTCAATTCGAAAGTTCTCAACTTTGTGTTCTTGGGCTTTAACTTCCTCTGTCTCTGCGTGTTTTGTGTTAATTTTTTCCTCCAAATCAATAATAGTACACTGGAACACCATGTTTTTTTAGTTTTATTGCTTTTTGGGTTTGTTGGATCAGTCATTTGCTTCTGGATTTCACATGCTCACGCTGTTCTGTCGATGTAAATCCAGAGTGGCCGCGGCAAGGTTTTCATATGCTTATCAGATGTACTAGACTCACACACGATGCGTGTGTAGAATGTAATTCGTGTTATGCCAATGATGTGAAGAGGAAAATCTTGAGTTTTGATTAATCTGTAATGAAATCTGAGTGGTAGAAAAGAGGGGAGAAAGATATTTGGGGTGACAGTTTCTTTTCTTTTCTTGCTGTTTGTTTAAAGTGGTAAAAAAAGTTTGTGAGCCAGCCTCAAAATGGCAGATATGAATGTCAAAGAAGTAACTAATTGATTTATAATCGAGATTAGTTTATGAGAGAGAGAGAGAGAGAGAGAGAGAGAGAGAGAGAGAGAGAGTGTGTGTGTGTGTGTGTGTGTGTCTGTAGTTACATGTATCCAAGATAAAAGAACAAAAACGCGCTAAAATTCAAAAATATTCACTTACACCCAGTTAAGAATCCCTTTTGTGGGTAACTAGCATTTGGGGCACACTCTATGCGTGTGCACGTTGTGAGAAAGAAAATGTCAAAGAAGTAACTGATCAATTTTTGAGATTAGTTTATGAACGAGGAAGCGGAGAGAAAGAGTTTTGGGGGAAAGAGGAATGGGAAACTGTAGTTACATGTATCCAAGTCAAAAGAACAAAAACACACTAAAATACGAAAACACTCACACCCAGTTAAGAATCCTCCTCTCACCATATGCAATTGTCTCTCTCTCCTCGCCTACTGGGGTCATGAAGTGTTGGGACTTTGGTCTTTGAAATTGTAAGTGCAGGCTTTCTTTCTCTCCTTCCGGTTACCAATTGGAAGTGCAGAATTGGTCTGTAAACATTCCTTCTCCTACCGGGAAGATGAAGTAAAGGAGTAGTTGAAGAGATGTGGGTGTGACAGTTATGTTGGAATTTTACTATTCCGTCCCTGGCAGTTTTTTGCCCTGCACCGTTGAAAATATGCATTTTTCGGTATAAGTAAAAGTCAATACAGCTTCATTAATTGGGTGACACCAAGTTGGTGCTCTCACTTTATTTATTAGATTGAATAAATAGATGGTAGATATGATTTTGGTAGATAAGTAGAACTGTAAGTTCAGAAAGTTTTGTTTGAGTTAATTCATCTCTTAGTTACAGCATTCTCTTTTGGATTTCTTCTGTGTGTGTTTAACTTGATGTTCTTTTTAGCATAGATTCTTCCTAATCTATTTGTCTATTTTGATTCTATCCATGCCAGATAATGATGAAGAAAAGGGGAAGAAGAATTTACGAAAGAAAATCGGATTTCGAAAACTTAGGAGATGGAGAGACGAGAGTTGAGCTAGGTCTATTTAATTAAATGGTTATAAGTCAACTCCTGTGGATGTTTTCATGAATTATTCGAGAATCCGATTGAATCTAGTAGAGGATTAGTTGGTTTACGTTATGGATGAAAGACTTGGAATTTTGATATTAGATATAGACGCGAATTAAAGACAATAACCATGTGCCTGTTATTGTGCTTATCATTAGGGCCTCTAGATGGTAGCTCTACCTATTAGTGATGAATGTTAAGATTTGATTCAAAGGCTGGGGGTTCGTTGGTATACGATTTTTGCGGGTCTTGTTCGTGATATTCGCAATCATTTGCCACTGTTGATTGTGTAAATTACTTTGATACCATGATCTGTGCTTTTCAAATCAATCAAGATATCGCAACGCTTGGTTTTTGTCCTTGCTTTTGGTCATGTACCTGTTTGCAGTTTAGTGTCCCCAATCCATTTTGTTCAGCTAACAAGTCTGACATACTGTAGGGTAGTCTCTTTTTGTAAAATACTTCCTTCCAACACAGGTTTCTGAACACTGTGGCGATAAATTGCACACTAGTCTAACAGATTTTGACTGTCCAACATAGGTATACATCATAGCAAATAAACCACCTTTTGTCCATCTTGGTGCACCAATCAATTTATTCAGTGATGTCACCAGCTAGATGTGTGGACCTCATGAGCTTTTGTCTTATTACTGTGCCATGTTGATATTTTTGATCCTATGGTTCTGATGTAGAGAATCAACCGCTAATGGTGGAGACTGAAGAGTTCTTCGATGCTGTTTCAGCTACCCAGCAAAGGGATGATCAAGTAAGTAATAGAAATGGTTACAGTTCTCTTTTATTGACTTGCAAGTGGGTCTAACCTAATTCGGCTTCAACTACAATTATTTGGCGGGAATTTTTTTTGTTGCATGCATGCTCCACAAGATAAATGTTTTCTGGTATAACATACTGTTGCCTTGTTTAAAAAAATTGCTTGAACCTTTGGATCTCTTGTTTTACCAGGGTTTGGTTCCTCCACGAGCCACTGACCCTGGTTGGGCCCATGGAGTCATGGTCAATGGTGGTCGGCAAAAGATCAAGTGTAAATACTGTCATAAAGTTATTCTTGGTGGTGGAATTTCCCGATTAAAACAACATTTAGCTGGAGAAAGGGGAAACGTAACTGCATGTGAGGAAGTACCGGAGGGTATTAAAGTGCAATTTCAACAACATTTAGGTTTTAAAGTTCTTGAAAAGATGAAGAGGCAGAAAAGATTTAGAACTGGAAAGAGTTCCTCTGTCTACATCGACAATCCCGGAGAAAATGATGTAAAGAGGAAACATCCTAAGGTAGCTTCTCGGCGGCCAGAAAGAAGGGCAAAAGAGGTTGATGAGGGGATATCTTATCGTGTGAAGAAGGACAAGAAGCATTTGAATGTAACAGCTATCCAGCCTATTCCTGTTGCTCAGCCTCCAATCCAGAGTTTGGTTTCACAAGAATGCATTGATAAGGCAGATATGGCTATAGTGAAATTTATGTTTGATGCTGGTATTCCTTTAAGTGCCTCAAATTCATGTTATTTCCAGCAGATGGCAGATGCTATTGCTGCTGCAGGTCCTGGTTATAAAGTGCCTTCTTACCACTCTTTGAGTGGTACATTAGAAAATAGAAGTGCTCAAGAGGCAGAGGAACTATCCCGTGAATGGAGAAAGTCTTGCGAAATGACCGGGTGTACTGTCATGGTTGATAGGTGGGTAGACAGAACTGGCCGCATAGTTATAAACTTCTTCGGTTACTGTTCAAAGGGTACAGTATTCCTCAAATCTGTTGTTGCTACTGACATTGATAAATCATCTGAAGCACTTCTGAGTTTGTTTGATAGTGTTGTCCAAGAGGTTGGACCCAATAATATTGTCAACTTTGTGACAGACGTTGAACCAAGTTATAAAGCTGCTGGGAAAGAGTTGATGAGGAGGTACAGAACCTTTTTCTGGAGTGCCAGTGGTGCAAGCTGTATTGATCTAATGCTCGAGGAAATTGAAAAAATGGATGAAGTCAAAGAAGTTATGGCGAAGGCTAAACGAATAACACGGTTCGTGTATAATAATTCTTGGGTCCTTGATTTGATGAGGAAGAAGACAGGCGAAAGAAACATTATTCGACTTGGAATAACTAAGTATGCTTCAAACTTCCTGACACTGCAAAGCATTGTCTCTTTGAAAGAGCCTCTCCATCAGATGTTCACCAGTGATACTTGGATGCAATCATCTTTCTCTAAGCAAAGTGTGGGGCTTGTTGTGGGAGATATCGTGATGGACCCACGTTTCTGGTCATTTTCTGACCAAACAATAAAGGCCACACAACCTCTTCTTGCTGTATTACACCTCCTTGATAGTGAAGACAGACCATCAGTTGGTTTAATTTACGATGCAATGGAAAAAGCAAAGAGAAGCATCATTACAGGTTTTGACGACAACGAATCTATGTACTTACCCTATTTAGCTGTTATTGATCGTATTTGGCAAGAGGAACTCCATAGCCCCCTTCACGCAGCTGGTTACTATCTGAACCCATCCATATTTTACCACCCCAGTTTTTCAACTAACAAAGTCATTCGGAAAGGGTTACTTGATTGCATTGAGACGTTAGAAACTAACTTGACCGCTCAGGTAACAATTACTGGCCACATTAAGTTCTACGAGGATGCTGTTGGGGATTTTGGTCGTCCTATGGCATTACGTGGTCGAGAGTCACTTGACCCAGGTTAGCCTCAATTCAAAATGGTGTTTTGGAGCTTTTAACTTATTCAGGGTTTCTTAATCATTTTTTTCCTGTTGTTTCGCAGCTACTTGGTGGTCTCTCTATGCATCTGACTATTCGGATCTGCAAAGATTTGCGGTAAGGGTACTAAGTCAAACTTCCAGTATAATCCGGTGTAAAAGGAGCTTGAGCATTTTTGAGCTTATGCATTTAAAGAAGAGGAATCGGTTGGACCGTCAGAGGTTGAACAACCTCATTTTTGTTCACTATAACTTGCGTCTTCAAGAGAGGTAACAACTTTTGTTTATATTCTGCTATTCCGCTTACTGCGTGGTCTATTAGAGATAGTAGCAAGGAAGCATCACCCCCACCTTTTTTGTGGAGAGGTGAATTCGCTGAAGTCAAACCCATACTACACCACTGGGAGCGCATAATGAACTTGCCATTATGTTTAAATGCCTTACCTGTGTAAACTAAAGTGTTATACACCTTAAACTAATGGGGATAATGACATAAGGCTCCACAGGTTTCGATGTACAATATTTTCTGGCAGAATGGTTTCCTCATTTTCCATTGTTTGGTTGGACAACAAGTGTGTGAAATAGTTTTCAAGTAAAATGTTTTACCCCGTGAGACCAAAAATGATTTCCTCTTAAGATTACACCTAAATCATTTTCTGCTACGGGGTGTATCTTCATCCATCTTCTCTTTTGTAGTTTTTAGGATTCCTTTTTTTGCCTACCGTTCATCTCAGGATATTTCATAGTTGATTTGGTTGGTCGGACTCGGAGATCACTGAACATCTCCCCCTTCCATTCTCTCTCTCTCCCCCCCCCCCCACACACACACACACACAAGAAAACTTATTTACAAACTGAACACCGAAAAATACTTTACACGAATATTATTTCTGCAAATTTATTTTACGAAACAA
Source organism: Rhododendron simsii (assembly GCA_014282245.1). Lineage (NCBI taxonomy): Eukaryota > Viridiplantae > Streptophyta > Magnoliopsida > Ericales > Ericaceae > Rhododendron > Rhododendron simsii. Next base: position 35,139,247 of record CM024953.1, on the reverse strand, counting down.
GTATATTTCGGTGTAAAATATTTTACTTCAAAACAAATGGAGCCAAGATAATATATGCAATATCTTAGTTGGTTAGAAACCATCATCTATCTCAAGGTTTTCTGTATTATTTCAGGGCTCTAAAATTGTTGTGATCTTATCGATTCCAGGAATACACTACCATCAATCAGTTTTCCTTAGATAGTGACCATCGGTTTATCTGTCTCAGTTTATTCACTGGGAACTAGAAACTAGAGACGAATTCGAAATTTTAGCAGTAAGTTAGTTTATCACACAAGGGCGGAGCCACAAAGAGACAGGCGGGACCCCACTTTCTCTATAAGAAAAATTATACTTTGCACCCAATATTTGCTATTTGACCCCCCAATAGATCTCGCAATCTGTCCTAATTGCTACCATGATTCTAGTTTTTGACCCCATATATGAAATTTTTTGGCTTTGGCCCTGTTTATCACTCCATGTTATCCTACCTTGTGACTGCATTTAAACTTGGCTTTTGGCTGATGCAAAGCAGGCAGGACGCAATTAAATCAACAATAAGGGATGAATATGACTCTTTATGCTTTGAAGCTATTGATGCCGGCATGGATGACTGGGTGGAAGACCCTGCAGGCGTGGAGCATGAGGATTGTACCTGGATGGATTTAACACTTCCCTGTGAAAGGACCGCAGCAGCGAGTCCTAAAGATGTTTGCGATGATAGTATGGATGACTATTGCAGTGATGATCGTAAGTGTATTGATGTAAATAAAGATATGTAAGTAGTATGTTGCACTTCTATACAGCTTTTATTTTATTTGTAATTGCAGTATTGTTGAGTTGTTCGACTTCTTTGGCTATTGGATTGGCATCAACCTATGATTAAGCATAGAAATCATCCTGATATTCCTCCAGACTTTATTGTTGCTATCAGTAGACTCAGAGAAATCCATAGTCTAGTTGTATAAATTCACTATTCAGTTGTTGTACTGCATTCAGATACTGGGATAAAAATGTTTAGAAATTTTGTGGTGACCACATTTGTATTTGTAGTTACATTGGGGTACCATTTGCTATGGCGTCAAGTTCTTTCTTTCATTTTGTGCCCACTCTTTTTCCATGCTGTCCCTTTTCTTCGTTCTGTTTGTATGAGAGGGCCGTGGCTAAGATTTGTGGCCCCAAAACTGTTGTTGGGCCATGTAATGTGTTACTTCAGATAACGTAATTGCTTACGTGATTGTCATTCATAATTGTACATGTAAGCTCCATAGGCTGAGGTCTCTCTTTGTTGGTAATTTCACTAGAAAACACATATTTGCGTGTATGCATGTTGGGATTTATCGAGTTGTAATTTTTCATTTTATATTTATAATGTCTATTGAGGAAGTGAAACGAAATCAATGTTATTTTGTATTGAGAGGTTGAGTTTTAGGCACAAGTCAACGGATTCGAAGTGTGGTGCGCGATCTCCGCTTTTTCAGAAGTGTGCTCGAGTAACTTAGATAGGCCTGTAGATAATGCTCGAGCAACTCTGGAATTTTTCCTGCAGCTTATAAATATGCGTATGTTAGGGTTTTCAATACACCAAACATGACAGCCGCTCCTCTCGGTCTAAACTTCAGAAACTTCTCGGTTTGATTCTTGGAGAAAATGCATGATCGATTGATCATTGAGCATCGACTATAACTCCAAGAAGTTCCTCAAAAGTTCCATTCAACTGCTTGGGTCGTTCTTCTAGTGGATTTTGGAAGTATCTCAGAGGACTTGAGGATTTAAGGCATTTGGCAATCAAATATCTGGTGCTGTGTCCATGGATTTGGCACATTTGTCTTTGGTTAGTTGGTGAGGGTTCACGATTGTTATAGTAAGGTCGTTTTGTAATTGCACAATGATTTATATATTATTTTGATTCATTCTCGTGATTTATACTCTTTCAGGGGTATTGGTTGTGTTCATTGTTTATTGCTTTCTGTTTATTGATTTGGTTGACATATTGATTGGTGGGTTGATTAATAAAAGAGATTAAAACAAAGTAAATCTATTGACCAAAATAGGTCGTATCTTGTTTATGATGAATAGAAGAGATCTGCTTACTAATATGGAAGGATTCATGATTGTCTTATTATGGTCTTTTTGTAACTGCGCAATGATTCACATAGCGTTTTGATTCTTTTCCGTGATTTTTACCCTTTGAGGAGTTTTGCACGTATATCGTTGTGTTCATTGTTTATTGCTTTCTATTTCTTGATTTGGTTGACATATTGATTAATAGAAGAGATTAAAACGAAGCAAATCTATTGACCGCAATGGGTCGTATCCTGTTTATGATTAATAGAAGAGATTAAAACGAAGCAAATTTATTACTTCCTCTGTCTCAAAATGTTTGTCTGGTTCACAAAACAAGAACTAAAAAATAATGCATTTTCGTAAAAGAAAAAATTCAAACTTTTTTCATAAATTAAAAGAACTTGTTGAGATCTAGTAAATTGTTGAAAAAAATTTAAATTTTTCTTGCAAAACTTGAAATATTTTTTACGTTATTGTTTTGCAGTAGGTTTAAGGGTATATATGTCTTTAAATGATGCAACCAAAGATACCCATAGATAATGTAGAGAGAGAAACTCCCAAATGGGATACAAAAGAGACTAGCTCTTGATAATATTTGTTCAAAATGATAAAAGCTACCTAATGAGCACTATAGACTCCTATTTATAGACCCATCTATTACAAAGGACTAAAAAGACATACATACCCTTAAACCTACTGCATCAGACTCACCCTCTTTAAAAAAAACTTGTCCTCAAGTTGGACACAAGACTCAAGACAACTAAATAAAGAAAATATAGAACTATAAAACTATTTATTATGCAGCTCCAAATTAGGCATGTGACTGCATTTCCTTAATTCACGTCACCCTCATGCAATAACCCATCTTCAATACGAGCTTTCGTTTGTGTACATCCACCGCGTCCTTGCTTATGTGCCAAGAAATCACCCACTTGCCATACCTCTGAAGGCTCAACACTTTCTCAACACAGGTGATTACACTTGGTTCCAAAACGTCACAAGAATCATCAACCTTCGCATAGAGAAAATTCAACTTCACCACATGTCCAAGATCATACCCAAGACTTTCTCGAGTGAACACCATTCCCAAAGGATCTTCAAGATGTCCCAAATCGTTTCTTCTCTCTCTCGGCCACTTTAGAAGTTGTTCGGGCACCACAACATCACAAACTTGCACATCTTGGACCAAAGACAATCCAAGAGACAGGTTTGGAGAACAAACATCAAATTTTGGCTCTATGAAGTCCTCTACACCCGCCAGGACTTCGAAAGCAAACTCATTTGTCTTGGGTAGCACACACAATGCAACATTTTCTCCATGCCCTTCTTCATTGCTAATAAGAATGGGCATTTCTTGTTCTTCGTTGGAGCTTCCAACATTCTCAAGTCCATCTTCATGACCATCAATATCCTCACTTGGATACTCATCATAGATGGGAATGTCTTCCACATCAATATCCCCCATTGAAGACTCGTCAAGTATGAAAACTCTTTCAAATTCACCTCCAACATCTTCATCTGGAGACTCATCAAAGATGGAGAAATCTCCAAACTCATCTTCAATCTCAAAGACGCAATCATTTTGAAGAACACCTTTAAGGTCTTCACTAGGATATTGATCATAGATAGGAAAATCATCGAAATAACCAAGTTCCTTCCCCCCTTTAAACTCATCCGAATTGAGGCTAACATCCTCCTCAATCTCGTTTAGATTAAACTTTCCATAAGATTCAACAAGGTTAACATCAATGTTGCTCTCCTCCTTATAGTTAAAACTAGCCTTAAATTGACTATGAGAATTATCAATACCTCCATAAGGTAGTAAACGATGCACCTTCGTAATCAAGGTAGCAACTTGTCTTTTCAACATCAACAATTGCACCTTATCGTTTAAGGTAGCAATTTGTGTACTCAACTCTTCAATCTCATTCCTACAACGATTTTGGTTGCCAAAGTTATCAATTCCATCACCATTATTCACCACCAAGCCTTTACCTCTTCTACCTCTAGCCCGATAAGCCATTGCAACACCAGCATTCAACTCCAAACAAGCAAATCAACCCAAATATTGAAAAACCCAGTCAACTCAGCCACCAATTTCAACAGAACAACCCCAGAAAATACTTAATCACCAATAATCATACTCGAATCGACAACTACGGAACAATCTAGCAACAACCCAGCAAGAAAATAAGGAATCGACACTTACCCACCTTAGAACTTGTCCGAAATCAGCAAAAATCAGTCCGAAAACTCTCAAAACCCACGGATCTGACGTGAAATCACTGTAGCAAGCTTCGAAATCACTGTAGCAAGCCTCGGAATCACTGTAGCAGCCTCGGAATCACTGTAGCAGCTCTGAAATCACTGTAGCAGCTCCGAAATCACTGTAGCAGACTCGGAATCACTGTAGCAGCTCAGAAACAGCTCTGAAATGGTCCGAAACAGGCAGATCTGGGTTTGAAACTTCGATTTGAGTTCCGAAATGGCAGATTTGAGCTCGAACAAGGCTGGGTCTTGTTGAAATAGGTCCGAACAGTGCCGAAATGGCTGATTCAAGTTCGAACAAGTCAGATCCAAAGGTTTTGGGTTCCATTCAGGGCTAAATAGGGTCGAAATCGAAGTGTAGGGTGTTGGGTTAGATAGATCTGAGGATTTGGAGTGATTTGGGGGCTCCGGCGAGATTTTCCGGCGCCGTTTCAGGTTTCCGGCGAGATTTCCGGCGAGGTCTAGGTTTCCGGTGAAGTCTCCGGCGAGATGAATGGTGGGGATCGAGCCTAGAAGCTCTGATACCAAATGATGCAATCAAAGATACCCATAGATAATGTAGAGAGAGAAACTCCCAAATGGGATACAAAAGAGACTAGCTCTTGATAATATTTGTTCAAAATGATAAAAGCTACCTAATGAGCACTATAGACTCCTATTTATAGACCCATCTATTACAAAGGACTAAAAAGACATACATACCCTTAAACCTACTGCATTACAGACAAACATTTTTTGATGGAGGTAGTAATAGAAGAGAATAGATTTGCTTCGTTGGGCTTTTTATTGCCTGGCGCAGTAAATGGGTTGTATCTTGTTTATGATGCTCATTAATATGATGGCTATCTTCTCAGTATTAGGTGTCTCTCATCTATAAATAAAATGAATATCGAAAAATAAAAAATATTGTACATGAAGTACTTATCAATTATGAATACACGAATGTATTCGACTCATAAATGAAAAATAGATGACGTGAAGTATTTTACTACCTAATAGTAACAAGTACTCATGCCGGTTCAAGGGGCACATCGTTTGCACAACTTTTGATACAAATCGGAGCTCCATACTAATAATCGGAGTCGTTCAATTTGTTTAAAACATATTTTTAAGAGTTTCCGTAAAAAATCAACTCATTCAGATATCAGTAAGTGCTTGATCAATTCATTTAATTTTTATCATGTTAAATTTAGGGACAAATACCGATTAAACCCTTATCGATAATCGAACAAGTTGATTTTTTTAAACAAATTGAACGGCTCTAATTATTTCAGATAAAAACAACATGGGGTTTGGTACCAAGATCAATCAATATTCTAAACTGACACATACCAAACCGAACTTTGTGTCCCAATCAATTGAGACCAAGAAACATAACCCCTTTTTGTTCATAACTTGTTGGAACTGCTTTAGGTTATGGTCCGCGTAGCTTATACTCGGGTGGATCCACGTTTTGCCCACAAGGGTCATATGATCCCCTAATTTTTTTCAATCTTGCAATTGTACCCCTATCTATCAACAAAAATGCTACTCACACAACAATTTAAACACAATAATTTACACAACCTCTCACATACATGTGGGATCCACACATAGTAGTGTGTGTGGAGCCCACATATATATGAGAGATTGTGTTTGATATTGTGTTTGTATCATTTTTGATCTATCAATGATAGTATGTTTCATAACCCAAAAAAATTGCACTAATGACCCATTGACATGTAGAAATTATCAAAGCTATCACACTCAGAAACTAAGAAAATAAACCCTTAATAAATGTGCTCAACTCTCTATAAAAAAATAAAAAATTGGCATTGGTCATGGATCTATAGTCAATCGTTTGATTGTTCTATTTATACAGTAGTAATAACATATAATTTGTTCTATTTATATAGTAGTAATAACATATAATTGCTAGGCATTTCATTGTACACGATATCTTTAAATTTGTGTGTTGGTTGTACGTGAAATTTTTGATTTTCAATATTTGTTGAAAACCTCATCTCTTAAGCCTCTAAAACTTGGATTTGAATTAATTTCGTGTTTGATTAGGAAGAAATATTTTCAAGCCTATGATTTAATCATAGTGCCACTCCTGTCCCCATTTTCTGGATCCGCCATTGCAGTTATACTGTTTTTTTTTAATTTATTTTTATTTTTTTATTATCAATATACTGTAAGTTGTAGGAGTTTTTGTTTTCAGAAAACTACCGAATAAGAAAACCAACATAACGAGAAATGAAAGAAAAAAAAAGCGGGAAAGGTAGCGGCAACAAATGACGCAGATGTCCATCGACCAGCCAAGAAGGATCGACGAGCAAACAAGGAGAAGAAACTCTCTCTCTCTCTCTCTAGAATCTTGCTTCCAAGTACTCTCTCTCTAAAATCTTTCCATTGCCTTTTAGCATGTTCAAACAAAACACGATCCCTTCACCTCATCCCCATGAAATAACGACAACAACATTACTTAAATACCCTCTGAAAATCCCAATCACTGAATCTCTCCAAACCCCCCCTCCCAATCACGCAAGAACCCCCCCGTCTCCTTTCTCTCTCATCGTTTCCCTCACCGTCCTCCACAATCCAGTCAGAATTCCGCTCCCCCGCCAATCCAATCCCCAACCGATCGAAGCCCTAAATTCCTAGGGTTACGAATGCCCTAAATTCGAGGCCGATCGAATTCGCAGTCTTGGTTTAGGTTGGAGTTGTGTTTGGAATCAAAAAGAAGAGATTGAGTGAAGAAGCGAGTGTTCACGAGTGGAATTTGAATTCGGAGGGGCCGAAGAAAGCTAGGGTTTTGGGGACGAATTGTGAGGAATTAATCTGTTTAGAGCAAGTGGGTGCGAGAATTGACGGAATTAGGGTTTTGAATCCAGTTGACTGTACCGAAATTCAACGGGTTGAGAATCGGCCAGTGATGGAGGAAGATAGGGCTTCGGGAAGAAGTGGAATTGTAGAAAGAATGGATTTTGATCATGATAGGGTTTTGGGGAATATGGGGCTGAGTTCTGCTTGTGGTAATTTGACTCGGAGCGAAGCGAATGCAGCGGTTGATCGTGGGAAAGGGAACGTAATTTTAGATTTTGATTTGAATGTAGAAAGAATGGATTTTGATCTCAATTTGCCCGCGGTGGAGGAGGGAGGAAATGAGATGGAGTTTCCAGAATATACTACCCGGGTGGGAGCGGAGAGGGTGGATATCATTCACATTTTGTCCGATGAGAGCGAAGAGGATGATATGGGCAAACGAGGGTGTGTTTCGGTGAGTGGTGGAAGGAGGTACACCAGGGAAGAGAAAGGGAAGGCGAAACTAGTTGATTCTCATTCTTGGCTATCGCTTGCCATGAAGCCGATGCAGTTGGATTTAATACCTGAAAGGCAGGAGTTGATAATTTCAGCAGATTCCTGTTGTATACAACAACAAATAGATAGCCAACAGGAGGAAACTACCCAGCTATTGGAAACCGAAAGAGTGCAGATACGAAGGGAGCCAGAACCAATGGCAGCACAAGAATCAAGACAACGGATGCGTGCAAATAGATACCGTGATGTTGCACGCGATAATGCTCTAAGGTTTGCACGTTTCAATTCGAATCAAAATAACTATGTAGATCCTTTGAGTCAAGAAGTGCAAGTGCAGACTGTATTAGAAGAAGCTGATAAAAATGTAGAAAACTTTGTGGGTCCCTTTTCTGCCGCGATGAGACTAGTGAAAGATCGAAACTTGAAGAATAGTTCTGAACAACTGATCAATTGGAAGCCCTCGGAGGGTTTTGACCGTAACATTGTTATGCCTCTTGTTCCTTCGCTACTGGATCTTTCCATGAAAGTCCTTGCAAAGAATGCTGAGGCAATAGTGTCTCTAGAATGTGTACCGGATGCTTTGAAGCATAGACTCGCCGACATGCTCTGTGACTCTCGGAAAATGAATGCGCGTGCCTTGGACCTCCTTGTGCAAGGATCTCCAACTGAGATACGGATAAAGGATTGTTCATGGCTAACTGATGAACATTTTACCAAAATATTTGGTGCTTTTGACTCTAAAAGCTTGAAGGTAACTGGTTTTCCCTGTCACTGTCTTGCTTCCCTTTTTATATGTGTATATGGCAACATAGCTGAGCAGTATTAGCTTATATGATTGCTAGCTTACCAGGCATGTACAGGCTGTGGATGCATCCATGGGAATAAAGTTCTGATAGGAGTTACTCTGATTTAGGAGATCATCACAATGTTTGGAATCTTTTGTTTCAGGATCATAGATATAACCATTTAATTGTTTCTACTAGTAGAGTTTTATTTTGAAGTTTCTACACTGAACTACTGAAGGACTTGGCTAAAAGAAGAATTTTTTGTCGATAACTTCTCGAGAAAGCTCATCTGTTAATCAAATTAGTTTGCTGAAAAAAAAACTGATTGGCTTATTCCTTCAGCCTGGTATCATGTGCTTTGCAAAGACTTTAGTTTGAAGGTCGGCCATTTTTAGGAGAAAATGTTATCTCTGAAATTTTGGTTCAATTTTTGTTTTGTCTCTCACTTGTGCGTTATGAAGCACAGGTGCTTCTAAAACCTGGATGTACTCGTACCCGTGACTTACCAGGTACCGGTACTTTGCATGGTACTTCTAAATTCATACCGGGTACATGAAACACGTACCAAAACTTTTGTCCTTGACTTTTGTCATACCCCAGAAGTTCTGCAATATATATGCCGTGCCCAACACAAAGATGAAACTAAGTTGATAAGACTTCCTTTTTCTTTGCTTAGCATGATTGTACAATAATGATTTTTGGTCTAAAGGTTCTTTAGCATAATGGCATTAATCTCTGCTTTGGATTTTAAGTTTGGTGTTAAACTACTATTTGATCTTAGATTCCAAATTGCCCGAGTCATTTAGCTATTTCCTTTAGTTGAAGTGTAATTATTACATGTCGTACGTTGCTCTAAGTTATAAAAATACATTTGTTATAGACGTACCCCAACCGGGCCAGCTGTACCCGTACCCTGCATTTTTTAGGTTTTCCCGTATCAACGTACCCATACCCGCACGCGTACTCATACACGTGCTTCTTAGCTTGTGCGCCCATGTGCTGTCAATTGTTGACTTCCTAACTGAATATTTTTAGCAATTGACAGAGTGCAATGGAAAAAAATGGATTCATGAAGTCAACTCCAATTGATTGGAACTTAAGGCTTTGTTTGGTTTTAGTAACTTAAAGAAATAAAGCAGGAAGTTCGCAAAAATTTTATGCTCATAATCCAGTGATATTTCTGATGCATCCTCCGTTTTGTCCTTTTTGGACTCTACAAGTTTACTTTGGGTGTTTTTTCTTCATGTCTTTTATTCAATTTATCATGTTCTGATGCAATGTGAATGTTTCCTTTTGTTGTGATGGCAGGTGCTTCAACTAGACCTAGGAGGGCAATGTGTCCATGGTGATAGTTTGTGTAAGACTATAGTGCAGTCTCGAAATAGCTTGCCTGATTTAGCTATTATATCCCTGAAGGGTGCATGTCGTTTAACAGACGTTGCACTAAAAGCATTGGTTGCATCAACACCTGCCCTACAGTCAATCAATTTGGGCGAGTGCTCTCTTCTCACCGATACTGGCATATCCCTTCTAGCTGCTTGTTTAGGAGCTACTTTGAGGGAGCTTTATATAGATAATTGCCATCGAATAGATGCTAGGGTAGTTGCGCATGCAATCTTGGAGTTTAAACATTTGGAAGTATTGTCAGTAGCAGGAATCCAGACAGTATGTGATGAATTTGTTGTTGAAGTTATCACTAAATGTGGCCGAAATATGAAAGGCCTTGATTTGGCTGACTGTGTGTAAGTCTACTGGACTTGTTCCACACTTCCACTTGTTGAATGTTCAGAATACAATAATTTTTGATTTAAAAATAATAGAGGGTGTTTTGAATTGATGCAGGAAACTAACCAACACCTCTATGGAAGTCATTGGGAATAATTGTTCTGGACTGTGTTCCCTTAACATTTCGAACTTGCATAACTTGACAGATTTGGCAATCCAGTATCTTTCCAATGGTTGCCTATCCATTCAAACTCTCAAACTTCGTCAGACCAGTTTCAGGTTTCTCTCAATTTGGTTTCTGTTTATATCTCATTATATCTACTTGCAATTTAGGTCCTAAATGGTTGTGTGATAGAGATTGTTGACTCCACATGATGGATAATCTTGAAAATGTTGGAGATCATAGCACTGATGTTAGCAGAGTAGTTGCAATATTTTTGCACCAGAGGGGATGCTAAAAAGTTTTTCCATCGTACATTTATAAGTTTTGATATGTATTCGGTCTTACCTACATCATCAGGGGTGCTTGTCACCAACTCGCTCACGTTTTTGGCATTAAAGTGGTTGTGTATGATTATGATGGAGCCGTGCGGAACACGATACTTTAGTTCAATGGAGCTAGAGTGATGGTCCTTGGCTGTGGTGCAGCCATTTGAAATGCAGGGCAGGAAACTTGATGTCAAGGTGAACAAGGGAAATGTTGGTTTTCGATATTCTGAAAAATGTTCATATGATGGGAATCCAAGAGCAAAGTATGGTTTATAAATAGTGACAGCTAAAGTATTTTCTGGAACAGTTGATGGCTGCAATACTATAGATGTAAGGAATCTGCACTTTCATGCTTAGGAGGAGATGTGCCTTCTGCACTGAACTTTCTGTTTTTTAGATTGGTGTGCCTTTCCTTCATAATGGGTTGCATGATTTGTTATTTGAGCTTCGCAATTTCCTTTTCTTTCAAGTTTTCAACTCCTATGTCCATTTGGCCCATGGTCCTGTTACAGGTGATATATTATGTCTCTGTTATGATGTTTGCGTCTTCTGTTAAAGCAGCTAGCTAATTGCTACAAGTTTTTCACATGACAGCGACGAAGCTATTGCTGCATTCTTGGAAACTTCTGGAAAGTCTCTAAAAGAACTTTCACTGAATAATGTCAGAAAGGTAGGAACATACATGACGTACATGATTTTTATTCTTGTATGGACTCAATCATTCTCCAATGGCTGCCAGGATGTGTAGCTCTTTTCCTAGTTTCTCTGACATGTTTATGCCTGCATAGTTTGATATTTTTGGAGTTTAGAGTGGCATATAGGTCCTTTTATGGTTTGGCCTTTTCTGTATGTTCATCGCTTTCTTTCGTAAATAGGTGGCATCCCCTTGATGCCTTTTCACTAAAGTTTATTACTTATTAAAAAAAGGTTTATGCCTGGATAGTTTCTCATGTTTATCTGGTAACGTCTGCTCCTTAACCCCGTAGTTTTGGGCTTGTAATATACATGTCCACAACAATCATTTCAGGAAATTTCTGTCCAGCAATTTTAGAATGGCAGTGGACAAATCCCCTATGCTTTTAGGGCAAGAACCACATGCTTGTATGATTCAGATCACAAATCACACACAGTACGCATATACATCCATTTATCTAATTGTTGCTGATAATCAAGGAGTGATGAATTATAGGTTGGCCCAAACACGGCCTTGTCACTGGCCAAAAGTTCAAAGGAGTTGTTGAGTTTGGATCTGTCATGGTGCCGTAAAATCACGAATGATGCGCTGGGATTGATTGTTGACAGCTGCTTGTCTCTTAAGCTGGTCAAGCTCTTTGGATGTACACAGGTATTTATGCCAACTAACTTCAACATACATGTGCAAAAAAGGATACATATAGATAAAGTTCGGCTAACATGATTGTTATTGTATTTTCAAGCATTGTTCTCATTTCAGTTATGTACACGAGGCTTTCAGCTTCTTGATATCTTCTAATTGTATGCGGGATTTCGTATTGTGTAAACACATTATGTATCCAATTTTGTAGGACTAACTAGGTATTGCAATTATGGGGACACTCCTAGAGGTTGTGGTGGATATAAAATCAAGATCAGAGTTACGGACATCGTTGTTAAATTTTATATTGAACAGAGTTGTCAAATTCTCAACTGAATCCTTAATTGGATTGCGAATTATAAAGATCCAGTGATAAAATTTGTGTTGCACATAAAAATACATCTTCACAACTAGATACTAAAGATGCATCATAAATAGGACAAATATCGGCTTGAAAGATGAATTAGTATGATTCGAGTGATGATCATGTAGTCTAATATAAAGAGGCTTGTTGGGCAAGAGATGTAGGTCCATGAAATTTGATACCATAATTTTCTTGTGATAAGTGCATGATTTGAAGCCCATACTTAAGAATATGCATTCCCAGTTCAAGTGTCCGTGGGGGAGAGTTTTAACTTTTGCTTTTAACTCCTGCGTTGAGATTACTGTGTTACACATAATTATTGAGTTCTTTAAGCTTGAAATGCGAAATTTGTTACCTTATATTCTTGCTGAACCAAAATGCAGCTTAAACAAATGCAACAAATGGAAGCAGAAACATATTGTTTAAGCGGCTGTGTCTTGTTTTGCAGATTAGTGATGAATTTCTGAATGGCCACTCCAACTCCCAAGTAAATATTGTTGGACTAAACTTGACTCCAATATTGAAACATCTCAACATGCTGGAAACTGAGGTAGGTTACTTGTGCTATTCCCCTATGACATTGTCTTCTGAACTCTAAGATAGTTTTTGTATCCTGCATTGATTCCCCAATGCGGATATTTAGAAATAATTTTTCCCCTTCCTTTTCTTGTCCTTTTAACTTTTAACTTGCGAAGACAGAGAACTGTTATCTTGTCTCCTCGAATCACCTTTCCTTGGATGATTCAAGTAGACATTCGACTATGGATGGTGTTTCAATGCATTCCGTTGAAAATGTACTGTTAATATTTGAATCCAATTGGTTTGGTGCTCAGAAATAGCACCGTGTCTTGTTTGAAAAGGTAATGCACAAAACGAATAACTCTATTTTTCCACAAAAGAAGAGGAGGCAAATGATAACACATCATCCTATTACTAGCGAAGAAAAGATACAATACCATGGGAGGTTCTCTCCATCTCGTCTAAGCAAACATGATCCAGCTTCTTAGAGTGATCTTATTACTATTGCTACTTGCTAAGTTAAGAGCTGTATGAGGGAGGCAAATTCCACCTCCTCTCTATATACAGCCAATTCAATTCCTGCTCATATATCTGTACAATATTTATAAACAAGATACTTCTAGTAATTAATTTTGCAAAATGCACCTCTTCACAGTTTGGATAGATCACTGACTTGAGGTATGGGGATGCGTCTGTGTCGCAGCGAGCTTTGCAAGGACACCTATGGCCAGTGAATTAGTGTAAGTAGTGGGCTCCGTCATGGCTGACTCCGAACGCAGGTCTTGAAAGTTATCGTATCGATCAGGCCCACCGACAATGGCGCCGGTGAGCTCATTAGGGTTTGGGGTATTCTTATTGTACCAGTTAACAAAGCTCATGGGGCAGTTCACTGCGTCAATGTTGGTTGCGGACAACTTTGGTACGGAAGCACCTCTGTGGTGGGCTTGTTTAGGTGGGTTTTGCCCGAATCCAACCATGTATGACCTGTCTCTAGGGTTCTTTCCCAGTAGATAATCCATCTGCAGTTCAATTTTGTTAATGTTAGTGCCTGTCTCCTAGGATTTAGGTTATACACTCCCCATAGGCATAACTAGCACAATATCTGCAGGGGGTGCGATTCCTTGCCTTAATGTTGCAAAACAATTGTTTTAGATATGACGAATATGCATTGTGTGCCTGGGAGACGAGTTGTTATTAGATATCAAATGTAGAGTGTTTAGAGGTAGTTACACCAAAAAAATTGTAGAGAAATGGAGTCCTAATGTTGTGGCTGAAGTTGGACTGGCGAGAATGATTTGAGATGCGAATACCAAAAAAGGTCACGCTATGGATGTTTCGTACTGGGACTATGTTAGTAGAGCATTACCATAGGGTTTGTGGAAAAAAAACAAAGAGCTCGTGACGCCTTACAACTGCTATTCTCATATCATTCTGGTTGAAATTTTTATATGTGAACAGGATGGATGGGGCAGTATATTTTTGTATATTCGTATGTATTTATGACTAACCTGTTGCTTAGCGAAAGCCATGACTTGAGCAGAATCAAAGCGTTTGTTGCCGCAGGTAACCTGTTGATTGTGTTTGGTCAACAGATCACTATAGATACTGAATAGGAATGCTGTGCTCATAGCGTATTGCGTGTTGGCCCCATCTCTTAAGTGAACCAATCCACCTGATCATCATCATCATCAGCCTTTATTTTTGAGTTCAAGAAACCATGCATTTAGAATTATTGAAACATGAATGCTTAAACTAGGGGATTTACGCTCATCCACGTAGGAACTGACGCGGTAATGTATGTATATCTGTAGTTTGCGTACTTGTTGAAATAATGAACTGATGGGAAATGGAAGTGGTGGGCACGTGTGTGTGTGTGTGTGTGTGTGTGAGAGAGAGAGAGAGAGAGAGAGAGAGAGAGAGAGAGAGAGAGAGAGAGAGAGAGAGAGAGAGACCTGCAGAGATGAAAACCTGATGGTAGGGACTATCAGGGAGCACAGAGCATATGAAACTGTCGGCCTGATGCTTGTAGGTTTCTAAACTCTTGTGCCCCTCCCAGTACAACTGCATTTCATGAGAAAGTGCGTGAGAGAGAGAGAGGGAGAGGGAGAGAGAGAGAGAGAGAGAGAGAGAGAGAGAGACTTTTGAAAGTAGGATTTGGGCACCAGCATATTTAAGGTCCCAGCTAAACTCGGCAACCGTAGCACTGATTGATTCCTCCTCTATGTAGTTCAAATATGTGGCCTTCCTGCTGGCTATGTATAGCCATGTTGCTGCCCACATCAGCTCGTCCTGCAAATTTGTTCATTTAACTAAAAATTTAACTAAAGGCTCCGCGCGTGTGTGTGTGTGTGTGTGTGAGAGAGAGAGAGAGAGAGAGAGAGAGAGAGAGAGAGAGAGAGAGAGAGTACATGATAGCCCGAGTAAGAACAGTAGAATGGGCATTCACCATCATAAGTCCCTTTATGTGCTTTGGCAAACTCAAAAAGCTGCAAAAGAAGTGAACAAATCGTACAATTTGGACTCCGAAAAATACAAAGCTACAAAGCACGACACAATATGGGAGCAAACCCTCCCCCAAGGTTTTAGTCTAGTCTAATTGAGCAAAAAGTCACTCATCTTCTAGAAAATATCAGTTTTGAAGATTCGCGCCTTTACTTCAAGTCTGGTTCTCTTTCTTTTGTCCTACAGGTTTGCTCTTAAGGTCAGTGATTCAAGTCAACAAGCACTGAGGTCTCATCAAAGTCACCTCCTTTGAAGTAAAAAGCTTGAGAGGGTAAACAAGGTAAAGCGGCATCATATTTGGATTCGCGAGTAGCTGAAGAGTATATAAGCCGGTTAATCACATTCACAAACAATCTAGTTTAGGCAAGTCACTTATCTTCGATTCTTGTAGGTGTATAAAAGATTGGTACGCGCACACATTTTTTTCCATTGATATACTCATACTTGATAGAAAAAATAAAAGATTGATATACTCATGGTATGCGGATTCAGCAATGACTCCTTGGAAGAGGCAAATACATAACAAAATTGAGTAGATTGAAAATAAACATAGAACTACAACTAGAAATTGTTGTTGTTGACATGTTTTTTTTTTTTTTTTGTATGAAAATAATTAGGGGCAAAGTGAAAGATTTTCAAAACCATAAGAGGACATTAGTTTTGAAGATCCTGTCATGTGTCGTTAGTTAGAGTCCCTTACTTTTGTCCTACAGGTTCACTCAAAAGGTCAGAGGTTCAAGTCAATAAGCGAGGGGGGGTCTCATTGAAATCACCTTCTTCGAATTAAAAAGCTTGAAGGGATAAACAAAGATAAAGCGACATCATATGGGATTCGCTGAGTAGAAGGGTAAATCAGCTGGTTAATCACAAGCGGCGACTTTTTTTTATTACTTAGATAGATACTTTATGGTAATTGTAACATTTTGAAAACAATACTTTAATAGGGAAGTATTTGTTGACAGTAGAATTGTGTCGAATCTGTCAACCCGATGCTGACAAGGCAAAATCCAAAGCAAATGAAACAAGTCTGAATGGAAATACTGAATATAATGATAAATTACCAGTTTGGCTTTGTTAAGGAGCTGGTGAGCATATGGTTGATCAAAGCGTCTAAAGACGATTGAAGAAGCAGCCATTGCTGCACTAGTTTCAGCTGCAATCTCAGTTCCAGGGTTACTCTGGTCAATTTGTAAAACACTTCTTGGTGTTTTCATGTTTTCTGGCCGCATCCAGCACTGATGATCTTTTTCTGGATCTCCTACCTTCAATCCCATATACAATACAGAACCACTTACAAGAAAAATCTTCCACATGAGATTCTTTCGACATTAATGGATGTTTCTAGATTGCGAGTATCACATACTTGAGTTTCATTTCTGATAGTTTAGACATAGATGGGAAGATAGAAATGAGATTCGTTCGTTTGCAAAAGCATTACTTTTATGTTTTCGTATTCTTCCAGAACTTCATCCTGACCAATCAATCGATTACCTGGACATACAAGCGGTTATGTTTAGAACTGGCTTTGAGCAAATAATCAGTGCCCCATCTGATTGCAGCCCTAACATTTTCCAGCTCTCCTGTCGATTTCAGTTCAGATTGATAAGCGATGGCACCCCAAGACAGTGTTGTAACTGTGAAAGCCATTGGTAGCCCATACTTGACGTTATCTCCTGCATCATAGTATCCCCCAACAAGGTCCACCTGTATTCACGCCATTACACAAACCAAATCAATTCTGAAATTTGAGGAGTAGGGCTCATAACAAGCTCAAATAAGTTGCCGTTCCACCTATATTCACGTTAGTATCAGGGTTTTAGTACACGAGTCGAGCTTTTATTATTGAGCCGAGTTACAACTAATTTGAGCTCGGTTCATTTAGTAGTATGCTTAAAACTTGAGTGCAACTCATTTATTAATGCTGCGGAGCCATTAACAAGCTAAGTGAGGAGCTTGGTTTGTTAAGGAGATACCATACTCTAAATTTTAGAAAAATGCACATTGAACAAAACTATTTCTAAAAAATGAATATGGGCACATATATTCATTGTATACAAAACTTTATTGTAAATTCATGAGGTACTGTCCTTTTTTTTAACCAAGTGTCCGGGCCAACTTACACGCACATATGTATGGACAAACCCCAAAGAAGTTGATTAGGTTTTGAATCTAAAACCTTAGGATGGAGGAAACTCCAAAGTCTCAGGCCTTGATCACTAGGCCAACCCTCGGTGTAAAATGTGTTACTAGAATTTCAATATCTTGGCAGCCTACGCGAAATATGGATTGCAATCACCTTATTATAGTGTGATCATGATTTTCTCTTACTTTTATGTCCTCGAAAATTAAAAGAAAACTTTGAAATATCTGACTCTGACCCAGAACGACCGGCCTTGTATCCCGAGCGTGTTGTGCCAATACGAAACTTGAGGAAAATTGAATAGTCCGTGAAACATAGCTAGAAATAAGGGATAATTCCACCAGGTTGCATGAATTGGTTCACATGAGAGAGAGAGAGAGAGAGAGAGAGAGAGAGAGAGAGAGAGAGAGAGAGAGAGAGAGAGAGAGAGAGACACAATACATTTGCAAGTTTGCCATCTTGAAGAGCAGAATCTCCTCTCCAAGAAGGTCTATGGTTTGCAGGAAGCTTTCCAGATCTCTGTGCCTCCAAGAAAATAATGGACTTGGTAAGGGCATCTCCGTAGTCAAATTCACCATTTACACCAACTAATAATAAATCAAACCCTCCTCCTCCAAAGAGCAGTAGTACTAGCCATGCCACCGCAATGGAGGAACTTAGCACCCTTAAGTCAATGATTCCCATTGGATCGAAAAACTGTTCTCGTATAAATTAAAATGAAGAAACAGTTTTCCTCCTAATTAATTCTATTGCAAGAACTAAAACCAAAAGAATTTGTTGGCCTTGATTTGTTTTAATAGCAGTTGGGTCAAATGTGGGGTTGAACTTGAAGGGCATCCCTTGAAATGATAAAATACGTTGCTATATTTAGTTAGTTAGTTGGTAATTACAAATGTATGTACCATCTATGTTGATAGTTTTCGGCCTACCACCTCTCCAGCCCCGTCACCATATATCGACCACTGCCGACACTATCAGTACCATCTCTTCAACACCACCAGCCACCGCTACCACCACCACCACTGGTCCAACCACAACATTCTCCAAATTTTGCTGAGAGTTAGCAATTTAGCAATTCTCTGGAGAATTTTGTTTTGAGCGAGAGAATTGGCTGATTGCCAATTTATCGCTGCTTCTGCTGCTGATACTGCTTTGGTACTACCATTAGGGAGAATGGTAGTAGGGTCTGGAATTTTATGACGGTGGGTTGTCCTCTCTTGGGAATTATGGAATTCCAAAGGAGGAAAATCTTCTTCAGTCCATGAGGAAGAGGAGATAAACATGAAACACCTATGATCTCTCTCCATCATGTTCTACTGCTACATTCACCTCACTTTTTCATTGCCATGACTACATCACCAATAACTACTGTCGTCATCTGCATCGCCATCCACTGCTGTCACCATCGTTGCTATCCTTCCAACATACCACCTCCATTACAAGCACCACCACACCACCTTGCCACAACCACCACTGCCACACTACCAACTGCCACCACAACCACAATTACCGCCACCTCTCCACCACCGCATCACATGTGGTCACCTCCTCTCCACCGCCACCGCCACCACAACCACAAACACGACATTTATTAAGAAGAAAAAGGGAACAATCATAAATAATTTATTCAAGATTCATTTATGTTTGTGTCAAAATAGTTGCTTTAATTCAACTCTTAAATTTTTATCAAACTGCTTTCAATACTTCACTTTTTACATTCCAATTTTCAATTTTATCAAAACAGCACCTAACACAATTAAAAAACGATCATGCACTATTGCGCGCAATCAATCTTGTACGTAGATACATCAATTTTCAAAGTTAAATCAATCCTCCACTCTATCTTATTTGGTAAGACTAATTATTAAGAAGAGGAACACATGGTCACGAGGAGGTGAGGAAGAGCTCAGCTAACTAGTAACTTGTACACAATTTTGTTGAATTGGGCTGGGTTTTCGATTTGAGGCGCGTGACCGGTGTTCTTTATCACTTCCAGTTTGGTCTTCTTCCCCAAAAGCCTGCAATCATAAACCCATACTCATACATCTCAAAAACTTTATGTTTTTTTTTTTGGGTAAATCTCACAAAAAAGTTGGAAATAGGAGTACTTGCTTTTTTTAGCATTCTGCCAATTACTAATAAGGAATGATAAATCGTAAAAATTGATAAGAGTGATTAAGGATTTTGATGGAAGAGAGAGAGAGAGAGAGAGAGAGAGAGAGAGAGAGAGAGAGGTGGTGGTTACATACCCCTTGAGTTCAGTAGCTTTCTCCAATAGAAATAGCTGATCATGTTCTCCCCAAACAAGGAACACATCCTACGTACACGGGGGCAAAGTTGTACAACATAATCTCAAAGAATTAGTTCTAGTTAAGACACATACCCTGTAGTGGGCTTATGCAGTACCAGGGCTAATGGGTCTCGTGAGACTCTATCAAGATCACATCGTAATGATTTGAACTGTTAGAATATAGAGTTCATTGAGTAGATTATCCGAGAGAAAAAACTAACCTAATCGAATATCATTAGTGCCTTGATCAGACAATATTTAGATTATCATAAATAACTCAAAAAAATTAAACAAGAAGACATATCTAGCTTAATTGTGTGGTTATCGATGCATGGTTAACTTTATTTTTAGAATTGACAAAATTCAATGAACTCTAGATATACCGAACAATTCCCATCACGATGGTTAGCTATCGGCCCACTGAGGTGCTCTACACTCCAATGCATCAGCGCACTACAGAATCCTAAATGTTTCGGGAGTAAAATGATAGGGGAAAAAAATGATACAGGCATGCATAAATCAAGAAAATGGAGGGTTCATTACAATTGGAATTGCATGCATACGAAGTGGAAATTAAGTGCATGTGTACCTGAGGAAGAGGAGATATATTTAGTGTGTCGTAGTTTCCAACGTGCAATCCCTTAAGGAGTTCTATCTTCTCCTTCCTGTTTTTCGAGTACATATTCTGCATCCATCATCACCATCATCTCTTTTATGTTAAGAAGTGCCAGTTGAATTAATAATCGATGCTAGTATTGTATATATGGTCGTATTACTCCTACTCTACTTAATTTGGTGTTCAACTGAGTGAGATTCAATTATTCTAAAAGGAAATTTTCAGTTGCCTACTAAAAATCAACTCAATTCGGATGTAAATGTTTGACTTAGACAGTGAGGTGCAAAATTAACAAAAGTAAAAAAAGTTTGAATAAGGATAAAATAAGAAAAAATCCAAAAAGTACAAAAATCCCTTAGCGGAATGCCACTTGAGTGAGATTCAACCATTCCATAAAAAAAATAAAAAATTCAGTTGAGGAAAAATCAACTCAATCGGATGTAAATGCTTGACTCAAATGTTTAAGAGTTTAGGAAAAATTGGATCAAACACTTAAAAGTAGCTAATTGAACTGATTCTTTGATGACGACTCAAAAGATTGTTTTAAAATTAATGAATGACTTAGATCATTTGTGTGAATTCCGAAATGGAGTTCACACACCTGTCACTACACTCTCAATACCCACGTACGAGGTCGGTAACCATAGTCAACCTGATTTTGTGTATATGAAGCAACCAATGTAATGTAAGAGCATCTTCAATGACATAGTTAAAAGTGAGTAGAAAAATTCTTTGTAAGCCTCATCCCAACCCATTTTATTCAATCAATAATTTTGTACATCCAGTAGAGAAGAACATGTCTCCCCACAAAATAAATTTGATTGGGCATTAATAGGCACACGCACAACTATCGTTTTTATTTAGGTAATTGTATTTATCTATAGCTCTCTCTCTCTCTCTCTCTCTCTCTCTCTCTCTCTCTCTCTCTCTCTGTTTTTGGTCAATCGACATCCATTATATTTGATCAAAGCAATAACGGAAAGTCTAACAAGGCATCACGACAGCCCAGTCCGGAAAATCTCCGTCCCAGATTGTGAAGGACTCAACTAATAGGGCATATATATTTGGCTACTTATCTATAGTGCGAATTAGTAAAACGAGCTTATATGAGACTCCACATAGAAGATTTTGGAGAGATAAATCGTTCGAGAACCATAGGGCCATAGGAGAGGTTGACTTGGAGGCCGGATGCAAGAAAAACTTACACGAACGATGTCATTTAACAAGAAACCGGGCATGTAGTTGAGTCCCCTGTAGCCCGCAAGAGCAAGCAAAGCCCTCAGCTGCGCCTCCGTCTGCGGCAGCAACAACTCCTCACCATTCTCCACTTTCGCTCTCTTCTCCATAAACTCCTCATTATCTCTCCGCTTCGTATTCACCGCTGAACTCGCTATCACTACCTTCTCCACCCTCTCCGGCCACATCGCTGCCATATGGTAGGCCACGTAACCCCCGTAGCTCGTCCCCACCACGTAATACCTCTTCACCCCCAGCTTCTCCATCAGCTTCCCCACCGAAACTGCCTGGAACATCTCCGACCTCTCCAACGATTTGGTAGTGGAATCGCCGAAAAACACAAGGTTGGGTATGTAAAGGGCAAATTCTCGGGCGAAAAATGCCACTTGTTGGTTCCATTGCCAGTGGGCGTCGGGGCCGAATCCGTGGAGTAAAACTAGTGGTGGCTTGGGATTGGTGGGGTCGGGTGATTTTGGGCCCCAATAGTGGATGGTGGTTTCGTCGTCGTCGATGTCGATGGTTTGGGCCGATAGGCCGGCAGCAGAGAAGCTATAACGGAGGTAGGCGCCCCACAAGGAGATGATGCTGAAACAGGAAAAACCAAATGCCATTGTAAGTGATTGTGTTGGAAAGAACCGTTTGTTTGGTTTGGTTTGGTTTGGTTTGATTTCGGCTTTGAGCAAAATCAAGAGGAAACCATTTCCTTGGGGTGTGTTTGGAACTTTGCGAGAGATTTAAGTGGTTATTGATGGAGTCATGCTCCAAACTAGTGGTGGTTTGGCATCGTTGAGTTTTGTTAGGTGTGTTTCTTGGCATGACATGAGTGAAGTGACATAGACTCATACTCCACTATGCAATAATATAGTATTGTTTCCATCGACATGATTTTGACATATGCTGACAATCTTCATAAATTATCATCCTGAGGTGGGCCAATTAACGTGGGACTCTTCAACTTGTCATCCGTGATGTGCTGCCAACTCATAGCTCATAGCAATAGTTGGGCAAAAATTCTACAACCATATACAAAATCACACACTAAAATACACATATTCTCACAAAATACAAAGGTTCCACATATATTGTGTGTACACACCCTCTCATAAAACACAAGGGTTCCACACGTACTACAGTATGAGACCTTTGTGTTTTGTAAGAAGGTGTGTATTTGGATGTGTAATTTTGAGTGTGGTTGTAGCATATCTCATAGTTGGGAGACGAGTGTGGCTAGAATTTTGGCTGGGGCCACCCGGGCTCCTGTATACCTCCACAAGTGATTTTCGCACTTCTAAGGAAAATACGATTAACAATTTGGGGACTGCGATAATCATTCCCCCATTTGAGATAGTTGAGATATAGGAGTACTTATTTTAGAAAAATTCTAAAACTGCAAACACATTTCACAAACAAATGCACAATACACTCACAACTGGTGTCGAGTGATAAGAGAAGTGCTTCGTACACTACATATTTATACTACATCCACATGGGGGCCGCCTTGAGTCCCATAATATCTATCGATATCGGATTTGTAGAGACCCGCAGTTTCATTTAATAAATTTAAAATGTGTTATGTGGAATAAAATGAAGGAATTGGTGGAAGATATTGATTTTGGGGCTAAAGTGATGAAATTGTAAACCTGAGGGGTGTGTGGGTGATATATGCTATATATGTGTGTGTGTCGTGTGTTTGGGGGAGGGGGGAAAATCACTCTCCCAAAAATCACTCTCTCTCTCCCAACCTCTCATCTCCCTTTCGGCTCTCTCTCTGTATCTCTCACTCTCACTCAAATTCCTCCAAACCGACACAAAACCCATGCAATACACCTTCCAATCTTCCATCCTCGCATGCATTGAAGCTCGAATCTCATCGGTAGAAGCTCAATGTGCCGTATTTTGGCTCGGGGTTGATTTTAGAGGCCGAGGCCTGATCTCTCGTTTGGAGCTCGTTCACTAAGTTTGAAGTAGGCTTTCTCTCTCTTTATATGTTCTTGAGTTGGTTTTGTGCATAAAATCGTGCCTATGGTTGTTGTGATTGTTTTTGTAGTTGAAACCCATGAGAATCTGTTAAAAATATGCTCGAAGGCCATTGTTATCGATAACATTTCCCTTGTTATTAATAACACCGTGCTCCAGAGCCTAGAAAATCCATTGTTATCGATACCCTTAGTATTGTTATCGATACCTCTAAGTTTCAAAAGCCAAAAATTCACTGGTCATCGATATCCACTGTCCTAGTTATCGATACCCTTGCGTCTGGAATGATTTTTGACCAAATGGTATCGATACCATTTTTCTTGGTATCGATACCTGTTGTTTAACTCCAGCATTTGCTGTTTTGCTTCGTATTTCACCGTTTTGGTTTTCAATCACTTCTAGTTATTCTAAACCACTTCCAAACATAATATTTTCGCACTCCAATGATCCCTTGGTCATTTTAATTCGTTGGTTCTCGTGGCGTTGAACACAAATATCATATGGAATGAATTATCGTCCTAATGCTTTATTGGTGCGTTCGTTTAACTATTAGTGGTAATGTGAGATGCTAGGATAGACGGAGTGATCATGCTTAAGCTAAACATGGGTGTTCATAAGATTGAATGTTGGATAGGAGGAGGGATAACTCATGAGACGAAATATGAGAACTTGACCCTTGATGCCATGTAGTATGAGGAGTGAGTTGAGATGACTAGTTTGGAAATAAAATGGAAACACAAATTGGTATGTGGACCGTTTACTTGATATCAATCTCTTTTTTTTTTTTTTTTATAATCCTACATTCAGAGCCTTAGAAATGAATATGTCGAAAAACAATGAAAATGGGTTGTAGATGGATGTATGGGGTCACGAGTACCTGGAACTTGAATTGGATGTACGGGGTCATGAGCACCCGGAATGTAGAACGGATGTACGGGATCATGAACACCCGGAATGTAAGATGGATGTACGGGGTCACGAGTACCCAAAAATGTAATGTGGCTATATGGGGCCCTAAGACTCGGAAAATTTCTTAAACTCATTGTTCGGTATGTTAATGGAGGTGGAGCTACTCGAGCTCATATTGGAGGGCTGTAAGTGAGCCGAGCTACTCGCGAGCTCGGCTCGTCTCGTCTCGTTAAAGCTCGGCTCAGCTCGGCTTGTTTACTAAACGAGCCGAGCTCGAGCTCGAGTATTCGGCTCGTTTTGCTAAATGAGCCGAGTAGAGCTCGGCTCGTTCGACAAAAGCTCGGCTCGTTAAGGGAGGCTCGGCTTGATTAAGAGAGGCTCGTTTAGTAAATGGCTAAGCTCGGCTCGATAAGGGCTCGGCTCGTTAAGGCTCGAGCTCGAGTTTTGGGCTCGTTAAGGAAACGAGCCGAGCTCGAGCTCGCCGAAGCTCGGCTCGGCTCGGCTCGTATACACCCCTAATGATGGGAGATGTACGCGGTCCACGAGATCCGGAATGCAAGTCATTAACTGTAGAAATGCGCGAGATGGAGTTAAATCAATAACACATATAAAAGATGGCTAATGGATCGGTAAATGGCAAGTGAAGTGTTCCTCGAGTTTCCTTCATAAAGTTGCGTTAAATTGCATTCTCTTTCGTTGTCTTAGACTTCATTTTTTCATGTTCAAATCTTCTCTTTTGCATATAAAGTTTGTAAAGATTTTCCCACCGGGCATGTGTTTTGCTCAACCCTTCATTTTTTAGTTGTACATTCGGAACTGTAGCATGGAGTAATGTGCGTGCATTGGTTGGAAACCTTTTGAAGCTAGCATGGGGATATTGCATTGAGACTCGTTCAGATTTCTTTGGAAGATGTAATTGTACTTTCATTTTAGTTATTTGACAAATGGGAAGTTGTAAACTATTTAACTTCTCTTTCACTCTTTGTAATTACAAGTTATCGGCCGTTGCGCCTTGGGTAAAACTCCTTTGCGAAATGATGTACGTTACTGTGAGGATTTTAATTAAGAAAAGTTATTTATATTTATGTTGAAAATCGAGTGCGCACATGATTGAATTAATTTTTTACAGAACCCTCTAACACAATATTTTAAAATTTCTAGTATTTTTTATTTTATTTTGGAGAGACCTGGATGGGCCCACATAAATGTAGTGTACCTACTATTTTTAGAGAATGATTGCTTATCATTTTGCTTTTGTGTCGTCATGTATTTCCAGGGGTTTCGGGGCCACTGTTTTTGGCATGATGGGGGTCTATTGTGCTTCTCCTATTGTCTTTATTTTGTTTTTTTTTAATCTTTTCTTTCCTCGGTTAATACCTTACCAGCGTTTTTTTGAAATGGGGGATTCTGTTGTGC
This sequence comes from Rhododendron simsii, assembly GCA_014282245.1. NCBI lineage: Eukaryota > Viridiplantae > Streptophyta > Magnoliopsida > Ericales > Ericaceae > Rhododendron > Rhododendron simsii. The sequence continues at coordinate 35,113,329 of CM024953.1, read as the reverse complement.
ACAACACCATGTCATGCACAATTTGAACTGTCCTTTCAGCTGAACTATTTATTGTTGAGATGAGATTTTAACCAACGGATGGCCAGAGTAGGCCCCCTAGATTCATATTTTGGGGTCGGAGAGGCATTCAATTGTTGTGAGGTAGAGTGTTAAGTATTAACCTCGTTAGAATCCCTCTGGGTTGTGTTGCCGTTCTCGCTTGTTCTCTTTAATCTTTGTATGTGACATCTCATGTCGCTTATATATACATATGCTGGTGTAATGCCAGTGCTTTGCACGTTTTCGCGTGCTCATTGGGCGAATTATTATCGGGAAGTGTCTTTTTCGTAGTGATGACCAATGCCAATTGTGTGGTCCAATGGAGGAAGTTTGTTACTTACTGTTAACGGCCGTTGTAATCTTGACACTTGAGAAGGTTCAGGAATGCTGTGCAGATAGAGAGGCTTATTTAGGAAGAGAAGGATGGCAAAGCTACTTAGTCGAGTCTGAAAGAAGATGATTGCATGGTAGGTATTCCTACGTCGAGAGCAGGTTTGTAATTCTAATTTTTGGTAAGACAGTCGTTTACGTACTTATTCGGATAAGGGGTGGTTCATTAGTTCCTAGTGCTCATAAATATATTCAATTACAGAGCAAGTCATACAATGACAACTGATAACCAACTAAAATAGAGGAACAATGAATCGAGCCCATAGAAATAAAATAAAGACTAACATAATCAAAAAGCGATTATGAATTATTGGAATTTTTTCCCCCCATTGCAGTCACGAGGAGGTGAGAAGGACCCAAGTAATAACTTGTACACAATTTTGTTGAATTGAGCTGGTTTTTCGATTTGAGGCGCGTGACCGGTGTTCTTTATCACTTCCAGTTTGGTCTTCTCTCCCAAAAGCCTGCAATCATAAACCCTTCACACATCTCAAAATATAACTTTAATTTGAAAGGTGCTATTTTTAAATAAAAGTACTAACTTTTGCCGAGAAAGAAAAAAACATTAATTTAAAAGATTACCTTAATTTTTTTTTTCATGTTTTTTTGTTAAGTAAACAATACGTCAGTTGGAATCTGGGACAAATACCCGTTCTTACTCAGCTCCATAATAAGTAAAAAATTATTCTGTTTCATTTTACTACTATTTTATTCACTTGGCAATGCAAGGTTCAAAGTCAAACATACAATTGACCTTTTTTTTTGGGCTCGGCAAAGAAAATTTTAAAGATCGGGTACATCATTCAAGGGGCAGGAGATGGTATAAGCAATACTACCTCCGTTTCAACTTCTTTGTTCGGTCCGCAAAATTGAATGTTAAAAATAATACAATTTTTGCAAGAAAAATCAAAAGTTTTTCAACAACATACTAGATATATCAATGAGTATTTTTAATTTGTGAAAAAAGTTTGAATTTTTTTTTGAAAAAATTGCATTATTTTTAACACTCTGTTTAGCGGACCGGACAAAGAATTTGAGACGGAGGGAGTATTTGCTTAACCAAGGAAAGACGAAACAGAAATAAATAAAAGACAAGATAAAACATTCCAACAGAAAATTGAATGTTGAGACACGCCTTCGCTCGTTTTTTGGACAATCCGAACCGCGCAAGGGACTGTCTGGACGGCCCCCTTGTGGGCCTCATTCGCACGTTTTTTTTGGAAAATCCGAACCGCGCATCTTGTAGGACCCGTAAAATAATGTATCTACACAAAAAAGAAACAGCTTATTCGGATATCGATAGGTATATCAAAAGTTAAGTATATACACGAAAAAATGGATGGACCGTGATTTGTCAATTGTTTTTAAAGTTAAACTGTTCACGGTCGTCCATTTTTGTGTGTAAAAACTCAACTTTTGACATATCTATCGATGTCTGCGCAAATTGATTTTTGGCGTAAATACACTATTTTGCGGGCTCTACAAGATGCACGGTTTGGAGTTTTCAAAAAAACGCGCGAAGGGGGCCCACACGGGGCCCTTGCCTGGTTGATCCGGAGAGAACTTATTCTTAAATCTCAATCTAAATTTTCAACTTTCTATGAGTTTCTAATTCTATCGACATAGCCCCGGAAGTCTTCTACCAAGTAGATCTTGATGTCGAACTTTGTCTTAATCCACATTGTTACTCTTGTTTTGATCAACTCCGCCGCACACCCCTGTTGTTACATTGTTAAAGATATAGCCATTTGTTGACTTGTGGCTCCATCCTCATAAATGAGTTTTTGGCTCATCTGGAAGAAGCCAGCCATTTGGATCTAAGCCGAGATTCTTGATAGCCATGGAGTAAATGAAGGAAGATTTTATGGCAGATCATGGGAAATGAATAGGGTCTCCTCGACCTATAAAAGGAGACCCCTGACCTCTGTAATTGTATCTATCTTGAGTGAGAGATCTGTGAGGGTTAGCAATGTACGTAGTCTTGTAATATCAGTGAATGTAGCAGAGTGTGAGAGAACACTACTTGCAAAGCTCTTGTTCTTCCGGTTACAAGAAATTGCTCCGGTTCCTCTGTGGATGTACCCAATTTTGGAGAACCACGTATTTTCTTTGTGTTCGTGTCTCTGTGTGTGTGTGTGTGTGTGTTTTGACTTTGGTTTGATCCACTCAGGGCACAACACATTTCTCGCCAGCCAAAGAGACCATATTTTCCACTCAAGTTTCCCAGATACGTTTCTCCAGATTGACATACTTACTGACAAACCACCAAATGACCATATTTTTTAATGACAGAAAATCTGGAAGGACATTTGTTTTTCCCTTTATGTAAACATCATCAAAACTCCGATTGAAAAATCAATTTTCCTATTTAAACAACTGTGCTTTTGGAAGGTGCTTGACGGACAAACCCACTTGACATGCTGCCATTCAATTATCCAAGACCATACATCCCAAGAATAGAGTCATTGACAACGTAAAAGGAGGTATTGAGGAGTTCCCGATTCCAAAAAACAGAAAGGACAAACCAGAAGGAGATGTTAAACATTGCTTGAGAGTAGAATGTATGATCAAATAACATTTGAGACCATTATAAAGTTTCAGCATGGTATCAGAGCGGGCAATAGATCTTGTGTTCGAATCTCACTGCCTACCTAATGTTAAAATATTTACACGTATTTATTTAGCTTATGGAGGAGAGCTCAGTGACTACACGTGAGAGAGCGTGTTGAAGGTACAAGTAATAAAGTTGCTTATCTCTCTAAAGAGCTTAAACTTTAGTTGGGTAGAAGATTAGCCTCTTGGATTATGTTCATTCGTTGAAGTATCGTCCATCAGAAGATTTCGGCCTTTGGATGGCTGACATTTTTCCATAAGAGGCCCAGAATTAGGTTGACAGGGAATGCTTTACCCACTGCCCATACGCTGATTTCACCGTGAAGCTTTTATCTGTAGGTCCTACCTCATTTATTGAACCGTCTCAATCTACCCCAACATAATTTTTGGCATAATTGATTTTTCCAACTAGATCTAAGTAAATGATTCTACTCATTGAAGTGACATGACATGGGGAGGAGAAATTACAAAATGCGTCGGTGCCATTGGTTTATCAACTTCTAAGAATCAGTCCTGTTCGATTTGAGTTTTGAGGGTGGTTTTTTTAGAGGAATTAGTAGAAAGAGATAAATAGAGAAAATTTATTGAAAATCGTGTCCAAAATTTGTATCTGCCGTGTTATAGTGAAATCCAAAGTTGGAAAAACAATTGCAATTGATTAAGAGTTCATGGTTTTTTTTTTTTTTTGAAGCAGGCTTTTAGCTAGCATTCAGACAATTAGGGGTGTTCGGATAAATAAGCCAAAGTGGCTTATTTTTTGTTCTTATTCAAATTTTTTTCTTATCACTTGGCTTGTTGTCAATTTTTTGGGGATTATTGCATCCTCATGACGAGAGGAATCTAAAAAGTAAAATTTTTTGACAGAAATCCAATTTTTTTTGAATAAAGATGAAACAATTGGCTTATTGGCTTATTTTTGTTTTTTTATGGGTTTGTTTGGCTCATTTTTGACGGGAAAGCCAATGGCTTATTTAGAAGAACAAGGCCTTAATAAGGAGTAATAATTAATAAATCTTAAAAATTCGTAAGACGATTATGATGAAAGGGAGATCTAGAGAGAGGTGGAAGCACATACTCCTTGAGTTCGGTAGCTTTCTCCATTAGAAATAGTTGGTCATGTTCTCCCCAAATAAGGAACACATCCTACAAGGCCAAGTACAACATAATTAATCTCAAAACAATTAAGAGTATCTTTTCTTTTCGTGAAAATTAGCAAGCGTAATAAGTCATGCTTTCTGTCTCTATATATTTATTGCGAGTCAAAACTTTGTGTATCGTTTGTGTTTTTTTTTTTTTCTCTCTTTCGGAAAAACAAAAAATCCATGTATACCCTACAAACGGACTTGGATATTTAGGGCTTTGCGCTTTTTCCCAATTAAAACGCCACCTTTTGGTGGCTCATCGTGAGGTATACTACGAAGAATGGCATAGATCGGAAAGAAATACCATTCTGGCGCAATATGAGGTGGGGCTGACATTGGATTAGCAGGTATATGTATAATTGTTGAGTTGCCCCAAACATTAGGAGCATAAAAATTCCAAATGGAAAAAAAAATTAGCAAAATTTACCCAACCTACTAGATCCTTTACATAAAGATAAAATAAAGGGTAAAAAGCAAATTTTATCCATCTCTGAATTAATGTACACTCAATGGATTATTTGAAAGGGTATGGGCGAACAATGAAGGCTCGTTTAGTAGACAGCGAATGCAATGTTGCCCTTTCCTTGTTCAAGAAAAAGTGAGAACTTTCTTTTAGCTACCGTCCCAAATGTTCAATAAGAGAAAAGTATGCACCCCCAATCCGAAAGAAATGGCAACGTGTGATAGTACAATCTATAACCTAGGAATTAAATGCATGGGTTATTAGTTGCAAATGTAAATGTACCTGACGAAGAGGGGATATATGTACTGTGTTATGCTTCCCAACGTGCAACCCATCGAGGAGTTCTATCTTCATCTTCCTGTTTTTTGAGTACATATTCTGCATTAACTTTGAATCAGTAATATTTGAAAGTCGTCGATGCACGTATTAATTAAGTGATATCTATTCTAATATAAAAAGGCGAACAAAAGTTTGGTGTTTTCTTTTTTTGTCATTGTGTCAATTTTTCCGTTTTCAAAATTGTTCAAACCAAACAAATTATGTTACTACCACACATACTTACATACAAACTCTCTCGTATTAAATATGGGGTTCACACGCACTGCACATACACTGAGTGTGTAGAGCTCTCATGTTTTAATATGAGAGTTTGTGTAATTATGTGCATAAATGTGTGTGATTAGAGGATTATGGCAAACCAAAATCCTAATCATAACCCCACAACCATAAGGGTAAAACGACAAACTCCACCTTCCCAAAAAGTAACTCCACCAGGACCACCACGAAAGAAACTTTCCCACCACATCTACCCACTCCACCACATTCTCTCATCATCAACTTCTGGTTTTTGTCTGCCAATGTGCTTGTAGCCCAATGACCAATGACCCTTCCTTACTCATTTTACGGTGGTGTTCGATTCTCGTCAAGAACACGAGTATTTGGTGTGGTAGTTGATCGTCTTTGGATTTACCACACCCACATACCGTTTAATGGTACCTCATTTCCTTAGGCTAGACATCTATCCCGTGCAAAAAACAAGCCGTTCTGTTTTTTCCCATTTCGTCTGAATATGGACTTCTTGTAATGGGGATTACCTTTTGCTGTAAAGATTTACTTGGGATGTGAAAGGTAAAATCCCCCCGCCCTCTCTCTCTTTCTCTCTCTCAAATTTAACTCCTTTTAAATTCTGGGGAAAATTTCACTTAGGCACCTAATTTTTCACATAAATCACATATAAATATTTGACCTTTCTTAAATTTCATATAAACACTTGAGCTTTCTAAAAAAACTCATCAATTCAACACCTTACCTTTCTTAAATTTTATACTAACACCTGAGTTTTTTAAAAACTCATCAATTCAATCTCTGCCGTTACCCCTCCGTCTAAAATCAAACGGAAAAAAGTTAAGTGCTCGAATTTTTTTATTTGTTTGAACTAATGAGAAGATCTTATTTTTCTGATAATCTTATCGTAAAAAATCATAATTAATTTTTAACTCTAAAGCTCTCGTTAATGAGAAGATCTTATTAACTTTTAACTTTTTTTTTCCCTTAGAGCACTTAAGGGGTGACGGTAGGTATAGAATTGATGAGTTTTTAGAAAGCTTAGATATTTATATGAAATTTAAAGAAATGTCATGTGTTGAATTGATGAGTTTTTAAAAAGTTCAGGTGTTTATATGAAATTTAAAAAAGATCAAATATTTATGTGTAATTTATGTAAAAAGTTAGGTGCCTATGTGAAATTTTCTCAAAATTCTGAACCATTCTATGGCCACCGATGGTAACTAGCACGCACAGAATCTGAAAATGCCCGAAATGATAAATTAATGGCTTAGATTCACAATCACAGGAAATCTGAGCTAGTGAGCCATTGCTTTCTTTCTTTTGGGGGTTTATTTCGGGGTACTCAGAATTATTAATGTTAATTAAGTTATTAATTAAAGAGATAAAGGAGGATGTAGTAAGGGAAACTTTTACTCACCTGAATAACGTCATTCAACAAGAAATCGGGCATGTAACCGTGACTTCCCCGGTGAATCATCGTAGCAAGCAAACCCCTCAACTGCGCTGCCGTCTCCGGCAACAACAACCCATCTCTACTCTCAACTTTCGCTCTCATCGCCAAAAACTCCTCGTTATCTCTCTGCTTCCAATTCACCGCAGAGCTCGCTATCACCACCTTCTCCACACTCTCCGGCCACATCGCCGCCATATGGTACGCCACGTAACCCCCGTAGCTCGTCCCCACCACGTAATACCTCTTCACCCCCAGCTTCTCCATCAGCTTCCCCACCGAAACCGCCTGGAACATCTCCGACCTCTCCGCGGACTTGGTAGTGGAATCGCCGAAGAACACGAGGTTGGGTATGTAAAGCGCGAACTCTCGGGCGAAAAATGCCACCTGCGGGTGCCATTGCCAGTGGGCGTCGGGGCCGAAGCCGTGGAGTAAAACAAGAGGTGGTTTTGGATTGGTGGGATCGGGCGATTTTGGGCCCCAAAAGTGGATGGTGGTTTCGTCGTCGATGTCGATGGCCCGGGAGGAGAGGCCCGCGGCCGCGAAAGTGTGTCGGATGTAGGTGCCCCATAGGGAGATGATGCTGAAACGTGAGCAAGAACAACCCATTGGTTATTATTGTGTTCGAACTTTGAAGAACTCTTGGTTTGGTTTGGTTTTCATGACTTTAAGGAAAATCAGGAGGAAACTTTTCTTTTCAAGGTTCCTTGTGATTTTGAGATGTACTGTGTTTGGAACTCTTTAGAGAAAGATTTTCCTTCTCCTAAATGCAAGTATCGTTTTATTTTAATTTCATGCTCTCTGACTGTTTCCATTATTTACATGTGGGAAAGGTAACCCAAGAAATGTCCAAAATTAATAATGTAAGAATTGTCGCATTTGACATGATTTGACCTCATTTAATAGAGAATATACAAAATTGGCTTTTTTAAATAATTGTCCCCAAAGTATTTTTGAATTTTCAATTTCGTCCTCATTGTACAAAATGTGTCTATTACATCCTCAACATATTCAATCCGCATTTGAATTGTCCACATGGCACACGCTGTTTAGACTTGTCGTCTAAACCAAGGGTATTATACTCAAAACACCCATTCTCCCACGTTCCACCCACTTTTCCCTACTTTTTACATACTTTTTCATTCTCTCCACTCTCACTCACCTCTCCACTCTCACTCTTGATGTACGGAAAACCCTAGAAATGATGGGTCCCCAAAAATGAACTCTTTGATCTTAGAATATTATTCATCTTGAAACCTTAAGAAGAAGAATCTTGTATGATATTCAGTGCTGTGAAGATTTTGTGGTGGTGAAACCCTACGAGAACAGGTAATTTGCATTGAAGTCATTTTTTTTCCACTTTCGACACTTTTCTCTTCCTTTTGGCACATAATATGTATGAGTTGTCACTTTCTAGGACCCATTGTATTATATATTCTGTGTATGAGTTGTTGCTCTTTAGGGACCCTTTGTATTATATAGTCTGTAAAGACATGCATTGTTGATTAGTTTTTTTGTTTTCTTTTGGTTGTATTTTTATGATTTTGATTCATTTTTTAACACATGGTTGGCTAGATATTTATTGTTTTTCCTTCCTTTGACCTTTTGCAGGCCCTATGTTGTCTTTTATGTTCTTAGAAATACACCATGGTGGGGTATTTACTGCTGGGCCAAACAGAGCATTTATTGGGGGTAAAATAGATGTCATAGATGGAATTGACTCTGAATTGCTCTCCCATTGAATTGGAAGGCATTTCTCAGCATTTAGGGTATGAACCATCTGTTACTTTCCATGTCACGCCCTCGATTTTTAACATAATTAAAAAATAAATTTTAATAAAAGATCCGCGCATATCATAAATAATACCCAAAAGAGTTCCCAACTGTCAAATTTATAAACAAGTCCCCAAAAGTTAAGATTATACAGGTTTGGCACCACGGCCGAAATCAACTTAATTACAAGTACGAATCTGTTTAGAATATCACAATCTCTTTAGTCAAAGGGATTTAAGAACAATTAGTTACAAACCCATCTTTAACAAAAGTAGATCAATTACAAAAGAAGATTAAGTAACTGAAAGAAGTTAGCTTCCAAAATCTTCATGTCCAAGCACATCATTGCAAGCAGTCTATTGCCCAACATTCGAACCTGAAAAGAAGGATTTTGTTGAGCTACACTAGCCCAGTAGGAAAATCTTTACCAAATTTATATGTATATATGGTGATAAGTGCAAACAAGAGGGGATAAGGAAATACAACTCGGAAGACAATAGTCAATCAATTTGTAACTGAGCCCTCATCGAAGTCGAATGCATGAACCATACGATGCTAACCCCTCTAACAATCCCAACTCGACTTGCTAACCCAAACTTTACCATCGGTATTTCCACCACTTGCGTTACCGGAATAACACCATAAGGATTACCGTGTTACTACCACTTGCGTCACGGTGATCCCTAACGACTCGGGTTACCGTATTACCGCCACTTGTGTTACGAAACCCTCTTAGTCTCCGTATTACCACCACTTGCGTTACGAGACTTCCTAAACCAACCTTCTTCCCAAAATCAACTATTTCTCATACAACACGCAAACTAAGACTCCCCCATGAACACATTCTTAGGTAGAACATCCTACGCTATACCAACGTCGTCACAAATGCACCACAAACGATCAAAATACCAACAATATATATAGAATGCACATTTACAACGTTTAACTAAATCAAATCTTATTCGAGTCTTACTAACGGAAGTTCAACGGATCTAGGAACACATCGAGCCATCATAGGAAGTCAATTAGACGAGCTTGAGATAGTTTTGGAGGTGTCCAAGAGGGTTTAGAAGTGATTGGAGGTCAAAACAATCAACGAAGAAGCAACAGGTACAAAACTGGAGTTAAGCTCACTGTATCGATACGCGCTTAATCCGTATGATACGCTATCAACTGTCCAAAAAGATAAGCTCACTATATCGATACGCGCTTAATCCGTATCGATACCACGGGGCTTCGGGTAGAACTTTCAGCAGATTTTCAGACACGCTTTACAACCCAAATCCTACAATCAAGGGCACGATTCTACACCAAATCAACGTATAACATGTAAAAGAAGTAAAGAAGTCCCTACCTCGCAATGATAGTCGAGACTCGAGCGTTTTTGAACGAGCCCTAGCTTTTCGAACTCCGAAACTTCGATTCAAACTCAACCCAAAGATCTTCGAGCTCTAGAACGCGAACGGAAGGCTTGAGGGATGTTGATTCTTGAAGATTTTGGGAGATGGAGTGGAGTTTTGGGTGAGAAGAGAGGAGAGAGAGAGATAGACCGGAGGAGAGGGGGAGAAAGAGACGGATGAGAGAGAGTGGAGGGGAGAAAATAATCTCCAACACTATACACCTACTATATATACTCATATATTCTTAAATCACACACACACTCCCTCCACTTTCTATTCTTTCACCACAACCCACAATCTAATTATCCACCAAATAAATCATATTTTCTCATTTAGGCATTTAATAATCTTTTCAAAAATTAAAAATTATTCGGGTCTCTACATTCCATTATAGGGTTCCTGGGCTTAACTTAGATATTGGGCTTGTACATATGAAAAGCGATGCTGATGTTGTTGCTTTGGCAACATCCTTGCCTCCTACTAGAATTGCAAAACTGTATGTGGAACACATAGGTGGGGTGAAGTTTTTGGAGAGCTAAACAAGATCATGTAATGTAGATGACTTGGTGATTAACATTGATGATTTGTTTGTAGATAAGGCAGTGTTACTTGATGAGGAAGTGGTACATGAAGAGGAATTATACTCAGATGAGTCAACAGAAGATGAGATGCACAGTGATGGGTCATATTCTATGTCTAATGATGATGCATTATATGAGACATTTGTGGATGATGAGGTAGAATTTAGGGGAACAGGTTAGAGTAGTCAAAAGAATGTACCAAAGGATAATATAGATGGTGAAGAGATTGTTCTTAGTGATGCATACTATGACACAGAAGACGGAAGTGCATATAGCTCCTCAGATGATGACAATAACACTAAGAAAATAAAGGAGCATTAGTTCAAGAAATTTAGAATTGAGCATTATAATGAAAACCCCAAATTTGAAGTGGGCAGAAAATTCTCTTCAGCTGTGATTTCAAAGCTGCTGTGAAACAACATGCTATTAAGCATCAATGAAATATGAAGTTTGTGAAGAATGATAAGATGAAAGTGAGGGCAATATGTCAAATAGGATGTCCATGGGAAATGTATGCACACAAGGTGCTAGCTGAAGAGTCTTACCAACTTAGAACATACCGACCCAAGCATATATAAATGTCTTAAAAGCTATACCAATAGGAATGTCAACTCTTCCATGATAGCGAAGAGATACATGGATGACCTCAGAATCAACCCTTCAATGCCTATCAAAGCCTTCAAAGAGAGGGTGAGGAAGGAGATAAAAGTTGATGTATCTAAGTCTCAATTGTATAGAGAAAAAAGGAAAGCAGCCATGCTCATTTATGGGGATAACATTGAACAATATGGACGGCTATGGGACTACTGTGAAGAACTAAAGAGATCAAACACATGTTCAACTGTAGTGATGGATACCCCGTTAGATGAAGAGATTGGCCAACCAAGATTCAATAGGTTGTATTTGTTTTGCAGCATGCAAGAGTGGATTCATACATGGTTGCAGAAACTAATTGGGGTTGATGGATGGCATTTGAAAGGCCTTTATGTTGGCCAATTGCTGACAGTTATTGGGGTTGACCCAAATGATGCTATGTACCCAATAGCATCTGCTATAGTTAAAAAGGAAAACAAAGACACATTGATGTGGTTTTTTGAACTTCTGAGGATTGATGTTGGAATTACACCCAATAATGAGCCTGAGTTCACATTTATCAATGATAGGCAGAAGGTAATAAGATTTGTATGTTTTACATTTATTAGCCATTCCACTAACAACACACCACTATACATGTATTTTGTTGTACATGTATTATTGACAATTGCCTGACTTCACACTTACCAATGAATGGCAGAGGCTACTTCCTGCATTGGCTGAAACATTTCCAAGTGTAGAGCACATACATTGTTGCAAACATTTGCTCAGTAACTTCATGAAGACTCTCAAAGGTCTGTCACTTGAAGAAAAATTCTGGAAGTATGCCAAAGCAACTCATGCTGCTCAATTTCAGCATGCAATGGAGGTTATGAATAAAGAGAATCCTGATGCATGCAAGTGGTTGGAGGCTGAACCTATAAGGTACTGGTCTTGATCTTACTTTAAGGATATTGTCAAATGTGATATGGTAGGCAACAATATGTGTGAAGCTTTTAATAAAGCTATACTTGATGCACGAGACAAGTCAATCATTGAGATGTTGGAATGGATTAGGTCATATCTAGTTAATAGGAGAGTTATTAGAAGGGAATGGATTAGGAGACTAACAGACCCTATGTTAACTAACATTTACAATAAGTTGGAGAAATTTATGGATGAATCAAATGAACGTATTGCTAACTAGTGTGGTGAGCTCAATTTTCAAGTAAGGTGTCCATATGGCCAATACACAGTAGACTTGGGAGCCAAGACTTGTTCTTGTAGGAAGTAGGATCAGTGTGGGATCCCTTGTTCGCAAGCTATTGTAGCCTTTGAAAACAGGCAACAACAACAGAGGAGTTTGTCAATCCATGTTATTCTAAGGAATGTTATGCAAGGACATACCAACCTCTGATAATGCCCATATATGGTCATCAAATGTGGCCCAAAACTGGATTTACCCCTGTTTTGCGTCCATTGGAGAAGAGAAAATTTGGTAGGCCGAGAAAGTCTAGAAGAAGGGATCCAAATGAATACATTAACCCAAAAGATAAATGTAAGCTTAGGAGGATTAGAACTTTGTTTATTGTAGAAAGTGTGGGAAGCATGGTCATAATAGAAGGTCATGCCCTAATGCTGGTGGGGGTGAAACAAATGATGGGAGTGTTGAAGTTACTGCATTGGTACGGGCTGAAATAAATGATGGGGCTGGTGAAGTCACTGGACTGGGCAATGGTTCAAATACTGGAGTGGGCAGGGTTGGTAGGGGTTCAAGTATTGGAGTAGGCAAGTCTGGTAAGGGTTCATCTTATGGATTGGGCTGTGGTGGTAGGGGTGGCACAACAGGAGTGAGTAGGGTTGGGAGAGGTTCAAGCATTGGAGTGGGTAAGGCTGGTAGGGGTTCACAAAATGAAGGGTAGGGCTGGTAGGGGATCAAATAATGGAGTGGGTAGGGGTTCAAGTAATGGAGTGGGCAGGGGTGGTAGGGGTTCACACAATGGAAGGGGGCAGGGCTTCAAATATTGGAATGAACAGGGGTGGCAGGGGATCAAACATTGGAATAGGCAGGGCTTCAAATCTTGGAGTGGGCAGGGGTGGTAGGGGTTCAAGCATTGGAGTGGGCGGCGCTACAAACACTGGATTGGGCAGGGCAACAAGCACTGTAGAAGGTCAAGGTGCTACCCAACCTTAGTTTGAAGGCACAAGGGTTCGCACAAGGGGAGGAGGCACTGCAATGTTAGGCATTGGTGGGAGGGTTCAATGGAGAGGAAATGAGGTAACACTATTATTTTTATGTGCATAACAATTGAAAGTTGAAAAGTAGTTATAACAATAATAGTTACTCATACATAATTACATGCCACCTCTAATGCAGCCTAATGTACCTTCAAACAATGCACAAGCAACACAGTTTTCACAAATTGCTGGTGGCTCAACCATTACTAAGTCTACGACAAAAGTAGTCTTCAAAGGCCAAAAATTTTAAGATTTTTCTTCTCTTTAGTATGATGGAAACTGTAATGAACTAAGTTAACTTGCACCTTCTATGTTTGCTATTGCTAGGAAACTTTAAGTGTGTTGGCCATTGTTTTGGGACTGTGTTGGCCAGTATTTCAGGTGGTAGTTGGTCATTATTTTGGATATGTCTGGCCCATTATTTTGGGCTATGTGTTGGCCATTATTTTGGTATGTCTTGGCCATTTTACTGGGTATATGTGTTGGCCATTGTTTTGGGACCGTGTTAGCCAGTATTTCAGGTGGTAGTTGGCCATTATTTTGGATATTTGTGGGCCACTATTTTGATGTGCATTGGTCATTGAACTGGGTATATGTATTGGCCATTATTTTGGGTATGTGCTGGCCATTGTTTTTAATTATCTTGGTTGAACCTTTATGCTATGATTGTGTATTTGTGCAATTTGTGTTTGGACAGTGTTGGAAAGTTATGTTTTCAACTTTTATTTGGATGCTCTATTTTCATAGCCAGAGGCTCTGTTTTTTTTTTTTAGAGTTTCCTAGTGCAATATAGCCACCCAAAAGTTAGTCCATTTCCATTCAAAAAAGTTACAGTATAATGGTTTGTTCAGAACTTGCATCAGAGGTGCTCATCTTCTTTTCTTCTTCTTTTCGTTGTTTGGTGAGTAATGCTCTGTTTTTGGTTGTGTATATACAGGAGAGAGGAGACAGATTTTGGCGGGAGATTTTCCCTCCAATTCTTCAGGTGCCTAAAATGGCGAGATGGAAGGGGAAAGTGAGAGAATGGGTGTTTTGACTATGATGCCCCTGGTTTAGATGGCAAGTCTAAACGGTGTGTGTCATGGGGACTAGGGGTGTATACGAGCCGAGCCGAGCTTCGGCGAGCTCGAGCTCGGCTCGTTTCCTTAACGAGCCCAAAACTCGAGCTCGAGCTCGGCTCGAGCCTTAACGAGCCGAGCCCTTATCGAGCCGAGCTTAGCCATTTACAAAACGAGCCTCTCTTAATCGAGCCGAGCCTCCCTTAACGAGCCGAGCTTTTGTCGAACGAGCCGAGCTCTACTCGGCTCGTTTAGTAAACGAGCCGAATACTCGAGCTCGAGCTCGGCTCGTTTACTAAACGAGCCGAGCCGAGCCGAGTTTTAACGAGACGAGACGAGCTGAGCCGAGCTCACGAGTAGCTCGGCTCACTTACAGCCCTAATGGGGACCATTTAAATGCGGGTTGAATACTTTGGGGATGCAATAGCCGCGCTTTGTACCATGTGAATGAAATTGAAAATTCGAAAATACTTTGGGGACCATTAAAAAAAGCCATACAAAACTCATACTCCTATTTAAGAGTATTTATTTTTAAATTAAAGATGATGTATTGTGATAGATTGACCTATCTCGTAAAGAAAAAAATAAGTATTTATAAAGTAAGAACCTTAGCGGAACAGGGCCGTAGTCCCCTTCATCTCCCCTTATTCTTAACAAGTTTTAGTATTTTACCTTATCGTTCACACTAACAAAAAATTTGTAACGAAAACTTTTTTCTCCTACAGTAATTTTACTTACAAACCCATCTACAACTTATTCACTTTTGAAAATAATTTGACATTTCTCAACAATTTATTCATTATCGAAAACACCTGACAACTTGATTGCCACAAATTATTTCTCAACAATTTATTCATTAATGGAAACGCCCCATTAAGAGTATCTCTATTTTTTACTCTTTAGAAAATAAAAAAAAATCTCTCCTTATGTGAAATTCTTTATCTGCTTTTCATCTATTTTTAGAAAAACCAAAGAAAACTATTCATTAGATTTCTTATACTTTTTATTTTATTTATCGTAATTATATTTTTGTTTCCATCTACTCAGGGGTGGATGTAATATTCTGAATTTTTTAAATAAATAAAAATTGCATAATATTATTTCAATATTCATTTTCTTATTATTCGGCTTTAATTAACTAATTTTGATTTAATTAATTACTATGCACTAAAATTTATTTCTTGTGTGTTAATAATTCGCGTAAATATTTCTTTTAACTAACGAGATGTTTCTTTCGTAAACTGAGATAGCGTTTAGGCTCGAAATATAATTTTTAGTCCACGATAATATTTTCAAATTTTTTCAAAACTGCAATCCAGACTGCCGAGCACCGTGTGGTACTTTTTCGCGTCCGCGGATATTTTTTTACTCCTTCTCGTTTTTTCCTCCGCTAGTACGTCTCCCTCTTCCCAAAAAATAAAAAATAAAAAATTCAACTCAACACACACACATTTTTCATACAAAAATAAAACACTACCGGTTTGAAAATACAAAAATAAAACAACAAAAAAAAATATACAAAAAAAAAAAAAAAAACTGTCTGAAACGAAAACGCTGATTAAGGGATGGCCATCTCGGCCGATCCGTCCGTATCCGATCCGTTATCCGTCCCGAACGGATCGGATTTTTCGGAGATTTTTCGGAGATCGAATCGGATTCGGATTTATTTTTCAAAAAAAATTCGGAGATCGGATCGGATTCGGAGGTAAGTCTGCCTCCGATCCGATCCGCCCCGAATCCGAAATCCGATCTGCCTCCGATCTGATTCGCCCCCGAATCCGATATCCGATCCACCTCCGAATATCCGACTATATAAATACCTCTTATTTTTAGGGTTAGTCAATAGTCAGTCTCCTACCCAACCGATTTCACTTCACACATCCCTCCTCTTCCCTAGCCTCGCCCATGACTTTTTCCCCTTCTCTCTCTCTCCTCCCGACCCCCCTCCCTCTCTCTCTTAAAAAACCCCTCCCGCAACGGAGAGATGCGGCAATCTCCCCTTAGGAACGCGGATGCGAGACTCCACCCCCATGTTAGTTTTATTTGTTTTTTTTTAATCAGTCAGTTTTTTTTTTATTTTTATTTTTATCGAGTTCCAATCTTTCTTCTTTTTTTTTTTCCCAAATTCGGATTCGGATATCCGATCGGATCTCCGTTCCCCGTTCGGAGCGGGGATGGAGGACAAAAATATAATCCGTTCGGAGTTCGGGGCGGATTCGGAGGGCGGGTGGAGGGTTCGGATTCGGATTCGGATATTGCAATATCCGCCTCCGATCCGCCCCGTTGCCATCTCTAACGCTGAAGTCAGATCAAATTGGTGCTACAGGTCTATCTGTGAGAGTTACTCTGCACACACATTAAAAACACCACTATTACCCTTTACCCCACCAGAAAGTCTACCCACATAGCAAATCTGTGCACAGATTGTGCAAAGATTTTGTTGTGGGGCCCACCACAGGTTCTACACAAATCATCCGAGCCGTTCATTAAATGTAAAACATTTTTTCAAGGGTTTTTGTAAAAAATTAGCTCAATCCAAAGCCTATAGATGCTCGATCCAACTATATAACTTTTCATTATCCGGAAATCTAAATGAAAAGTTAGATAGTTGGATGAAGCACCTATAGGTATCGGATTGAGCTTATTTTTTACAAGGACCTTGGAAAAAATGTTTTACATTTAATGAACGGCTTGGATGATTTGTGTGGGACCTGTGGTGGACCCCACAACGAAATCTATGCACAATCTGTGCACAGAAATCTGTGTGTAGCAGTTTTCTTACCCCACACCCCCCTGTACACCATTATTGGTATTATCCCCTCCTTACACCCGCACATATATTATATACAAACCCCACACCCACACCCCACACCCATACCCTTTCCTCTCTTTTTCCACGCCACCCACCACTCCCTCACCATCTCCTGCCCCTCTGATTAGGCAAGCACACTCCTGTTATCTCTTCCCCGCCTTCCCCACTCATTTACTCTACATTTAATCCTTCCTCTCTCTTATCTCATATATACATACATGCACTCTTAGCCCACCACCACACTCCGAAAATTTTACGTAGCATACACATTCACCTCCTGCTAGCTCCTGTCTAGATAGATCCAGAGAACAAAGTGGGTTTCCTCCACACTTACCCGAATTCATCCAAACTCCAATTCTTTATCACAACACACCTAAGGGTCACCAAGTTGCTGTAGTCAACCTATTTTATGCGCATTCGAGTCCAATTGAAGCTACCACAATCATCTCCTTCCTTAAACACCAAACCCACCATTTTCGTTCTTCCCGATAGCTTGAACACCCTCTGTAAACGACCATTTTCCTCCTAGCTCAAGTTGTTTTAGGGTTAGGTTTTTTCACGAATCTTGTAGAGCACTTTGAGACCTTCGATTTAGATACAAGAATCACTCAAAACAGTTGAGTGTAGCCTGAGATATCACTTCCCAAAATCATCATCATTCGGTCGTTATTCTAGGCTGGCCAGAAAGTGGTTATTTCTAAAAATATTTAGGTGGAAGTAATTTTTTTTTTTTACTTTTTCGATTTGTTTCGTCAAAACGAAATAATAATTTACAAAAGTTTGGCACAAAACTAACAAACGTGAAAAAAAATTGAATAAAGATAAAACGTGCACTTCTAAAAAGCAAAAAGTTTTCAACAATACTACGGCCCGGTTCCGCTTTCTTTTTAAACTTTCATTTTCAAAAAGAAGGTAATTTTGAACTCACATATTATGATAATGAAAAATAATTTTTCAATTTTTTTGTATTGTTTAAAAAATCTCAATGAGATCTATCAAATAAGATCCATATTAGTAAGAAAATTATTTGAGCAAATACAAAATTTTTGAGCTTGAAATACCTTTTTTTTCCTAAAATTCTTTTTACTGTTGAAATGGAACGGCACCTACTACAACCACACACAAACACTTACACTCAATCACAAATGGATCGGCCCCACACACAGGAGGTGTGCAGTGTGAGCCCACTCCCTTTGTGAGTGTGCGTATAAGTGAAGCAACAAAAATTGAAACATTAAAACAATGCGCATCACATGAAGAAGCCCGATTTAGAAAGTGTATTGGACCAAAATGTCAATTATAGTTCAGTGGGCTGGTTAGGCCCATATTCCCTTGAGCCCTTATGTGTTGGAATGGAAAAGGGAGCATAGAGATTCCTTATCCTTTTGGGTCGTGATCAGACACTGCAGTAAACCTTAGGTGTTCCAGTACGGAACGGATTGGTCCGGCCACGTGGCACCATTCTGGTTCGGCTACTGGCACAGACAAATAGTAAACAACGAGCTCACCACACAATACTAGTACGGTCCGGCCACGTGTCATCGTCTGATGCTGACACGTGGTGCAGTCCTTGACTGAGCGATAGCCAGTCTTTCAGCAGTTGTTGGTATGAATGTACGGGTCCAACCCGGTGAAACCACATAGATCAACAATGCATCTGTCGACAAGCTCAAGGGTGCACCACTACCTGGCCATGCGTTTAGGTAGGTTAGTGTTGGTCGGTGATGTCACCTCAGCATGAGGGAGGCATGCTCCCCCGATGTGGCCACTAAGGCATGCACTCCCCTGTATATACTACAGTGATAAACTCTACCAGGTATGCTCTCTTCTCTCCTACTAAGTTTGTTTTTCCCTCTTTGAGCCGAAACTAACTTAGCCATCGGAGTGCTCGTCGGCCATCTTCGGGCGGTAGGCACTAATCGTCTGGTACTTGTGTAGTGAACGGAAGGAAAAGGAGAGCTAAGCAACCCAACCCACAAGAGATTTAGAGAGGATCTGATCAATAGGAGAGGCCTAATCCAGAAGAGTGATCAACACCACCCCACAATTGGTGAATTTGATGTGAACCTTGACTGCTGTTGGTTTTCCTCCTATACCTCCCCCTCACAGATCTCCTCACCTTCCTCTGAGAAAATGGTGAAAATAGATCCAACCCTCCATGACATGATTGTTCTTGGTGCAGTAGGGACTTTAGATCCTGCACTGTCCAAACGCCCCACCAAGCTAAGTCCTTGTGATGGGAGCGAAGGCTCAACCCGGGAGCCATACCATAAGGCCTACATTCGTCTTTTGAAACAACGTTTGGAGTCTAACGACGAGATTTTGCGCTCTATGCAAGACGACCTCTAGCATGCTTGAGGTCTTGTAGTTCACGTGGTCATAGGGAGCAAACTCCGCACCACGTCGAAGAGTTACAGGACTTCCAGTTGAAAGGATTGGTCAAGGACTGCCTCGGTCCTCCATGAAACGATGGTCGGCACAACACCGGGGACCCATGCAGGGGGCTGCAGCCCTACACCGCCACGATGCAACGATGAACTTCCTAAATGCTTCCCCGTTCTCAAAGATCCCAACAACGTTGGCACCAAAGTACCTAACCCTCAAACAATTGTACGTACGTCAGCGTAACTCAGAAAAGAGAATCCAACTCAAGAAAAGAGATATGAAGCAACAAAATATGTTTACCAATATATTCATGATGTATCTTTATTGATGTTTCCTATGATTAAATCTATAGTGCGTAACTAGCAACTAGCAAGTAGAAACATGGTTACGAGGAGGTGAGGAGGAGGGCCCAACTAATAACTTGTACACAATTTTGTTGAATTGGGCTGGGTTTGCACGAGATATTTCCTAGCCCGTCCACGAAATAAACTGAAGCCTTGTTCCACTACACTTTATGGACTCTTATAAAAGTGCATGTTTTGCTTTTATTCAAATTCTTTTCGTGTTTGTTAGTTTTGCGCCAAAATTTTTGCAAATTATTAATTTGTCATGCTTCATAACCACGGGCCCTGCTCATGGTCTCCTCACTAGTCATATCTAAATTGTCTTACGTGGGCTGGGTTGGATTGCAATAGAGATTTCTAGGTCCATCTCATTTATGAAGCAGGGTCAATATCTCCGGTCCAGCATAATTTGTGTCATAGTTGATTTTCTTGAAGAGATCTACAAGGTAAACGATTCTAATTATCGAAGTGGACAAGACACAGGCATGCCATTGGCTTACAATACGTGGTCCAAAGCCAAACATATAGATCTGCCCTTTCATATCCGCGGGTAATAACCATTTTTAGAAGCTACAATCCCATAATCTGCTCTCGATTTTTTTGGTTGCAGAGTAGTGAGATCTAAGGTTGGAAAACACTGCTATTGAATAAGAGTTCGTGTTTTGAAGCAGGATTTTAACATTCTGACAGATAAGGAGTAATAGAGCTTTAAAAAAAAATGGAATCCCAGCACAAAACCGCCAAGGAACCCCAAGGAGTAATACTTATTGTCAGCAACTTTTGGGACACCTCACCTCAAGTCTAAGCGAGGAAAAATTGTAGGGATTTATCGAAGGTGGGCAGGAAGAAGACAGTGGTCCTTCGTGTGGTGCAGCAGAGTGCAGAACAAAGCAGCTCACTGGATAGCATCTAGATGCATAGATAAAAAGCTTTTATTTCATTCGGGTTGTATTCCGCCCGGACTAAATTCCATTTTGTGTAATGACTTGAGATGAGTTTGGAATACATTGACATCTTCCAAAAAAAAAAAAAATCGAAGGTGGGCGCAAACCTGCATTACTAGAATTACAAATAAAGCTTAAAAATTCATGAGTGATCAGGAATACATACTTCTTTAGTTCGGTAGCTTTCTCCAATAAAAATAGTTGGTCATGCTCTCCCCAAACAAGGAACACATCCTTCAAGCCAGAGAACAACATAATCTCAAAACATCAGTTCTAAGAGACATACATGTGTATATATAACTTCAAACTTAATTATAAAAATCCAAGTATGTAAGTCCAATAACGAAGAGGGAAAAAACTACACTGCGATACGTCATACGTGGTGCGCTGTACGTAAGTGCAGCAGATTATGTTGCACCAGAAACAATTCCGTTTCAAAGAGGAAAAGGAATCTATTGATTTTCTACCAATTGGTTGGACCGTAGGTGCAATAATTTACTTAAAATTGAAAATCTGTGTAAACCCCAAACATGGCCTTTGGACCGGGGGCTTTTTTTTCCCATTAAAGCGTGGCCATTTGGTGGCACATAACAAGAAGAACGTACACCCAATCCCAAAAATTGCAGCATATGATGCACATTTTTAATCTTGAAAAATGGATGTTTCATTACTTGCACATGAAAATTAAGCAGTGTACGTACCTGTCGAAGAGGGGATATGTGATGTACTGTGTCATTCTTTCCAATTTGCAATCCCTCGAGGAGTTCTATCTTTTTCTCCCTGTTTTTTGAGTACATGCTCTGCATCCGCCACCATTTGCTTTAAATCAGTATAACGTGAAAGTTATCGATCGTATTACTCCTACAATAATTCTGGGTCCGAATAAGTGAGATATATATAAATTAAGTATGGTGTTCATTTCGCGCGTTCTCAGTTTATAATTGTTTTTCAGCTCAAAAACAACAAAATAAAATTCCAAAATCAAGCTGGGTTTTGCAAGAGTTATTTTCTTTTTCTTTTGAGAGTGGAAATTAAAAAAAATGGGTGATATGTAATGCTTCTATTAGGACCTGAAAGGACAATTCTAAAATGGGATTATATATGCTATTATTGCTAACAAACATAAGCTAGATTTATATATCCACGTACTTTATCGATGTCTAATCAAATTGGTTTTTTTACCGATGGAATGCATGAGATTATCGATTTTGGATCTCCGGCAAAAGGAAAACTTACACGAACAATGTCATTTAACAAGAAATCTGGCATGTAGCCGTGTCTCCGGATTTTTATAGTAAGCTGTAGGAAAGGTCAATAGGCGCGACCGTTGACTGTTTGACTATCCAATGAGCAGCTGACACGTGTACTCGTCCTCGCGGGGTTGACGATTTGACCAACGAACCCTAGCTCGCCACGTGGCCTTGCGCGTGGGAGCCTCGCGCTACCCATAGCTTTGCAGCGCCCATGTAAGGGTCGCGAGCTCAAATTCCTCCCTTAAGGAGAGAGTGATATTTATCCAAGTGGACACTTGGCGCGATTAATGCGGTTTAACCAAGGCACCCGAGAAATTGCCCAGACTCTTATGTCTGCTCCGGCCTTTAGGCAGGACCCGAGGGGCCCCTTGAGGCTTGGCAAGCGGTATTGGCGCGACCGAGTAGGTCACGACCTTGCCCTACGGGAAGGAAGGGGATCTAGTGGCTTGGTGGCTGTAAAAGAAGAAGAGGATCTCCGCAAATAAGAGGATACGCATACCGTCATACTCGCGGTCATCGCGAGGGTAGCGACACCTCGGCGGTCAGGGGGTACAGAAGGGACACGTGTCATTTTATCAGCGCGCCACTTGGTGCCCGAGCATTAGCTCATGTGGACTATAAATATGAACGTTTCTTCAGTAAACCCCAACGATAGAGCACTTTGTGAACAGTTCCTAGAGAGAGAAAGTTGGTGAGCACTGATTTCAAAGGAGGTCTTATCCTCTTTCAGGGGCTCTATTGTCTTTCCTCCTAAGGATCTCTTGGGTTTGGATCTCCACTGCCTACCCTCTCTGTTCACCCCTGCTCTTCTTTTTCACCCTTCTAGATCACTCCTTTCATCCCCTTTCCATGGCTATTACAACCTCTCCGGCATATCTATTCTCTTAAAGAGTATTTGTCCATTCAGAAATCGGACCGATCCTACATAAGCGAAGCCCTCAACTGCGCTGCCGTCTCCGGCAGCATCAACTCCTCTCTACTCATCACTTTCGCTCTCTCCTCCAGAAACTCCACGTTATCTCTATGCCTCATATTCACTGCCGAACTCGCAATCACCACCTTCTCCACCCTCTCCGGCCACATCGCCGCCATGTGGTACGCCACGAATCCCCCGTAGCTCGTCCCCACCACGTAATACCTCTCCACGCCCAGCTTCTGCATCAGCCTCCCCACCGAAACCGCCTGGAAGACCTCCGATCTCTCCGTGGATGTGGTAGTGGAGTTGGCAAAGAACACGAGGTTGGGAATGTAGAGGGCGAATTCGCGGGCGGAAAATGGCACTTGCGGGTACTAGTGCCAGTGCGCATCGGGGCCGAATCCGTGGAGAAAAACCAGAGATGGTTTGGGATTGGCGGGGTCGGGTGATGATGATTTGGGGCCCCAAAAGTGGATGGCGGTTTCGCCGTCAATGTCGATGGTCGTGGCCGAGAGGCCCGCCGCCGAGAAAGTATGTCGGATGTAGGTGCCGCATAAGGAGATGATACTGAAACATGAACAAGCACACGTCATTGGTTCTGTTTGATTTGGTTTTGATTTCGGTTTCGGTTTTGGTTTTTTGAGTAAAATCAGGAGAAAAGATTTACTTTAAATTAGAAAAAGGGTCGGGCTGGCTAATTGACTTTCCAATGGAGTAAGGCTAAGCGAACAAAATTTTCTGACACTCACTTATTTGATTTGGTTCATTATTAGTGCAAGAAAATACTACTACGTACTATACTGTATTTATTAGTACTGAGATGGATTTGACACAATAATTTCCAATGGAGTAAGGCTAAGCAATATATCTCCCTGTTGTGTTCTCTCTATTGCTTTATCTTGATCCTGACTTGCTATGAAAGATGGTGAAAGATTGAAGCAAATTGTGCAAATTAAACAATTTTTTCCTTCATACGGTGATGGGTGAAATTGTGCGGAGCTGTAGAGAACTTAATTATTCACAGCTCTTCCGTAAATAAGTTTCTCTCCTTTTGAAATGACTGGCTTCAAATTTTCACTATCTGTCATAGGTCGACAAACAATATTGAGCCCCTTATCTCTTTCCACGCCAACTTGTTCGCAGGCCTAAGAACATTGGATAAGACTCGTAATCCACCAACATAAAGCATATGGGGTTAGATTTACCTTCAAAGGAAGAAAGTGTATGCAAGAAACCAGAAATTCTTGAATTTCAATCTATTGTTAAGCCATGCTTTGTTGAATCCTATCGAATAATCCACGCATATATCTCTATCTCAATATAAAACCACATACTCAAAGCCTCAATAAACGACTGACTAAATGCAACGATTCACGACGCGTGAATTGAAAAAAAAAAAAAAAATCTCGGTAAACGAATCTTCCTCATTCATGCAGTTTGCTTCTGTAGCTAAACTCTGTAGAACAATTCGATCATCTGTATATGCTTATAATAGCACGATTATTGGAATCCTGTAATTAGGATAATGGAACAGAAAGAGATTTAGTACTCACACCGTAAAGTAGTGCAACCCAAAAAGATGAAAGTAGCTAGGTTGTTGAACGAAATAAAACTCAGTAACCAAAAGCGAGAGCTAATTAACAATTATTCGATATTGCGATCAACCTTGTACAATATCAATTTCCAAAGTTAATTCATTCTTCGTCCACTATACATTTAAACTGACGATCGAAGAAGATGAATATGATAACGAGGAGGACCCGAATAAGAAGTTGTAGACAATGTTGTTGAATTGCCGTGGGTTTTCAATTTGGGGGGCGTGAGCCGTGTCCTTTATCACTTCCAATCTTGCCTTCTCCCCCAAAAGCCTGCATTCAAATCATAAATCGATCTATATAGGAAGAAACGACCTGGCATTTTACTAGTTGTCACTACAAGGCCATGAACCTAGAAGACAATGGAATACATATTTCATTTTCGATGCGGAGATGCACACGCACGTTTATTTATCAAGTTATAATTTAACACCTTCAGCCTGCACATTGTTTAGATTTTTATTCAATAATTTAGTGCACTTTACCCATAATAAATAGCTCATATGGCAGTGGTACAGGAAATTCGAAGTATTTTTTGGATTTGAAATATCTTTTTGTTTTAAAATCTCTTCTTCCTTTATTTTCCATCAGGCCTTCGAAATATGTTTTTTTTTTATAAATCAATTAACAGGTTGTTTTGTATGTTTTTTTTTTTAAAACATGACCATGAGAATATTAACCCTAACATATATCGCTCTAATTGAAAAAAGATGAATACATGAATGTTGAATTATATTGTTCACAATATTGATTTCAAACAGAGAAGAAATCAATGAAAAGGCAAAAAGATCACACCGTGTGAGATCAAATTTTGAGATCTCAGTTAGGTCTTCAAATTATTATAGTAGATTTAAAATTATACACAAGACAACGAGAGTATAACTTTGAATGTATAGGCGACCTATTTTGGTTTTGCAAAAGTTATTGTGTAGAGAACTCCCTCTGGCCCATCACAATTGTCTATTTTTATTATTCACATCTTACGAAAAAATCTACATCTTATGATTTATGATATTTTATGATTGTAAGAACTATGTTTAATGAAACTAAAAGTGAGACAATTAAAAAAGTCATAACTAAGAAAAAATTAGTCAATTTTTTGAAATGTATGAATAGTAAAAATGAGCATTCTTTATGGGACAGAAAAAGTAGGATAGATTGTTCTAATTTAGTTTAACGTTTAAGTAGCATGTATTGCATTGTTAATTTGGTAGTAAAATGCTTATTGTTAGGCAATTCGATAAGGCACTTTTCAATGTAGGAGGAGCGATACACCTCTATGTTTACTCAATCACTATAACGTCATTTTACCAAAAAAACTAAGGGGCGAATTTTAACATTTTAACGCATTAATCTAGCTAAACTAAAATATTTTAAGGTTTCAAACGTATTAAATTTAATTTTAATTTGCTGCTAGTTAAGGATTAATTGGAAGGCAGAGAGAGGTGTGTACATACTCCCTGAGTTCAGTAGCTTTCTCCAATAGAAATATCTGGTCATGGTCTCCCCACACAATCAACACCTCCTACAAATTAAGGCCAACAACAACATTACCCTCGAAACACATTATTATTACTTCTGATTTGCCCAATCAAAAGGATCGAGGCAAAAATGGAAACGGAGGCTATATATGTAATTAATTAATCTATAAAATGGATGGTTCATTAATTACTCCTACTTGCATGTTAAAGTTAAAGTGTACGTACCTGATGAAGAGGGGATAAATTTACTGTGTTGTCCTTTCCAATGGTTAATCCCCCAAGGAGTTCTATCTTCTCCTTCCTGTTTTCTGAGTACAGTGTCTGCATGCACCTCAACAAGATTAAAAGCAGTACTACCAGTTCATTCATTTCCAGATAAATGCGTTTTGGAATCACATCAAACTATCTAATTAACTTGACTTTTAACATGATTAATCTTTTAATTTTTCCATTTAAATTCTTGGGGTGTTTGGATCGAGCAACTACGCACGTCGGATGCCATTGATTCCTGCGCTAGCCCACTCGGTTTTTTTTTAAATTTTTGGACGGCTAACTTGGATCGGCCATCCGGTGGTCGGAGACGGCCGTCGGTGCATTTTTCTTACGGAGACCTAACGAAAGGGTGTTAAGTGTCAACTCTGAATAATTAGAGGGTGCACACTGTTGGATTTTGTAGTCTGAGGGGATTAAGTGAAAATACAAATTAATTGAGGGGGACTTAGTGTAATTTACTCTCTTTTTTGCCACGACCCCAATTTGAGGCGCTCACCTCGCTTCAGCAAGATGGAGCGTAGTACTCATGCGCCTTCCATCACTTCACGCACTTTTTAAGACATTGTGTACATCTTGGATTCACATGTTTTTTGTTTTATAAGCACTTTTCGATTGAGCTTTCTTTTGAATTTTGAGAAGGAATAGCGATCTTGATAGACAATAACTATATATGTCTGAGGCATTCGGGAATTGTGATGATGAGGTGAGTTTCCTTTAAAAAGCCAAGTTCGTTTTTTTTTCTTATTTATTTATTTATTTATTTATTTATTTATTTTTTTTTTTTTTTTTGCTTTTGTTAGTTTTGAATGAATTTTTTGTGGATCATTGATTTGTCTCGACCAGAGGAATCGAAAAATTAAAAAATATGAGCAAAACTCAATTTTTTTGAAAATTTCTATAAAAAAAAAATCAAAATTTGACATTATAAGAAATTTGGGATCTCCCAACGATCTTTTTAGTAACGCTTGGAAAAACCATCAGTATAGATGGTGTGTAGCGACAATTTGCAAAATGTTACTCTCTTCGTCCCTTTTTAAATGTCCTACTTCGTAATTTCAACTTATTAAAAAGACATTAGCATTATACATTTCACATCAACTTTTTCCTCCACTTTCCCTACTTATCATATCATTAAACTTTTATTCACTAACTTTTCAAAATGGAATCTACTTTTAGGGATAAAATAGATAATGTACCAACTTTTACCCACTAACTTTATAAGATGGACACTTATTAAGGGACAACCCAAATTGGAATACTGGACTATTAATAAGGGACGGAGGGAGTACTAAAAACAAGACTATAGTGATGGTTTTCATCCAAGCGTCACTAGATTACAAGACTATAGCGACGGTTTTAAATAACCGTTACTAAAAAAAATTGTCTTTAGCAACGGTTATAAGCGTCGCTAAAGAAACCGTTATTAAAAAAAATCTGTAACAATGCTCGTCAAAACGATCGCTATACCTCTACAGTGACGGATATATTGCAACAGTTTGGCCAACGGTTGGTGAACCATTGGTATAGCCTTTAGCGATGCTTTTGTGTTTTTTAGTGACGCTTTTGAACGTTGCCAGATCCCGATTTTCTTGTAGTGTGACTTTTGAGAAAAATTGAGTTTCAGTCATAATTTTTCACTTTCGATTCTTGTCGTCGACACAAACCAATAATTCACGAAATTTACCACAAAACTAATAAATGTGAAAAAATTGAATAAAGACAAGAAAAAATCAAGTTGACTTTTCAAGGGAAACTAGAATGGATGAAAGAAGAGGAAAACTTGCCTATAAAAAAAACAAAAAAAAAAAAAACCAAGAGATGAAAACTTACACGAATGACGTCATTCAACAAGAAATCGGGCATGCAGCAGGGTCGCCGGTTCTTATAAAGACCAAGCAAAACCTTCAGCTGTGCCGCCGTTGCCGGCAGCATCAACTCCTCTAGTTTCTCCATCTTTGCTCTCTTCTCCAAAAACTCCACGTTATCCTTCTGCCTCATATTCACTGCGGAACTCGCTACCACTAACTTCGCCACCCTCTCCGGCCACATCGCCGCCATACGGTACGCCACGAATCCCCCGTAGCTCGTCCCCACCACGTAATACCGCTTCACGCCGAGCTTCTCGAGTAGCTTCCCGACCGAAACGGCCTGGAAAATCTCCGACCTCTCCGACGATTTAGTAGTGGAGTTGCCGAAAAACACGAGGTTGGGTACGTAAAGGGCGAATTCGTGGGCGAAAAAGGCCGCTTGTGGGTGCCATTGCCAGTGGGCGTCGGGGCCGAATCCATGGAGTAAAACGAGTGGTGGTTTGGGGTTGGTTGGGTCGGGTGATTTCGGCCCCCAAAAGTGGACGGTGGTTTCGTCGTCGATGTCAACAGTTTGAGCGGTGAGGCCGGCGGCGGAGAAAGTACGTCGGAGGTGGTTGCCCCATAAGGAGACAAGGCTGAAACCCGAAAACGAACATTCCATTGTAAGCAGTCGTGTTTATGCATTTGTTGCGTTGGAAACTCTTAAACTTAAAAAAACCAGTGGTCTGGCGTGCTTTTTTGAACTTTGATTGTTTTGGTTTTCCATGTTCAAAATCTAGATAGCCCATGAAATAGAGAAGTGATAATGGGCATGTCCCTGTCAACTGTGGCACTCACTTATTTTCCTGTCCCTACCTCCCATTAATGCCATCCATCTTATCAACAATGCTATAACTACCCATCATCTCTGCAATTTGACTGTCGATTGTAAGTTCCTTTTGTACCAGTTGAGTGATCCACCGTTGAGGCATGTTATGAGGGAAGGAAACAATTGTGTAGATCTCCTAACGCAAGATGCAAGATTACATCTTTTTTCTTATTTATCATATCTTTAAATTCCGTTTTGTATGAAGTCTCAATTCTGTGAGGACATGAGGGGTGTTACTTATTCCCGAACCTTGTATTCGATTTCGTAATTTTTCTAATTCCATGTTTAACCCAAAAAAAAAAAAAAAAGGTTCTCAGACATAACTTTAAAACACAAACTCCAGACATAATTAGGCACCTAACAACTCCGTACACCGTTGATTTTGTAGCGTTGCTTTTCCGTAAACTCTCTTTCTCATAACCTCACTCTCTCTTGCAAGCCCCCACCACCGCCCGCCCCCCCTTCTTATTCTTCTTTTTTATTTTTTCCCCTCTTTCTCTGTCTTTTGTTTTATTTTTTAGCAAACCCTCCTGACCAGAGTCACTGTGTAACATCCCATAGTTTTAGGAGGTTTTAGCAGACGAGATTTTATATTTGGATGCATTTTTTTTTCCTCCGCAAAAAGATTTTATTAATCTTTAAAAATGATTACAAAGATTGAACTGATCACGAGTACACTGGCAAAACACCACCCAAGAACCCCAAAGGACGGCAAGAATATGCCAACCATGATACCAAACCAAAAACAAAAACTACGACCCGCTAGAACAACTCAACGACCTGCACAATAACTACCTGTTTGGATGGAGGATATGATTTAAGGCAGATATAGAAGGAGGGTGGATTTGAAGGTAAATATGTAATAAGAGTGAATATGTAAGAAGTGTGGACCCACCTCCTAAGAAGGGTGGATTTGTAATATAGTGTTTGGATGATTTTTTTGGAAAGGGATTTACAGGGTGGATTTGATGGAATTATTGTTCAATGACTGAATTGCCCCTACAAATGTTTAAACTTAATTTTATTTTAGAAAAATAAATTTTCCGGAAACAAATTAAAAGTAAACCATAATTTAATTAAAAAAAATACTTAAACAACGTGTATATATGTATATGTCAATATAGATCTGAAAGACCAGAACAAAACCCACTCACTGCATCGCCTTCTGTTCTTCCCAAAAAAAACCCATCCTCTGCATCACCTCGTCTTCTCCATCCGCTGTTGCCGTCGCCGCCGTCGATCATCACCACTCTGGCCGTCTCTCTTGCTCCAATCATCACTACAATTTCTACCTCTCTCCATCTACTTATCCAGTTATCTCTCTCTCTCTCTCTCTCTCTCTCCTCCTCCTCCTCCTCCTCCTCCTCCTTCTTCTTCTTTGTTGTTATAGAGAGGAAGACACCTCACCCGGATTTGTGAGAGCAAAATCGTCCCAAAACACCCGGATTAGCTAATGACAGGGGTACCCCTGTCGTTACAAATTAATCCACCCTCCAACCGAATATGTAATCCGCCTCCACACAAATCCACCCGCTCACAAGAGATGCCAAAGACCGGAGCTGGTGTGGGGCTAGGATTGCAAATCAGGGCTCTTGCCAAATCCACCCTTATCTCCGGCATCCAAACATGCCGTAAGAGACAACCGAAACCCAGTGGTAGTTGTGTGAGCTTTAATTAGAAGTTGTCCGCATTTACTTTGGAGTGGGTGTGTATTAACGGAGAAGCATGGCAACAGTCCCTTTAATTGTACATCATGTGGGTTCAAATCTTTTCAAAGAAAAAACAAAGGGGGTTCAAATAGTGTAAGGATAGATAAGATGATGACAGGATTCGATTAACCACTTAATTTATTGATTTGAGATATGTACGTGATACTGAATCATTTTGACGGAGAGAGGCAACGGTCTTTAGCAAGGGGGAACATTTCGAGAGATGCTACATATACTACCAATGTTTCAAATTTAAAAGCAAATTTGAAACGTCGGAGATGAAATGGCTTCAATTAGCCGAGGGGACCAAAACGGCACAAAACCAATACTTTGGGGACCAAAATGTCATTAATCCAATGGAATTGAAATGCAGGCTAAGAGTAATTTTTTAAGCTCTTTTGGGGAAAAGGACTCCTTATTACTATTGATTTATGCTAGTTATTAACTTATGCAGAATAATTTTTTGGTTCAAATTTGTTCAATTTTTTTTGACATTTGTTAGTTTTATCTCAAATTTTTATGTGATATGAGTGAGTAAGGATGAGAGGAATCGAAAAAGTAAAAAAATTATGACTTTTAAACAAGTATTTTAAGAAATATTGAAGAAAAAGTTAAAAAAACTCAGTTTTTGAACTTTTTTAAAAGTCATAATTTTTAAAATAATTGTTTAAAAAAGATAAGTTTTTCTTCAACATTTCTTAAAATACTTGTTTAAAAGTCATAATTTTTTTACTTTTTCGATTTCTCTGGTCCTTACTCACCCATATTTTCCAAAAATTTGGCATAAAACAAAAAAATGCAAAAAAAACATTAAATAAGGGCAAAAACAAAAAATTGTATTGCATTAGATAATCACTAGCATGACCATTCAACAGATTCGCCAAAGTGAAAACTTCCAAATTCCAATTTATTGCTTTTCCCACCTCAAAATCCTATCAAAATCCAAGATCCAAACACATATCATTAGGGATTAATGTAGTGTTGGATGAGTTTTTGAGAAATTTTATAGGGTTATGAGTGAAAAGAGAAATGATTGGAAGTAAAGGTAATAATTGGAGAGAGATAAATAGATAAATGAGAATAATAATTGAAGATAAGGATAAGTAATGATTGAAAGTAAAGATAGTAAATATTTTTTAAATTTAGAATTTTTTTTCCAAAAAATAATCCAAGCATAAACGTTTTATTCTTAATGAATGCTGCCATCAATGGGTACGAAATGCTAAAACTGGCTAGTCTAAAACAAAATCATCATGTCAATCACGAGTCAGTCTCTCTCGCGGCTAGATTATTATTATTATTATTATTTTTCCAATCGACTTTAAAAGTGCTAATGGAATTGTTCAAGATGAACTTGGACAAATATTGCATTTAAAAATGATGTGAACTTGTTTTATGTCACGAGCCGTACGTTTTAATTAATATTAACCAAAAGTAACACATCATTCAGTGGTTCTAACATAGTTTGATCGATTTCTAATGTAGTCTGAAACATGTACTATTTCTAGTGTTTGTTTGAACTTCAGCATTCGTGGGTGAAGGAAGCAAATTAGATTTGACCATGTTTGTTTTGGAATTTTGGGTAATGAATAGTGAGAGATAAAGAAACGAGAATCATAATTAAGAGAAAATTTATTGAAAAACATGCATAGAAAAAAAATACAAATCCAAAATCTCAAAATAAACATGGTTGTTTTTGCTTCTTGTAGTACTGGTAGTATTGGCGCCACCCCAATATATCTCGCTAGAATCGCCCCCACCCTAGTACAAATTAAATACACATTAAATAACGATAATATGCCATATGGTCCCTCCAAACTACAAAAAATAAGATAAATATCATATATAAATTAATTAAGGTGTTATGAAAAACAAATAACTTCGTTTTGCTTGTGTGTTCTGACAAGTATGAATGGAAAATGACTATATTTTTCTTGTAGAATTAATATTATTCGTTATACTTCATGCTTGAATTTCAAAATATATGTAACGAAAACTTGAAAATCTAACCACCATGAAATATGTGAAATTTCAAGTTTCAGGTTTCGGCCCTGTAACTTCTAGTTGCACCCCTGCTTCCAATATACTTATTATTAAAAAATAAAAATTGATTTTCTCAAAGTCCGTATTTGGTGCACACCACATGTACACAACATTTCATGAGACCCACTTCGGAATTCCATACAAATGAACCCTCCATACAAATGAACGGACCTTATCAATTTTTTAAAAACATTTTTTAAGGATCCCTTAAAAATTCAGCTCAGTCGGATATCTGTAAAGGCTTGGTCGATTTTTTGCTCGATCGATTAAGTCCTTACCGATATTCGAATGTGCTAGGTTTTAAATGGACCCGTTACAAATGTTTTTAAAAAATTGAGAGGCTTCATTCATTTGTGTGGAATTCTGAAGTGATTTCCACAAAACACGGTGTACATTTGTTTACACTAAATGGTGTACCCATGCATAGCAGGACTCTTTATTTTACGTTCAATCTTTTTATTGGCGCCATTCGGTCGAAGAAGCAGTAAAACCTTTGATAACATAACTTCTCTATATATCAATTCAAAATACCAAGAAAAAAAAAAAACCCATCTATGTAGACAGTTATACATAAATCGTATTTTTTCTGTTTGTGTTATTTACTGCTGCGATCCAAGAAAATAACATGAAGTATAAGATAGTAAGATAGGGCCTTATTCTTTTGGTAACTTTGGGTATTTTAGTTTTGGTAGTGGATGGAGAGAGAAATTGGGTAATGATTAGAAAGAGAGGTAATAAGTGGAGAGAGATAGAGAGAGAGAAATGCAATTAATAATTAGAGAAATAAGGTAATGATTGAAAAAAAAATATAAGGTAATGATTGAAAAACAAAGTAAAGTATCAAAACGAACAAGTCCCTTATTTTTTCACTTTGGATTACTTTAATGAACAACCACTAAAAGTGCACTCATTTTATAAGTGTATTCTAAGTCATACAATGCGTGTGCGTGAACGTGAGCGATAGTATGACCGCGAGTGTGAAAGCGTTTTTGAAGAATGTCCTAAATCTATTAAAATTTGCAAGAGTGATGAATATTGAGGATTGAGAGCGCGAGCGTAAAATGAGAATTGAGAGCGCAAACGAAGGTCATAGCGAAGAATTATGTGAGTAAAGAAGGTTCTACTTGCTTAAAAGAAGCAGCAAGTAAGTTTGAAGAACGGTTATGTTACGGCATATCAAAATTCAAAGGCCAAAACTCGGTCATACCCAACAATTGGAAGAAAACGTTTCTCTAGTCTGTACGTTTTTAGAAACCCATGGCGAACCACCTAGTCATATCAGCCAGGAAAATCAAAGAGATTTACATAGGCCTATCAATGGACCGAATTGGATCTGTAGGTATGAGAAGTGCGAAGAGTACCTTAGGTTACCCTCTGAGAATATGGTGGTTACTACAGTGACTCAGGACCACTGAAGGTGGCAGAAGAGAGAGCTCAGGACAGCCTTAGAGAGAGGGGGCCGGGGCAATGGAGAGTAGGTGTGTCTTGAATGCACGTCTTTAATAGGGGATAACTCCTCTTTATGTAGGAGCTTGGGAGCCTTGGAGTAGGGTTGCAAACGAATAGAGCAGTTCGAGACTTGGCTCGTTAAAAGCTGGTTTGAGCTCGACTCGAGACATAAATAAACAAGCTCAAGCTCAAATTCTAGGCTCCTTTCGTTATCAAACCGAACACAAGCCAGTAGACTTGGCTCGAGTTGGCTCGCAAGCCAAGACTTAGTAGACTTTTTACGTTAATTACTACAATTAGCATTAGCATTTTGATACCCTGATACAGAATCCTTACATATTATATGTTATTACTATTCCGAAAATTGAGATTATTTTCTTGTAAAGTATAAGAAAGTGAAAGACATATACCTTCACAATCAAAATATTTTTGGTTGTATTAGGCCCATGCGAGAATATATATACATTTTTCGTTGGTCCGTTAAGGCTCGTGAACAAGCTCAAGCTCGAGTCAAGCCAAGGTGTAACGACCCGTCCCAACTAACCTGCTAACCATGTGGCTCAAAAGGTTAACCTCAAGTTAGTAGTAGCTAGTGGGCTTGTACTTATAAACCATTTTATCTTTGTAGAGATTCTTGATGTGGGACTAAGGCCCCGTTCCGGTTTCTTAAAAAATGAACTTTTAAAAGAGGAAGGTAATTTCAAACTCAAAAATTATGTATTTACGCAAATAATTTTTCTACCAATATGGATCTTATTTGATAGATCTCATTAAGATCTTTTACACGGTGCAAGAAAATTATAAAATTATTTTTTATTTTCGTTATATTTAAACTTGAAATTACATTTTTTTTTTGAAAAAGAAGATTTAAAAAGAAAGCAGAACGGCACCTAAACTCCCAAAGGTGGGTTCTCACAATCTCCTTACCTTGGTTGCAATGTTCTCGTTGCACTCCTTGGCCTAGCAACCTTCCCCTGGTGGCCATGGTGTGACACTTAGTTTTGTACAGCACACTCAGTGTGCTCGTACTAGGTTTTAGAGGTGGCCCCCATCATGTAGACTAGGGTTATGCTCTAATACCAACTGTAACAATCCGCCACCAACTGTAACAATCTGCCCCAACTGACCTGGTAACTATTCGCCTAATCACATGGCTCAAAAGGTTAATAACAAGTTAATAGTAACTGGTGGACCTTTACTTATAAACCATTTCGATCACCTTTCTAGAGATTCTCGATGTGAGACTAAACTCCCAAATTGGTGGGTTCCCACACAAGGCCTGCTCAGCTCGAGCTCGGCTCATTAAGTTTTCACTGAGCTCGAGCTCGGGTTCGCTAAAAATTTAATAAATAAGTTTGAGCACGGTAAAGCTCGATCGGCTCGACTCGGCTCGTTTGTAGCCCTGCTTGAAGGGGAAGGAAGCATGCCTCTCCTCATTAATGCACAGCAGAGTACAAGTACCCTTTTGGGTGTTATGATAAGAACTACAGTTCTGTATGAAGGGGCTTCCAAAGATAGTCAAATGATATATGGAGGACTGTGTCATAACCAGATGGTAGGTATGATCGATACAGGCCCCTATGTATTAGTTTGTCAGTCGGGATACTACAGAGATCTTCACACGTTGGGTGACTTTGGTGAACCCCTCTCTCTCTCTGTGTGATCGGTCAAGTTGGAGCTCACCTCACCTCGGAGGTAAGCCTTGACAATCCCTTTACTCTACCCTTCAAACCACATTCCTCCTTAGGTCCCGAGTAAGCTACCTAGGCTCTGCTCCCGGCCTAGAGTGTTGTGCAGAGTCGCCATGAGTCTGTGAGCTTTAGAGCTCTGGGTAGGCAAGCAATGTCGTCTTTGGGTGAGCTCACCTCTACATGTGGCATGAGAGCCATGGAGTTAGGGTGCTACCTTAGTAGTTAGTGGATGGAGGGTCCTCCGTGGCCTCTTAGGGGTAGAGGACTTCTATACACCCACAAGATCCGAATTCGAAATAGCTCAAATCTGATCCGAATTTGAAAGACGCTTTCATGCACACTTGCGCTTAGGCTCCCACACTTGCATCTGTCTATGCATTATGTGATTTAGTGTAGAATTGTAAAGAAAATATGGTCTCACATTGTTTGAAAATGAAATGAGTGATCACTTAATATAATGTTGAGAGCTCTCCACTCATTGTCAATTAATTTTGAGAAGGATACATAGTTTTTACATGATATCTCTTACACATTGTATATGTTTATGAAGTTCATTTGCCGAAATACTGCTATGATAATAAACCATTAAAGACCTACTGGAGTAATATATTTTTGAAAAGAATGACAACCCAGTGAGACTCCCACTGATGCAGGGTTGAACAATGACTGCAGGTTTACCCCTTTAAGCTCAAAGGATTTTCGCGACTTGAAGCTGTGAACACCGAGTCATGTTGGGAAAAATCTTACCATTGCATTCGGGCTGTCTTTCTACTCCAGTAATGAAGAAGTAAGAAAAACAAATTTCATTCACCTCAAGATTACATTGGTTTAGAACTTCTTCCGATATACCAGAGCATAAACATCAAGTAGCAGAGCCCAGATATATGGACAAGGTGGGTGAACAAAACAACAACTCCGTATTCAAAAGTGAAACTGATTTATGCAGAGCATTGCAACCATGGTTTGTACATCACTTCTTAAACTCAATCGATTCTTCCAACATTTTTTCTCGTAAAAGTAATTAACAACATGAACACGATTACGAGGAGGACCCAAGCAAGAACTTGTAGACAATGCTGTTGAATTTCCCAGGGTTTTCGATTTGGGGCACATGTGCCGTGTTCTTTATCACTTCCAGTCTGGCCTTCTCCCCTAGAAGCCTGCAGTCAATAAACCCAAATTATACATCTCAAATGGAGTATGTGTGTGTGTGTCTATATATATATATATATATAAATAGAACGTCCCTGCATTTTACCAAAAATGCTACTAGAAAAGCCACGAACAAAGAACTCATGAGCAGAAAATATTAAGGATTCATGAGAGTTGTTATTAAGGATTTGTTTACATACTCCTTTAGTTCAGTAGCTTTCTCCAATAGAAATATCTGGTCATGGTCTCCCCACACAATCAACACCTCCTACAATGGCCAACAACAACATAATATCAAAGGGTTTATCAAAAAAAAACATAATATAACAGAGAGAAACTTATTTACGAAGGCTCCATGAACACTCAGCCCGTTCATTCGCTCAATCAATGGCTGATATTCATTTTCAATTTTGACTAGTCACAAATAATTGTTACCGGTACAAAATTGATTTTCAATCCGGACTGTCCAAAAACACTTTGGACATGCGCGATTGGCCTCCGTAAAGCCTTCTTTACGGAATGGTCCGGAAATAAGATTTTCTGAATATCGAAACACTACTTGTAATCTGCATAAACATGTTCCCAATCAAGTGTACCTGACGAAGAGGGGATAAAATTACTGTGTCTTCCTTTCCAAGGGTCAATCCCTTGAGGAGTTCCATCTTCTCCTTCCTGTTTTTCGAGTACAGTTTCTGCATAGCGCAACCATGAAATTAAAAGGAATCAACACCGATTCATGTAGTTATAGGAGCTCCTGTCAGTCATACTTTTTAATCAGGCGTTCGAAAAATGAAGAAGTGGGATATATATGTATGGATGGACTATATGGAGTTAGCTTAGCCGGTTCTTTTCGCGTTTTCAGTTTAACTTCTTTTTCTACTTATAGAGCAAAAAACAGGACAGAGACAGGGCCGGACTTTTGTCGGGGCAAGCAACCCTCAACTTTTGCATACTTTTAGGAACAAATAAACGAACAGAGTAATTGGCATTGTTTTGTTCAGGTTTTCTGATGCTCAGCTATAGTTAACTGTTTGCTTATATATCGCCTAATGTGATTCGGATACTATGACAACGTCCTTTGGAGTTCAAATTTTGTGCTCCTAGCGCACCCTTTCCCACACTAACGTATGGTGGACAACGCTCCGAAGCATTTGTCTAGGAACACTGATTAACATTTTGCAGCATAGGTGATCGGTATTGCATTTTTGCTTCGGTATGAGCACCGTAAAAATTTCAAAAAAAAAAATGATAAAATCATGATATGACTCATTTCGTGTGGGTATTGAAAAAAGAGCGGTTGTGAACAGACTTCCCCCTCAAATGTGCTCTCAGCAACTTATAAAGCCACCCAAGCTCAATATTGCACTTATTTGGTCCTCCAAGTTTTCAAAAAATACCTCCTTCCTCCGGCAGCGTTCTACCATATTACACCATACTCACAACAACAAACAAAACATAAAAAAGGGAAAAATTTCAAAATACCCCCAACCTTTACTTCAAATTTCAATTAGACTCCCAACCTTTTAAAAAAATTAATTTTACTCCCAACGTTATACTCCCTCCGTTCCAATTTGAGAGTCCCGCTCCGGGATTCCAACTTTTTAAAGAAGTGCAATTATTACTTGCAAAGATTTTTAACTTTTCCATTTTGCCCCTCATTTTTTGAATAGCTAAGGTACAATTTAAATGGAAACTGGTTGTTTCCGTACAAGAAGAAAACAAATCAGAGGTTTTTTAGGCGGCAAAGTCCAAAAGTCAGTTCAAGAATTTAATTTTGAATACAAGTCTCTCACTCTCTCTCTCATACACACACAATTTTGTCCATTTTGAAGAAGGGTAAAAAGGGAAAGTTGGCCCCTTCTTTGTGTTGAATTTGTCAAAGTGGACCTTTATTTTGGAACACCCAAAAATGAAAAGATGGACTATCAAATTGGAACGGAGGGAGTATTCCGTTAAAGAAAACTCCCTCTTCCGTCCGAAAGATTAACGGATTTCGTTAAAGGCTCCGTTAAATAGTGTCCCGGTCAAATTTCGATGATCTGAGCCGCTCAATGTGTTTAGAATATGATTTTAAGGGTACTATGAGAAATCAAGAAAAAAAATAACCGGGAAAGACTTCATTTGAACTGTTTTTTTATTGAATAGTTCAATAAAAACTACTCAAATCAAGTCCTTCCCGATCATTTTTTTTATTTCTCGTTGGTATTCTTAAAATCACGTCCTAATCACATTGAGTTTATATTACCTATTGCCGCAGAACTTAGCTTTATATTGTCTATTGCCGCAGCAATATTATACCTAATCAATTTGAATCTTTGCAATCAAGTTTCTAGAGTGATTTGCATTATCTTTTTTTAGTAAATCTTGTTCGATTTAAAAGAATGCCGTATATTGAAAATTTACTTTGAGCCCCAAATATCTTAGGACGGGACACGCTTATTTTTATAATAACGGGTAGGTTGGGTTTCCCGCTTTCTCCCTACTAGATCCATTACCCACCAACAAAAATTAATTTTCACAAATATTACAAATCAGGGTAACCACTAGGGTCTTTGAAGCCAACCGAAACCCGTTGGATTGGGTAACCTTGGTTGGTTGTTTTCGGGTTAGGTCCAGGAAGCCTTTTGGTTGTATATCGATCGTTTTTTTTCAACAATTAATGATTTAAATTTAACAAAGAGAATAAATTCTTTACACCGTTGGTATAAACATTTGTTTCCTCCAAATCAATTGCATCACGCCACGTGTCAAAACAGTAGTCCCAATTAACAAAACATGGCGAAATGGCACAATGCAATTAATTTAGAGAAAACAAAAATTTACATCGACGGTATAAAGAATTTGTTCTCTTTACGAAAAGACTATTCTTATAAGAGTCCCTAGACTCCCTTCCAACAAAGTTGAATAATTTAAATAAATTAAACAATCGATGGCGATCACACGTGGCAATCCAATTAAAACACCAGACTGCAAGCCAAGATAAGGAATGGTTGCTCACCCTCGTCAGACTTGAGAACAAGGGCGATAAACGAGCCGATCGAGTTAGGGTCTCTTTGTAC
Organism: Rhododendron simsii; assembly: GCA_014282245.1. Lineage (NCBI taxonomy): Eukaryota > Viridiplantae > Streptophyta > Magnoliopsida > Ericales > Ericaceae > Rhododendron > Rhododendron simsii. The sequence continues at coordinate 35,073,260 of CM024953.1, read as the reverse complement.
AAACTATTTTTAAGGATTTTTGGAGTCGTCTTTTTGGTTTTCCTTACAAGATTTGAGTCATATTTAAAAATCAGATTTTCTATCCCAAGCGAGAAATCGAAAAAATATAAAAGTAGAGACCAAAATTGAAAAAATCGCTTTGTTTGGTTGGTAGTTTAGTTTTGGTTGTTGGTGAAAAGAGAAATAAGGTAATAATTGAAGAGATGGGTAATGATTGGAGAGAGATAAGAAAGTAATAATTGAAAAAATAGGGTAATGATTGGAGAAAGAAGTATGATAATGATTGAAAAACTAAATTAAAACTAAACTAAAATGGGTACAGAATATGATAAGATGAAAAAGACCCTAATTTTTGATTTTTTGACTTTTTTTCTCTCTTCCGTTAACTTATATGAACTTCTGGTTTATATTTCTATACTTTTTTGGTTCCTCTCATTGACACAAAGAATGTGATGTAAAAATTTTGCTCTAATCTCGTGCGAATTGAGAGAAAATAATAAAAAAACTGTGAGTAAAAAGAGACCCAAAGAAATTTCGCCAAATAGATCCTTATTAGCTGTTCAAACTTGATTTGAAAATTTAACGAGCATCAATACATGTCCAAGCTTCGCTTATTTATGAGATAAGCCGATCTCAAATGAGTTTTAATCGAGCTGCACAGGAGTCCACATTGAGTAGCTGAAATTTTTTTCACATTTTGAGCGATCTTCAATAAGAATTCCAAGCTTGATTTGTATATGTAATAAACCACTTATGAATGATTTCTTAACAAACAAACACGAATTCGAATTTAAGTAGCTTGGTTCACAGAAAAAGTTTAGGTTTAGTTTCTCAAAAGTTTTAAAAGTACTAAATGAGTTTTTTTCATCACTAAAGAAAATTAAAAAAAAAAGGAAAATAATTTTTACACTCCACTTTTTTTGTTTTTATATTGTCCTTGAATGTGTGAAAAAAATGTATTGAATAAAGAGCAAGATAATAAATTCAAGTGGATAAAGATAAAAAAAAAAAGGGATAAATTATAAAAAGAAAAAAGTGAAAATCAATTTTCATGAGAAAAAAAAAGCCCCGTTAATACTTTAACCACTTTTGAGAAATTACCCTACTTAATTAATTCCATGAATGAAAGAAAAACTTACCTCCCACCCTTTTCGTTATCAAAAAAAAAGAAAAACTTACCCGAATGACGTCGTTTAACAAGAAATCCGGCACGGAGACGCGACGCTTGGTAAAAGCTAGACCAAGCAAAACCCGCAATTGCGCCGCCGTCCCCGGCAGCAAGACCTCCTCAACTTTCTCCACCCTCGCCCTGTCCCTCACCAGCTCCACGTTATCCCTGTACCTCAGGTTCACCCCGGAGCTCGCGATCACCGCCTTCTCCACCCTCTCCGGCCACATCGCCGCCATGCGGTACGCCACGAACCCCCCGTAGCTCGTCCCCACCACCGAGTACCTCTTCACGCCCAGCCTCTCCATCAGCTTCCCCACCGAGACCGCCTGGAAGACCTCCGACCGCTCGGCCGACTTGGTGGTGGAGTCGCCGAAGAAGACGAGGCTGGGCACGTACACGGAGAACTCGCGGGCGAAGAAGGACGCCTGCTGGCGCCATTGCCAGACGGCATCGGGGCCGAACCCATGGATGAGGACGAGAGAGGGTTTGCTGGGGTTGGCGGTGGCGGTGGCGTCGGGTGGCGGTTTCGGGCCCCAGAAGTGGAGGGTGGTTTCGTGGTCGATGTCGATGGTTTGGGAGGAGAGGCCGGCGGCGGAGAGGGAGCGGCGGAGGTAGGTGCCGTACAGGGAGACGATGCTGAGAAAGGAGAAGATGGGTGCCATTTTCTTGGAGTTGTGTTTTATGGGTTGGGAGAAGAGAGTGCGGAATCTGTTGTGTTAATAAGGCACTGGTTTGGCTTTTTTTTTTTTGGCTGTGTTGAGCGTGGGCCGTGGCAGAGGATCCTTTTTCTTCTTTTTTTTTTGTTGGGGTGTGTTTGGGTTAATTTGTTTTCTTTCTTATTCTTTCACTTTTCTACTACCACACACATGTTTAATACTGTAATATACTACGCCCTTGTTCCTCTAAGGGCATATTCCACTAATTAACTAAAATAAATACTGTATTTATTTTTTGATTTAAAGGTGATATGTTGTGAAGAGCACAATCTAAATGATAAGAATCTTAGCGGAATATGGCTTAAGAGCTTTTGCTGGTTTTTCGGACTTGAGTTTTGTCCTGATTAAAAAAATCGTATTTTTTAGTTTTGCACTTAACTTTTATGGACTATTAATTCGTCTCAACAAGAGAATTCGAAAAAGTAAAAAAAAAAATTTACTTTTATCCTAATATTTTTGAAAATATCCAAGATAAAGCCCTTAATATAAAGCCATAATTTTAATTTTTTTGACTCGTCTTGACAAGAAGAAATAATAATTCACAAAAATTTGATGCAAACTAACAAACGTGATTTTTTTTTTTTTTTTGAATAGAAACAAAACTCAAAAAACCCAAACGCTCTTAGAGGAACAAGGCATACACTGGTATAGTATAGTATATTTCTTTATTTATAAATTACATATTTGATACATATTGGTAATTAGGGTAGTAATAATTTTAACCTAGCACTAAATATATAATCTTTTTGGATATAGGTCCATGATCTTATTCACTCGAACAAAAAATCCCTATTACTTTACACAAAACGAGAAAATTTATTTCTTTTTAGTGTTTTTTCATTTCATCCCCACGAGTTCAGATGGAAAACGATACAAATATGGTAAACGTGAATAAAATTTGCACAAAAAATTCACAAGAACAAATTGAAATTCTCAATAAAATTAACCCCCTTTTTTTTTTTTTTTGCCATTTTCATTATTTCTCTTATGAGACGAACTGTAAAAATAAAAATTTGATCAAAACATGTTTATAAATATCAGAAGGAAAGAACAAATCTCAACTTGCATTCCAAGTACACCTTTAGGTATTCCCTCAAAACCACTCCAGAGTCTTCGAATGCCTTAAAATTTCTTAACTAGATAGATTCTTCCACTTATTGAACCACCATAGTACTTTAATTTTCTTCTGAATGTTATTTTCCAAATGACTGAAATGAGCGTAACAGAAAAACATATCCTTTTTTTGGGTAATTATCATTTAATGGGATACTGATATTTACATTGTCTATTTTCTCAAATTTGAGTTGGTATCTACCCACCTGATGGAGATGTCTCACAAACTACACTTAATGCATGATGTGCAGCTACATCTAGTTAGCCAAACAATGACTATGGCTCGCAAAAAATACTCATGCACCCCCACATTCAAAAAAAAAAAAAAAGGAGTAGCAAACAATAATTAAATGCGAGTAAGGCCTAGTTTTCCAAAAGTGTTAAAAGTAATAAATGAGCTTTTTGTCATCACTAAAGTGGCTTTTTTCCTTCACAAAATAAAAAGAGAAAAAAAAAAGAAGAAGAAGAAGAAGCCCATTTAGCACTTTTGGGAAACTACCACTAAGTCAATATTTTTTACCAAACGAGAGAACGTTTAGTACTCCTTCTGTTCCAAAAAAAGAGTCCTTTTTGAGAAAACGTGTCATTTTTAATTGCTTATATTTTTTAATGTGAATGTCAAAAAATATGTAATATAGATCTTGTTTGATAGATTATAATTAGTTCTATTAAACAAAGTTTTCAAAATCACATAAAACTTCATAAATCGAAAGATATAAGCATTTGAAAATGGCACGGAGTCCTAAAAAGGTCACTCATTTTGGAACGGAGGGAGTACTTAGTTAAGTTAGATTACTGGAAGAGGGTATTGATGTTTGATCCATCAACTCGAGTCCAGAATCTCATAACACCTACGTATTGGCACAATACCAACAGAGCTAGAAGCCTTGGTCTGTGAGTAAGTCAATCGTATGGCAAGAATTGTTGGGGGGGAAATTGTTACTAGTCTCATTTTACCACCTCAAAGTTGCCCAATTGTATATAAGTGTTGTTTGTGTTTTCATGGTGAATATATATATTATGCCATTTGTGGTGAATGTTATGATGGATACACCATAGAATAAGCGATTTTAAAAATCATATACCATTTTAGGAATACTATGCATCACATACAACATAGTCAAAATGTTGTGACTTCATTTTGATAAATATTATGTCAATCTTGTAGTATTAGTTTTGTTATGCAATTCTTGATTACTCCTTTTTACAATTAACGTAACCCATTCTTGTAGTGAGAGCGAATTAAATACAATATATTCCCCGGACTAGGCTAGGTACCTTAGCATATATAATTCTCCCTTTCTCCCACGCCACGCCTATCCAAAAAAAGTGTAGAATAAGAAAGAAAAGAAAACACATTCTCCTTCTTGCCATGCCATGCCATGGCAGAGCATATATGCAATATTTATCTATATCAATATATTTTGTCAAGAGAGTAGGTGCAGTAAAATAAAGGGTTGGTTAGGTTAGGTTAGGTTGGTTTCTCTTTGTGTGTGTGTACTGTTATGGTGATCTACTGATCCAATTTTCTCTCCCACCAAACTCTCTCTCTTTTATTTCCCTCCATAAATTAATAGTAGATCTCTCACATGCACGCACCAGATCGAAGCAACTCCTCCTGGCAGGGGGGACTTTAATGTGACCCAGAAGTTTACTGTTATGCTAAGTTGGTATGACTTTCCAGAAAAATAGTTGTGGATTTTCTGCCCGTGACGTGATACTGTTGTTGGTAAGCTAATTATGTTGGCTGGCTGGCATATCAACTGCATATATGTGTAGATTGTAAATTAATTATCGTTTATGTTGTTTTCAAGTGGACAGTGATCGATCTTTTGTTGAATGATGATGCATCTGCGTCCTATTTTGTGCTTTGTTACTTAAAGTCATGTTATTTTTTACCTTAAAAAATAAGGTGCTTCCAAGAATAGTTTTTCAAATTTTTTGGCACCGTTCAAAAGTACTCATTTAGATATTTTGATCAATGGTGCAATAAAAAAAGGGAGGGGGGGGGGGGGGGGGGTGGGCGGGCGTGGGTTGGGGGCGGCCAGGGGGTGGAAGTTATTTAGTTTTGGAATTCCAAACGGTGTGGTCTCCTGTAGAAGGCAAACAAAATGAGACAGGAGAAGATATGATGTTGTGGAGGTTGGGAAATCATCCGGTGACAAAAGGTGGAGGAATGGCAAGAGGTAAAACAATTGCAAGTGGTGGAGGAATGGCAAGGGGTGCAACAATGGCAAGACTTGGAGGAATAGTAGATTAAGGGTCGGGGATGGGGGGAGGACAAGCAACTGGGAATGACCAGCAGGCCCGTCCCCGAGGGAAGGCGTGCACTTCGGGTCCCTATATTTTTAAAAAATTTATAGGGTATCAGGTACAAAAAATAAGTCCATTATGAATGGTTGTTTTATAGCACTATTGACTATTTTCATTACAGTTCCGGTGAGTGGAGCTTTTCAAGGGTAAAATTTATCAAAATTTATCTTGGCTTGTCCATGTCACAAGAACGGTTGAATTGATTAGCTATGCTATAAAATGATAAGCAAATTGCGGCAAAGATCGATTATGCTAGCGTAATTACTTTAGCTACTAAAAGTGCAAGAAGAGTGGTATTTAAGTGATACTTTAGATTCTTGTAATCAATGACCACCACATTTTGCATTTTGGGAATGTAATCTACTTTATTATATGTTTCTTGGTTTTTTTAAATTCATAGATTGATGTGCTTTTTGTTTTTTTCTCCTAAACAATACTTAAAGGGCCCCAACGTTAAAGTTGGCTTCGGTCTCCCAAAATGTCAGAGACGACACTGATGACCAGGGTTGTTGGGCCTGCAAACCAAGTAACAATGCTTGTCTTTTTGCATTTTGTGTGTTTGTGGGCTATCATTTGTCGGCTTGGAATGGACTGAGAAGAACGGGTGAAGGGTTCTTCTCAGCTACGAGTCAAACATAACAACTCCACCACAAACAAACAAATAATAGGCCTACGCACTTCATTTTGTATGCATTCACTTTAGCTTCTGGATTTTGATTATTCTTCTTCAACTTCTTATTCTCTTTAGCCAATTGGCGGTTAAGCCTTGCAAAATCTTTCGCACTTCAACACCAGTTCTTGATTCTCCTTTAGCAAAAATTTTCATTCTTGGCCAGATCATTATCCTCTGAGGGTGGATCAATCCAGTTAGAGTGAGCACATTCATTTGAGTTTGGTAAAAAAAAGAAGAAAAGTTCATTTTGGTTTAAGTTTACGTGCGAAAAAAATAGCTAGGTCTTCGCCGTTCAAAAAAAAAATATATTTAAGTTGCATGTTATTATCTAGAAATTTGCACATCCTTTGAATCTTCTTCTCGGGTTTGCTTCAGTGTTTGATGTTCTTAATGGTGCTGGCAGTCTACAAAGGCATGTGGGATAGTCCATTATGATATTGGAGTAATTACCAGTTAATAACTACGGAGTGTATCATGAGTTGGCTCTGGGAGGACTTGAAATTTAGGGCAATTAGAGCATCTCCAACCTTGACTTATTTAAAGGTTTAAATTTAAAATTTGGGCAAAACTCACAAAAAAATCCTATCAAAAAAAATGCCTATCAACAAAAAAAAAAAACTCACAAAAAAAATCCTCTCCAATCTTTGACGCAAATCCTTCTCCATTTTGGATTTTACCCATTTCTTTCCCCAAATATGAGACAACCCAAGTCTCTCCCCATTTTTTTTCTCAAGGGTAGTCCTATGGTACACACCCCTTATTAGGGGGTGTACCATACACACCATGAATTTAAATCCTGAGATTTAAAAGTGAATAATCCGGACAACCCATTTATTAAATCAATTAATAAAATAAAAAAATAGCTCAGCAGGTAATAGGTTATTCTCTCTTCCTTGACTCTCTCTCCCTCTCCCTCTTTTGTAAAATACTACAAATTATATAACATAACCATAATTATTATGACAACACAAGAAATTGGCATTTTCTTACCACAATGTGTCGTACCAAAAGAACATTTAGAGTTGTGCATTCAATATACTTTATATCAAACCAATTTCTCTGTTGTAACTGAATGTACGGTCGACTTGCAACTACGACACAATAATGAAGATCAAAACCATTGTTTCGTTATATTTGTTGATTAAATAATCCACGTAATTTTTTGGCTCGATAGGATTTAGAAAGCCCTATCATCAGCATCCGAATTCAATAGTAAAAAGATTTTTTTTTTGTCTAATTAAGAGTCTAATGATAAGTGATTAACTTCATTCTTGTATCTGGATACATTAAATTTTTTCAATTACGCAGTTGTCGATATCTAATTTTGGTGACAATGCTGAATATCGTTTGACTTGATATTCTAACAGTTATGATCGATCATTCTAAAAATATACTCGCTAACGACGTTTAGTTATGTTATGATATTTTGCCGATTATAACTATTGTTAACTGAATATTCTGATTGAATTTTTTTATATGACACGTTTTGAGTATAAAAACGTTAATTTATGGTGTTGTCATAACAAATTTGGTTATGTTACTGAATTTATGATTTGGTATTTTGTTGATTATAACTATCGTTAACTGAATATTTCGATTGAATTTTTTTTCATACGACACGTTGTGGGTATGAAAACGTCAATTTAAGGTATTGTCATAACATTAAATTTGATTATATTACTGAATTTGTGGTATGGTATTTTGCTAATTATAACTGTAGTTAATTGAACATTTCGATTGAATTTTTTTATACGACACGTTATGGGTAGGAAAACGCCAATTTATGGTGTTGTCATAACAAATTTAGTTATATTACTGAATTTGTAGTTTGGTATTTTGCTAATTATAAGTTTATAACTATCGTTTACTAAGCATTTCGATTGAATTTTTTTTATATGACACGTTATGAGTATGAAAACGTCAATTTATGGTGTTTTCATAACAAATCTGGCTATATTATTAAATTTGTGGTATTTTGGTCTTGTTACGGAATATTTGAATCAATTTCCTTTGCTATGACAGTTGTGGGCATGAAAATGCCAAATTATGGTATTGTCACAACAATTATGGTTTGTTATATAATTTGTAGTATTTAAATATGTTTTATTTTGATACGACACGTTGTGGTAAGAAAATGACAATTTTAGATGTTGTCATAACAAATTTGGTTATTTTACTGAATTTGTGGTATTTTACACATGTGTTTTATTTGGGTATAACAATTGTTACTTTTGGTATGACATATTTTGATTTTGTTACGGAATATCATACATGTCAAAGAATTTTTGGTACGATTCATTGTGGTAAGATAATACCAATTTATGGTGTTGTCATAACATTTGCGGGTAGCATTATTTAATTTGTGATATTGTACACATATATTTGATTAGGGTATAAGTATTATGATTTATGGTACGAATAATTATGGTTACATAATAACAATATTTTTTAACTATGAGTAACATGTTAATGACCTGTTCAACAAGTAAATTTTAAAGTAGATGTCGTAACTAGCATAAAAAATATGCATTAGAAAACCAAAAATCATCATAATGAAAATCATAAATTGTCATAATTTAGACATGTGGTATATCCTGTGTATCATAGCTTTGTCCAATTTGTTATTATAACCGTAAGATAAGAATATAGTTACTTAAAATAACAGTCCTTATTTTATGGAAGATTGGACTTCCCTTTTATCGGAAAGTTTTTCATCCGAGTAGTTTTTCATCAAACTATTTAATGAAAACTGCTCGAATGAAGCACTTTCCAGTCATGTTTTTTGCAGATCTCACGAGAAGACTCTTGAAATCATGTTCTGATCACATTGAATGGTTTGGATCATTAAAATTTGATCGAAAAAAGGTCGGCATTTTAATAAAATACGGAATCTCTCACTAGATCAGTGGTGTTTAAAATAAAATAAAGCTCTCTCATTAACTCTCTCTTTCATGGAATTTTTTTATTTTTTTCATTTATTTATTCATTATTGTACACTTTTTGCACAATAATTTATTTCGCCAATACTTAATTTCACTTGAAAAAAAAAACTAAGTTCAATCATCAACAGCATAACAAATACCCCTTCAAACCCATCTCTATTCTTCATTTCTTTGTTCTTTCATTGTTGTAGAATTTTCTAAATTTTTTTGCGAAAAAATAGAGTAAATTCTAAGAGTCATACGCGGTGATCCGCTAATGTATAGGACAACAGAAAAAAAGTTTTCCCTCATATTTTTTTGTCTTGGCTCGCTAGTAATACTCATATGGAGGTGTGTTTCTCATTAACAGGAACAAATTCTTAACAAGAGTATTTAAAATTAAGGGAAAATTTCAAAATGACTTCTGAACTTTACACTAAATGTCACAGAGGCACCTGACCTTAAGTTTATTTCCATTAAACATCTGTACTAACAAAATCCCCAAATTTAGATACTTAAACTTAAGTTTATTTCAATTAAACACCTGTACTAACAAAATCCTTAAATTTAGACCTCCACCGTTATACTCCGTCCAAAAAATTGCTAATATGGCATCTCCAACCCGTTTAAGTTGCTCTATTGCACATATTTCCAACAAGGGACGATGCACCCAAACGAAACCCATAGGCAGACTTCAGGTCTAGGGTTGAAGTGAGGGAGATGGTGGAATCATAGGGAGACTTCTGGAGAGAGAAATGGAGGAAAATCAATTAGGTTAAGGTCATTTTCCCTCCAAATCATATTTTTTTGTCCAAACCCAGTTCTTCTTTCTGCTCGGCAGACTTCTAATGATGAGTTTTGCTTGGGTGCATCGTCCTTTGCTGGAAACATGTGCAATAGGGCAACTTAAACAGGTTGAAGATGCCATATCCGCAATTTTTGGAACGGAGTATAACGGCGGGAGTCTAAATTTGGGAATTTTATTAGTACATGTGTTTAATTTAAATAAAATTAAGTTCAGGTGTTTAAATTTGAGGATTTTATTTGTACAGGTGTTTAATTGAAATAAACTTAAGTTTATATATCTCTGTAACATTTGGTGCAAAATTCATGTGTCATTTTGAAATTTTTTCCTAAAATTGAAGGTGGTGAATTTTATTTGTAGTAATTTTTGTTAGAGCATCTCCACTTCTTACTCAATTTTTTATCCAAAATTGAGTAAAAATTTTGGATAAAATTTTGAGTAAGGAAAGGATATCTTCATTTACCAAAACCAAAAGGAAAACACGAAAAATCGACGTGCGTGATTTCTAGCTGTTTGTTCATATCATCCGCATACTTGTGGTGGAGCAGCGTTTGGCTATGGACAATCGACAATCCTGTTCCTCGTCCAACTCCTCCACTGGCGGCTCTGATGCTTCTTCCTCTGAGAATCTCCACCGGCCTCGGCGCTTCGTCGTCGTCGTCGTCGTCACTATCCCTTAACTCTCTCTCTTCTCGAACTCCCGCTACCACTGTCAGATTTCCTCACTGTAAATCTCTCAGAACTAATCAGGATATAGCACCAGTTGAGTATAGGGAATCGAACTCACAACTGACGCCGAAGAATGACAATGGAGGGTTTGGAGAGACGGAGGAGGACCCCGCCGAGCCCGGAGTTCCAGCAGCGGCTGCCGGTGGCGGCGGCGAAGCTGGTGGAGTTAAGGGCATTTCTGGAATTCAAGTGCCCAGACAACGGTACATAGCCATTTCTAAGACGGAGCTTTTGGATGGTATTCTGCTGATGTTCGAGTCACAAGAGGAGATTGATCAGTTTCTTCTTCTGTCCTCGTAAGTTCCCCGCTATAGTCGGCATGTTTTCTTTCGGTGCAACATAAGTCTAAAGCGGAAACGACTTCAACACAAGTACAGACATAGGAAATAAAAGGAACTAGCTACGCTAATCCCTATATAAAGCTTGTTTGGGATGGCCAACAGCGTAACCTTCATCGATCAATTGGACAGCAACCTGGGAGTCGGATTCAATGCTTACATTGTTCAGTCGAATCAGTCCCTTTCTCCGAAATTACTGTATAGTTACGTCTCAAGGCTTGACGAACAGTTTAACCTTCCATAATAGCCCAGAATCCAGATTCCTTTGTGGTCACGAAAGAGTCCACCGAAACCAGCTTTGCTGGAGCTCTCCTACGACCAACCATCAGCATTAAGTTTCAGAAACTCCAGCTGCAACGGGGAGAACCCAACGTATTAGTGCATTGTGAAGCACGCCATTGTGAAGAGGGCACTTGAATGCCTCATTCATTTCAGAGGCATAGACAATGATGTTCGTGTAGCTAGAGTAAACATTGGAATTCAAGTTGTCGAAACTTTTATTATTTCAGTCTTTCCAAATTTGCCACAGAGAGACAACCCACTCCATTAAAATCTGGGCATGTTTTTTAAATAGCCATTGAATGCCCAACTCATGACTTGATTGCATCCAACCTCAAGTTGAAAGGTAAGTCGGGATGTGTACAGCAATGTTGGATTTCAATGGAGTGGGTTGTCTTATTATAATACTATGAATCGTTTTACTTATTAAACAACTCTTTGTTAACAAATAGTTTCCTTTATTGTTAACTCCACGTCCTCTGGTATTTGATATTCTATGTTTTTTGGTTTCATAGGGGATGGATATGAAATCCTAACTGCAGAAACTTCAACCAAACAAGATGCCACCAAGGCTTTATAAATGGTACCCCAAAATTTAGATTCCAACCCAATGCTTTAATCTAGACACCATTTGAACAGGGAACCTCTTTCCCACTACTAGGGAAACGAATAGGAGAAATATGTGTTTATCCTTGATCCATAAATGCAGGACTTTGACAACAGTGTTGGAAATTTGCTTATATTATTATACGAGCTTCTCCTATTCTGAGTCGCTGTTGAACACGGTGGAAAATTCATGTATTTATTTGAAGTCAAAGTCTTAATTCCAATGCATTTTACATCTTTCTGATCTGTAGGTGTTTGGACTCCATACTTCATGCTGAACACAAAAGCATTTTAGAGGAAATGCGATTGGACTATAACCTGACCCAGTCTGGGGAGAAGAAAAGAACTAGTGTCAATGGTTCAGCTCGTTCAGAAAGAGACGATGAACCCAAGGGAAATGAATTTGAATCATCTATAGAAAACACGGGTGGGACTGGGAGCATGGAAGAGTACAGGGAAGACAAGATTGAACCCGACATGCTAGGTGCTTCTTCTTTTAGCTTAAACCTGAGATATCTGTTGGGGTATTTGCCCAGAAGCATCAAGAGAAATTCCTTGAAGGAGTCAAGGTTAGTTCCATTCTTTTACCGCAACAATTTTCATTATAAGACTGGAATAGGTTGTGAGTACGGTTGCTTCTGTTGGAATATGGAGGAACTCCAACAGTATATCCTCAATGGAGCAAGTTGTTGGTGATTAGTTTTCATGGACTCGTTATACTGGTCATGATGTTTGCTGTTGACTCAAGGGGCTTTAGGATGATTAGTTGTTGTATCAAGCAATAATATTCTCATGTTCTGTGTATTGAAGAAATTTCTAAATGATGATATGAGATATTGTTAGACACTATGAATAATGTTATGGAACCAGAAAGAAACATTCAATGTGGCTTGTCTGAAGGATCAATGTAGGAGCTATGGAGCTCAATCTACTAGAACACTAGTGAGAGGGTTGTGGGCCGCTGGCATGCAACGAGATGCAAGATGCCAACTATTTGTAAATTGTAGAAGAATTTGATCTAAGTGAGAATTAAGTTCGTAAATATTAGCAGGTTTTATTGGTTGAGTTGTTCACTTAAAATACATAAGATTGGCCTACATATTGAGAGGGATATAACAGTTATAGGTAATGGTCAATTTTGAATTTAACATCATTTTTTTTTTCATTTTACAAATTTAACCAAAATAATACACACCCCACTCTCATGCCGCAGGTCCATTTGAAAGATATCAATCATATCTTCACAATGAGTCTAATATTGACTATATTTGAATATTGTCACAAAATAGTGATATGATAGTTACTAAACATTTTCACCGATTCAATTTTTTGTGAAAGTTTTTGATGCTATACGTGGAATTTGGAAAAATTGGGATGGAGTTGTAGATATATTTATGGAGGGAAATTTGTGAGATGAAAATAGAGATTTGTGATCGGAGTGGGAATGATAAGTGAAAGTCTCTATATGCATTTTTTTAATTAAATAAAGATGAAAATAGAGATTTGTGATTGGAGTGGGAATGATAAGTGAAAGTCTCTATATGCATTTTTTTTAATTAAATAAAGATGAAAATAGAGATTTGGGTCTCTATTTTGGTGGCTTGCATTGGAGATGCTCTAAGGCACTGCAACAATAGAAGCTTGTCAGCTACTTTGTCAGCATAAGCCATGCAAAGAGAAACCCACATCATCAAACCAAGTGCAAAAATGACCTTTTGGCTCATTTTACAATTGCCATGGTCTTGTCCAATATTTACAATAGATGGCACCATTGAGGTGCCGGGGAATCTACATAGGACGAAGTACGAAATTTTGTCCATACTACTCACACTTTATAGATTGGAAGGACATTTATGTCTGATTTTGTTCAAAGTTCTCAGAAGTTGTAGTATATCTGTAGTCACTTACATATGCACCTATATATCTAAGGAAATAACATAACTCAAAATTTATTGTTAGAACTTACGTAAAGATAGCACCATACTAGATACTTGAACCTATACTATTTTTGTTCGATGATGTCTAAAAGTTGTAAGGTTATCTCAAGCAAGCTTAACTGCACAATGTAGAATTATGGTACTAGATATTTAGGTTAAAGGACAATATAAAACTAGAATTCGTATTAAAGAAATGGCACTAGATGGTAAAATCTTAAAGATGAGAAGTTAGAGACGTGTTAGAATAAGTGCTTAAGGTCTAATTTGAAATTCTGAGGGTGATAGTAACCAGATGTGTAGTATGGTGGGCTGCTTTAAAAGAAGATAGAAAGAAGTCCTTGGAGAATCGAAGAATAGAGGTCTGTTACATCTAAAGAAACTTGTCGGTGGAATGACAACGTTCAAGTCATAGTTAAAACTTAAAACAATTTAAGAATGCCTCAACAATTAAATTAATGTCTGTTCCACAAGGAGTGCGCCTGTTTTGAGAGTGTTTCCTTATTCTTTGTTTGGACATTTTGAAATACATTTAATCGTTTGGACTTTGGTGAGTCTTCACATGCATCGACAAAGCTTGTGTTATGTAGGAGTTGTTCTTTTTAAAGTTGTTGGGGAAAGGGGAGCTTCTTATTCGTTCATAGATGCCACTTGTATTTGTGCTTTGTTTTTTTTGGTTCTTTATTCTTGTGTGTATAACTCAAGTACACACGGCAGGGTCTTTTTTAGTATTCTGTCTGAATATTGTTGGGAAACCATTTACCCATTTGTGTATTTACAGTTTTCTGTATGGTAATTTCTTCAAACATGATTCCTTTTGGCAAAGTTCTTATGAGAACAATGCATGCACTTAATTACAAGTTTGATGGTTTTACAGTTTACTAAATCTCATTATTTAGGCTGTTCTACATTAGACTAATGTTAAGCTTCATGCTTTAGCTGGATCTAGCTGATCATGCGAAATTGACTGTAGAATTGCTGTGGCCACTCGTTTCCAGCGTGCTTTCGTTCAGCTTCTTTGTAATGCTCAGTTTGAAGAACTGTCAGCCAGGGATTTGATGTTGACATCTGCATTGAACAGTGATTATCTTCTTACTCTGCCAGTTTATGTTGACTGGAAGAGGGCATCTGAATCCAATGCTATAATATTCAGGTGAGTTTTGGGTACATTGTGTCGATATGGATCTTCTCAAAGCTAGGGTAGAGAACTTTTGGCAATCGACATCATGAAATGTTACAGTCTTGCAGCTATAATGGAAGGGCATGAATCCAATTAGCCTATTGAAAGTTTTGAACTGTGTGCCAGGAAGCTATAATTCCCTAGAGGATTATGTTCGCAAATGTACCTTCCGAAGAAACCAAGTACACCTTAGTTCCAAAACGGTCAATTTGCGCTTGATTGGTAGAGTTTCCGTTTTTGTTTTTAAAGTATTAGTAAACAGCACAGAAAAACTGTATGCTAATATCTTATTTTCTTTTGGTTTGTGTAAATATTTCGCAAATCAAAAAATTCTCAATGTTCCACAAACAGAAACTGCGACCACCAAACACGGAGCCACGTGGGTGAAATAACCAGAGCTTGTCATGCAAGCATCTGCAATCAAAACTGGGGGGAACAAACCTTATCCTCTCTCCAAAATGACAAATTTTGGAGGGAGTGTATGTTTAGCAACTCAATAACATGGGTCATAATGCTCGTAGAAGTACGTTTTACACAGATAATTTGATCAATACTATTAGATATCATCTCATGTTTCCCTGAAAGTAATTTGTTCTGGTGTTGTAAGCATAGAAGCCTACCTCTAGCTTACCACATTTACCGGTTGTCTTGTTCCAACTTTATGTTGTTGTTCCTCATATTGTAACGATCAACATCCTAGGTGACATGCATTTTGGGACGTTGTCGGTGGTGGCTCCAGAAATCTTTACCAGGGTGTTCAAGAAAATGCAAAAACTGTACAAGCTCTATAACAATAACAAGAAAAAATTAAATAAAAAATCTGATATATTAATATCAATGGTCCAACAATGCCCGATGAGTTTTCATATGTTAGTGAGGGTAAGTTTACCCACTATAAATGAGACCTTTTTTGAGTCTCAACTTGATGAGTATAACTGTTCATTTTATTCAAATGGATGTATTAAGAGACCATACAAAAATTCAAGTCACTTACATAACGCCAAGTGCTTGATCTAAAAATCCAATTCCTTGATCAAAATTAATTGTGTAGGGTACTAGGGTGTTGAAAATTAATTGGGTAGGGTGTTCAATGTACTGGGCAAACCTAAATACGTAATTTTTTTACTCCAAAACTTAAATACCCACAAGCAGCTGTGGCGCCGCTTGTGCGTTGTCTAAGAAATACATGGATTGTTGTTTGATAGCTATAGAGTTTGGAACTTGTTTTTGTGTCATGTTTGGTAGTCTGCGGTGTTCAATGTGTAAGCTTCTTGCTTTTAGGGGGTCCTGATGCCTCATAAAATCCAAAAGGAAGAATTGAAAGACTGATTTTGTGGGGTTTTATAGATAGTTTCGTGGGAGTTGACTTAGAGGACCTTTGAGACCGTATAGCACCCTTTTTAGTGTATGTGAATCATGTGAAAGTCTCTAAAACAAAACCGAACCACATGTAAAAAGTACGAACTCAGTCTACCACCCTCGCATATACATGTGAGCGACACACCCAAATAAGTGTTAGTTGTTTCTACTCTAAGCTTTTTAGTCGAACAAGGGAGGGTCATGGTAGAGACACATTAGGATGTTAGAATTCATTTCTAAAGAAGTTGAGGCATGTTCAAAACAGCCAATGCGTAGTTCTTGATATTTGTCTTGTGATTCTTATTTTTATCTCGTTATAAGATACATATTATTTGTGCTGTTTTAAACGACGTATGAGCCTGTTGATATCATGCCCGTGTCATGTCTATTTTTGTTCCTAGAACCGATTAAACTAAGCCTTGTGTCCTAATCGTTTGGTGTTAGCTACATGAATCATAATCATTTATGATTCATTTATTGTTGTCAAGGTGATATGTCCCTTGGATATATGTTCATAAAGAGCTTGCTGTCCGGCTACCTAACGCACAAACTCTCCTCCCTTATTCAGATTGGGGACCAGCTGTTTGGAAAGTAAGGCACTGATCATGGCACTGGCAAAGATACCTTTCAAATAGAATGTGATAAATTTTGATTTTGGTCCTCTTAGAATGTCTCATAAAGAACCAAATCTACATAACTACATCATCGCTGAAGCCTTGCTTTAGTTGATGGTTTATGATTCACAATTAGAAGGGAGGATGTGATCTTCTGGAAGTACCGATAGTTTCTTCTAAAGTGTGGGTTGCGCCATGCTCTAATCTTCTGTGGTGCAAAGGCTTCTTTTGCATGTAATAGTATTTAGATGCTGATAAAGATTTCTTCCTTTGTTTTAAGTTTTAACAGTTTTGCAGACCGTGGTTAGCATTTGATCATTTGGATTCCGTTGAATTTATGCTCTTTGTGTCGGAATTTGGATTAGTCTTTTGCTAGTGCATTGCATGTAGCATGAGAAATGCGATGTCTTTGTTTAATATTTCATGGGGTTCATTTGACTTTTGCCCTGTAAACTACTCAACTTTTGTCTATTTTATCCCTTAACTATCAGTTGCACATTTTTCAACCCTTAACTGTCAAGTTTAAGTCTGTTGTGTCCAATTGACAACATTTTCCAAATTATGAACAAAGCCTGTAGCACATGATGATCACAGGCTTCATCTCTTCGACTGCTGCAAGTTGCTACATGCATGGAAATTGTATTATGCTGAGAGCATCCTGGATGAAATTGAACCCATGCAAGATGTTCTTGTATTGATTTGGATGGAAAAATGTCAAGTTTCTCTCCAATTTGGTAGGCTGAAGTCTGGTGCACATCATGGGCGGTGGTCTTCATCGATAATTTAGACTGATGTTGGTGATTGAGTGCAAATCACTGAACTAGTCTTTTGTAAATGGCGAGTGCCCATTTATGTTTGCCATCCTCTTGACAAATATTCCTGAACAAAAATGTACAAATAGGTTGAAGTTGCCTTGTTGTTATGCATTTTATTTGGCTGATAGATATTTTCTGGAGAACCTTATCAGTAATCTTTTGTCTTGATTATTTTCAACCCTAATGTTCCTTGTGTGCGATTATACACCCTTTTGGTGCCCTTAATGAATTTGGCTTCCAAACAAAAAGAAAGATGTCTGTTTAAAGGAGTCAGAGGATTTGCACTGCTAAAGTTGGAGTCTTTTCTACCAATCTTCTACATTGTTCAAGATGAGAAAGACAAGATAAGCATAAATGTGTTAGTTAACCCTAATGGATGTTCATCATTTGGTTAAGGCTGAGAAACTTACAATGACAAAAATACTGTATCAAACAGAACGATTAGAAAGACTACATTACCGGTGACTTAAACTCAAATAACCCATAACCCGAGTTACTATGAGGAAGGGAAGAAAGGGAATTTTTTTCCGAGAGGAATGTTTTGTCTTCAAGTTGGTGATACCTGACCTAGTAGCATGCACTATTATTCCGTAAAGCACCAATCACAATTTTGTTCACGAGGGTTACCATTTTCAAGATGTTCTTCTGTAAAACATTACGATCTTTTGTTTTTTGCTTCATAATTTTTGTTGCTAAGCTTTTACTTAGCCTGCATTGTTAGTTCATCTAGAGTTAGTATGTTATAATCTTTGATGTCACAGGCGAGGTTATGCAACGGAGAGGCAGAAGGGCTTACTACTTGTTGACAAATTGGATTATTTACAGTCAAAACTGCTGCAAGGAATTTTTTTAATCATCTCCAAGCCATTAGCAAAAGTTGGAACATGGATAACTGAGGTAATTTCTTTAATTTAGAGGAATTTGCTTTCTCCTATAAAGCAGTATCATAGTATTACTTTATTTTATTGGAGAAAGCAGTATCGTAGTATTGCTTTTATTTTTTTTAGTTTATCTGCTTGCATATGTTAAGTCATGTCTTTTTTTTCTTTCTTTCTTTCTCTGCTGCTTGGTTTTTATTGGAGCAACTATTTCTCAACATCATCCTATATTCCATAAAGAGATATCCGCCAATATATTTTTGAATGTCAGATGTTGTGCTCTTTATCTGTATTTCATATTTCCATTTCAAGGTCATTCTCTCAAAATCATCCTACGTTTTTGTCAAGTTCGACATGTTTTCTTCTGCTGCTTTAGATCAGGCCTTTAAGAGCGCATATGAGGGACAAGATGTACAAATTTGGTCTGAGAGAGCTAAGCTTTGGCTGAAGAAACTGACCGTTCTCCAGCAGACAAATCCTTTCAGTGAACAAAGTTCTGATAACCTACTACAAAGTGACCAGTTATCAGATAATGAACTTCCTATTTGGCTGGCAGCACAAAGGGCAGTAACTCGATATGAAGGGATTCTCTCACCCATTGGACCCCGTGGCAGGCTCTTAAGGAAGTTCCTTATATGGAGTGGACTTATCTCACCTATGCCAAGAGAATCATTTGACCTTGAATCTGATGTTACTACTTCTGAACCATATTTAAGGTTGGTGTTATTATCCCAGCCACCCTTCCTGCAGCTTTTTTCATTCTTTGCAGCCTTTTGTTCCACTTGGGGCTGGAAAAATTCAATTCCATTATGCTGTTGTAAATTTTATTACCATGGTGCATTATAAAATTGTTTTTGCAGCAAGGGTATTTCCCATAGCTGCCATATTGGGTTTTGTTCATTGAGGCTGTGCAGTTGAGAATTGCTTTTCATTTTATGTTCTTTAGCTTTGTTCTGCAATTTGCAGGATTTTACTATCCTGTTAGTGCTCATCACTTGTTTCCCTTCACCCGAAAGTTAGTTTCTCCCCTTACTTTTTCTCTTTAGTTGAGAAGATCCTCTTTACCTCAATTCCTGTGAATCTGGCTCATTAGATATGAAGATCTTGTGATTCATTTGTTTATGCTATAACATATAGTTTCTTAGGCACTCTGGGAGCGACGCAGCTCACATATGAAAATGACAGGCAGTAATTACATGGCTTTTTTTTGTACATACATGTAAATTTGTAAATGCAGGAGTCAAAGTATGTGACTATGCATGGACCCTAGGAGGCGGTGAAAAGAATGGACATAAACTATCATTTGAACTCACTAACCCACTGAGTAGGACCACATTAGAAAATGTATTTCAGTTATTACTATTCTTCTTCATCCTGATATTTCCGTCAGATGACATAATGCAAAACGTGTCCTTCATATTTCTGGATTCCGGATTTGTTTTCTGAGTACATCCCAAAAATCAGGATAATTCCTACATTATTCTGGATTCCAAGTTATTCTGCATTATTATGGCGTGAGAATTCACTTTTCTAAGGTTTTAAGCAATATTTTGTGTTTCTATTTAAGTCCTGTGTTGTGAATTCCTCATTAGACTGACTTGCTGGTGTATTTTTTTGATTAACACCTTAATTCTGGAACTATTTGACAAATGTGTAGCTGCCGAATCCTGATTGTGTTATTATGTGTTGGATGACATTAGTAAGACCTTGTATGTTCTAAAATCTGTCAACTATTATCTCAAGAACAATCAAATTAAATAGTTTATTTCATGTAAAAGGTTCTAAGAAAAACTTAGTTTACCTTCTGAAACATTTTGTTTCAAGCAATGTGCTAAACATCCCTAGGCACTAGTCGGGCGGAAAAGGGGCGCACTAAGCTCTGACTAGTCGGATGCCTAATCTAGGCGTTGGACCATCGCCTAGTGCCTAGGCGGGGACTAGTCGGCCTAGATGACTGAATTTTCGAACCCTTGTTTCAAGACAAGCCAGCCCTCTACTTTCTAACGGGATGCATTGGGGGTTCAATTTTTTCTTACAGATTCAACCAAATTCTGGAAAGCTAGGTTTAGACTCATATATGTGTGAAATTTGAAATTTTAGAATTAAGAGATATTTTCTCCAAATTAAAAGAGCGACTTAAGAACAAAGAGCCTTCTAGCATTTGACCTTGGTTAATTGGTGATTTGCTTTAACATGTCTGATATAGAAGGATTGCTTACCCAGGCCAACTTTCTTATCGAGGATAACACTTAGTGATTTATGGGAACCTGCATCGAGGAAACACTTTGGAAACGATATCTGGAAAAGGTTGAAGACTGCTATTTCCATCCTTTTCTCGCAATCAATTCTCCAGGTATTTTTCTTACATAATGCCTTTCTCTAGGTTTTTTATTTTGGATATAAATGAGGACAGATTGTTCTGTCTTCCCCTATTCATTCTCTTTCTCTTTTGTTGCTCATAGCAATGTGTAAATTAATTCATTGAAAGAATCTATTTGAAGATCTTTTGGACACCATCTGTAGTGCACACATAATCTAGGTATTAAGTATATATGTGTTGCAATGGAAACTGGACCTTGATTTTTGGAGCAAATCATCTGATGTGGACATTTTAGGGGATATCATCGTCTTTTTGTACTATTGTGGGTGTTGGTTGAAAAGTGCAGGGCTAGCTTTGAATCTCATTTTGACTATGTGTGCAATTATGGGTCTTGGACCTCCCAACGCTCTTGCTCATGGGTTATTGCTTATAAATCAAAATTGAACCCCGGGAAAGTTAGGGTGCCTGGTTATGTGACATTAGCAAAAATCATATCAAGGACACAATCCATTTTGTAACCAAGCCCAAATCAGCCAAGTAACCAAAACTTTCAAAACATGTCAGAATGTGAAATGGTCGCCCAACCCGCGCTCGAGCAGGGTTGGGCACAGGTTATGGCCGTTCCTTCAGTACTTCTTGCTCTTTGTTAAAGTCTCTTCTTCCATTGTTTTTAGATAGTAGCTTGTTTAGCTGAGCTGAGGGTTTTGTTCTTTGTTTTATTCCCTTGTAGCTCTTTATACCTGTCACTTTTGTATCTGCATCACTTGGAAATACTCCTATTTCAAGTGTTCTACTTGGTAAACGTGTTTGTTTTCAACCAGGAGCCAGCATTTCAAGAACTGATTTTACTTTTCACTGAGGAAAGGGTTGAGGGAGAAACTGAAGATACAGCTGAGGTTCCTTTGTTGCAGTTGAAGATCTATGAGAGAATTCCTATTCCTGATTTACCAGTAAATACTTATGCTCAATGCATGTCTATGACTCTGTTCTTCCAAATATTGTTCTCATCAAATGTGAATTAATTCTTTTCAGTGTTGAAATATTCACAATTCTTCACATTTTCAAATGGACTATTATGTTATGGTACTTTTTGCTTCTCTTTGCAGGTTATTTTTCCTCACAAAAAGCTCTCTTTTCGTATCCTAGACACGGTACGTAGTGAAAGGTTCATTTTCAGTGTTTGAGAGGTTCTCTCATTGAATTTCGTAAAGGGATTATAAACTCGAGTCAAAAAACCCACAGCTATGTATTTGTCTAATTATTGTGTTGTTTGGGTGCGCATGTGTTATTCACAATTTGATATAGGGCTGTTTTATTTACTAATTTATATCTGCCTTGACCCTTATGAAACAGTAACAAAATAACCTTTCTACCTTGACCTGATGATCTATTATTTGGAATCAATGTGGATGCCAAGAGTGGTGATAAGTATGCTGCAACTTTTTTTCATCATAAGCATGCCGTTTTCTTAAGTAGATCTTCCAACTACGGTTATCGCTTGATATGCTGAATAGCTTGGCAAGATCATTCTTTACCACAACTTGGGGGAGGGGGGGTCGATATTTTTTTGGTGCTAGCTTAGGTGGAACCCCAACGCACTACCTTAGTGAGGGTCTATAATCACATCTACGAAGAATTGGAGACCTTGAAGTGCTATGAGAGTTCATTGGCATTTGGAAGTGCTATGGAAGAGCTTCATCAACATGGGGAAGCAATGGATAAAGCTTGAAGTTGCAAGATCTTCATTAACTTGGAAGAAATGCTATGGTGGAGCTTCAGGGGCATGAAAAAGCAATGGGCAAAGTGAGAACCAAGAAGGAATTAAGAGGAGTTCATGTGTCACCTTCGGAGGCCATGGTTAGACTCTGGTCATGGTTGACCATTGCTAAGGTCCAGAGACTTAGTAACCTTAGTTTTTCAGTGCTGCGGTCAACCACCCCAGTGTTGTGTGTGAAAATGCTAAAGTCCAAATAGTTTTAGTTCCCATTTCCTAGTTGGTCAACCCATCTTGAGTTGTGGTTGACCATTCTAGTTTTGTAGTATACCATTTTGTTGAAAGAAACACAAAATATAGCCGTTGAAAGGCTTGGCTATAAATGTACCCCCAAGACCCCATTTGGGAGTCATTGATAAGAAAAACCTATGTAAAGTGACTAGACTCTAAAAAATATATCTGGTACCATCTACAATGGTTCTCATAGCCTTTTGTGAGTTTGTGGTATGTCTGTCACCATTGGTATACACTGTAAAGGGCTTGCTCATAGAAGAGTTTTTGAGTTCCCATTGACCTTGTATTTCTTATCTTAAGAAATTTCTTGTACCCGTTATTGGCATCAAAATTTTTCCAAACCCTACTTGGTCTCACAAATAGACACCAGACTAGGTCTAAGTGATAATTAACTTGTTAACTGATAAATATAGGTGGTCGTATTTGTTGGTTTGAGTTGATCAAAGAGGACTATAATTTGTTTTCTTGATTGAAATTCGGTCATGTTATGAACGAGCCTTGTTAAAATCTGCTTGTAGGTGTTAATAGAGCTTTTCCCATATTGGTTACATTATCACCTCCAAACCTTATATATGAGCTTGGGCGGCCTTTCCAATAGTCAACCTATTTGAGTCGGATGGTTTAACATGGTAGTAGAGTTAGGCTTTCGGAGGCTTTTGGACGAGACTCTCTTGATCAACTGCCTTTTTGTTTGTGCTTTTAGAGCACCTTGTTTTCCTTGTGATCCCTCCGTTATGTATTCTTTGTTTACCTCTCTACATGCTTTAACAAGACAAACATGTCCCACACTAGTTGATTATGATCTCCAAAACTAGTATATGAGTTTGGCTGGCCCCTCTACTCATTGGCGTTTCGATTTGAGTTGGATGCTTTAGCAGAAGAAACTCCAGTTGGGAAGCCGTGAGTGGATGTAGGCACAAGGGAGTGTCGAACCACCGTAAGTTTTTTGCTCGTCTTGTTCACATGGTCTTGCTCAAGCTGCTATATTTTAGAATGGTTGCCACATCAGATGAATACTTGATAATCATATATAGTTCTTCAATGCTTGGTTGAACACTTGTCATTTTTGTACTTTCAGTGTTGACACTGATTGTTATATACAATTACTCATTTCTCTAAGAATTTTGAGTATCACATTGTTGACATAAGATTGGAAAGGAAATGTAACCGTTACATACAACATGAGAATGTGGCTTCTAGTTTAATGAAGACTACTTTTGTTATCCTTACAAGATGTTTAGGCATTTTGGGCAATCCTTCATACTTTCCTAAGATGGAGGTCTGTGCCTGCTCCCAATCTACCTCTAAGCACCTTGCATATTATGAAGTGGATCTATTTGACAAGTCAACATATCCAAATTTGTGTTAAACCAAAGTGGGTCTATGTGACAAGTTTTGCTGGCCACTCTAGCGGCTGATGTAAGCTTTTGTGACATATTCAACAGGACACCATGAAAAGATATTACCTCCACATTGTGATCAAATATGTATGCTCCTTTTGTAGGTACGATTGGATGTTGCCACAAGCTTAGGACTTTTGGCGTACTTCATAAACTACAAGTTTGTGAACATCTTGTCATCCCCGTATGTATGTTCTGTGCTTTTACATATTGCTTTGCCAATTGTTTGCAAGTTAACATGGATGGAAATACAATGCTTTTTGACATAGAAGGTACCAATGTCTCAGTGTCTATTGCTTATGGATTTTTATGGCTTCAAAGTTGTTGAACTAAGTTCCGAATTACGATGCATTTGTATAGTATTATTACATGGGCTAGTGCCTGAAACCTTTCCTGGTACTTCAGCTTTGTGGAGGTAGGTTCTCTTCCATTTTTCAGGTCTGGCGTCTTAGCAATTTTTTTGGAAAGGGTATCCAACTATGTTTTTCCCTCTTGTGATGGAACTGTTGAAAATGTAACCTCTATTTGCAAGCAAATGAAAGTGCATTTCAAAACAGACATTTTATTCTGCTCATATGAATTTCCTTTGTTCCATCCTCTTTTTACTTTTTTTTCCCTGATTCCATCATTTAGACCCTAATTTAGATATATCCTTATATTCTGTAGTACATAATGCTTCTTTGAACTTGATTGAAGTGATTAAGAAAGGTCAACTGGATGAGCAAAGAAAATGGGGGTAAAGTCATCTAAATGGATGTTCTCTTGTGTGGAAACTTGTGGTTCGAAATGTTGATGGTAAACCACTTATCTAGAATATATAACTGATATGCATCTTATTTTTGGCGGGGTTAATGTTGATGACTTTGTGTACTATTGACACATTAATTGCCAATAACTTCATTTTGGGCTTTATGTCTCGCAAATTTTCAAGTGCCCTTTTTTCCTGTTGGGGAGGGGGGGATTAGTGTTAAGTTTGGTGTCTCATTTCATATTTACTTAAATAAGCCAGTCTGCCAGTGTTTGAATATCTCATCTTCCCCACTAAAACTTGGTCAGAAAATATTTTTTTAAGTTATGGTTTTTATATTTAGGTGGTCTGAAAATAGGAATAATCTTCACTAATTGAAGGCTTAAAAGATCTGGGATATGTTCAGCCTCATCCCAAAGAGAGTCACACAGTTTATTTCCTCATTAGTAAATTCTGAATGAAAAACAGTCAAACTCCATCAATCTGATGCATTCATGGAAGATAAGATTGTTAGCAATAACTACAGTGTTGTAATGGGCACAATTAATCTTCAATAGGAGTTCAAAAATCTGTGCTGAAACCTAAAGGAAAGAATGAGTATTGTCAAACCAGGCATGTAGAGACTGCTTTAGACCTTACATGCCTTTCACCATCGAAGTACAAGGTGCGCACTACTGGAAACTACATATCTGGATTCATGCACACTTCCTTCTAACGATCTCTTTGAAAGAAGGCGAAGAACAATTGACTATAACCGAAAAGAATTAAGATGAGCCAGAAGAGATTAAGTCTGCCGACAAACATCCCCATGTGTCTGTGTATACTGTATACCCTCAGGCAATCATCATCAAAGGTCACTTAGGTTATGCACTCCAGCCTATTTTGAAACCATTTAAGTTCCAAAACATGCTCGGAACTGACAAAAGGAGCTTCAGTTTTTTCTTTTTCAAATTAGAAGCAAGTGTCCCAGGCTAATGCAACATGCTCAATGCAATTATCTACTGTGAGCTTGGAGCAATGTTGCACAGCTTGGCAATTTACTCTGGTCTGATCCGCTCCACTCGGTTACCCCTTTGGATTAGATTTTTGGGAATACTTTTTTGGGATCAGATTGGATTTGGGGGCAACATTTAAAAAAAATTCAGAGTTCGGATCAGTCCACATACCTCCCAAGTCTCCGTACCAATCCCTAGCCTGTTAATTAGTATGTATTATACTACATGATATTTTTATTTTTACCAACAATTGTTATTTTTTTGCAAAATATGTGTGGATTATGTTTGTGGAAATGTTAGATTTCGGTTCTTTGGTTTGGATGTTTCTTTGAATTCGAACTTTGTTGTAATTGAAAAAAAATTGATTCTTTTCATCATTATTGGCTTGAATTTGTAGGACGAAAAAATATAGTACATTTATATTTTTTGTCTTGAAAATTTTCGGGCGCAGGGCGGGTATGGACAATCAAGGTGATTTCCCGTTCCCGGGACGGCTACAGATATCAGATTCAGGGATTGAGGACTGGGATGGCCAAATCTATCCCCATTACCACCCCACCCCCCCCAACCCCCCCCCCCCCCCCCCCCCCCCCCCCCCCCCCCCCCCCCCCACATGATTTGGGCATATTAAATAAAGTTAAAACATATTACCATATATGACCAACCCCGTATTGTGACCGCTGAAATCACCAGCACAACATACATGTAACACCAAGAAACCTGGGAGTTTCCATGACAACTATTGACAAGGCATGGTGAGATATTTAAGTTCTTTGAGCTCCTCTATCAACGCTAGAAAGGATTAAGGGAACTACAGGTTATGCTAAGGACCGCAACCAACGAATGACCTAGGTTATGCGCCTATTTCCATGTCCATGACTTGGGATTGAGGACTATGGCCAAACCTGTTTTGATTTTTTGATTCCTTGGTATTTCTGTGGTACAGTTAGGCATGCAAGTGGTTGATATGTGTCGGGTTTGTTGCAACATAGGGATTTGAAACACCTTCCATTACCAAAGAAACTATTTCTTGCCCATTTTGTTTATACCGCGTGCATTGAGCTATGACTAATATCTCACTGAAGTACCGTGAAAATGCTGTTAACTGGTGAAATATATCAAGTACTTGTAATTGTCAACAGGGGGATATTTGCTCCTTGCACTAATATTGGCTTCTTGTATTTGTAGGTATAATGCACTTGTGCTTGGGCTGCTATATTGTTATCTGCATGATCACTTATATTATTTGTCAGTGTGTATAGTTTTTTCATTTCATGGTTCACAAATTAGGGGTCTGAAAAATATTTATCTTGCTGCAAATTTCCAGACAACTTTTGCTTGTGTGACCTGTGTTTATGTTAGCAAAACCTATTGGGCAAGTTAAGAAGTATTTTACAGGAAACCGAGAACATAAAAAGAATAAGCAGCATTGATGCCCACATTGGGCACTTTATATCATGGATAATAAACTGAACATTGATAATAAACTGAAAAATGACCTCGATGAGGACGAATAGCGAAGAAGTGGAACCCAAAGAGTATTAGTTCTTTAATTTGTTCTGTACGATATCCGCTGCAGAAAGAATTCGTTCACGTTTTACATAGACATCTCTTTGGTGTGGACTAGGCTTTACTTCTGGAATTTGTTCCTCTCCAAGCGGAATCAGAATTTGTAGTTCTTTTTGCATAATGTTGAGTTTCATTCACGAGAATGTTAACTGCACTTCTTGATTGTTAATACAGATCTGCTGTACTTCTAGATGTGATTGGAATCAGTGCTCTTATTATATATGTGACCCGTGTGGCTCTGGGTTACAAACAGACAAGGGATAGGTATCAGGTGAATTCAGAAAGTTTGTTTTGTATTCTGCGGACAACTTGATCTTACGTAGAAGAGATTTGATCTTCCAATTAACCTCTCTTTTTTGCTACCAAGTTATTTTCCTGAAAACCTGCATTATTACAGCTTCTGGTCAACAAGACACTTTACGAGAAAACCTTAGCAAGTGGCTTCGGCTCCGTTCACTTTCTTCTGGATGCATCTGAACAGCAGCAAGTATGAAGCTTCTACTTTTTATACTAGATAGATAGAAGCAGGTGTTTAAGTAGAAGGGAATGTTCCAAATGGGATGATGTTTGACAGCCTAAATGCTTATTCTTTTTGTTATAGATTACTCATATCTTCCTTCTTTCTCTCTCTGTGTAGTACAAGGAAGCCATTTTGGCTTATGCAATCCTGCTCAAAGTGGAGACTGGCCAGGTTTGCCTTGTCTTCTAAGTTTTGTATTTCTTAGCTGAGAAACATAGGACAATTGAAATGGTGCATCGGATATGTTTTTGTGGTCATCAATGCAAATCCAGTATTACTTTCTGCGAGCATGTTAAGTTGTGGTCTCCAGATTCTATTTTCGTAATGAAATAGAGCTATGTTATTTGAACACGTTTTAGTTAGTCCCCTACAAAACCGACGAAACAAAAGGTCACAAAAGGTTATTCGTCTGAATAGAAGCATGGCTACAGGAAATAAAGTTTATTTTGAAACTAAACAAGGAGCGTGATTGTGGTGCAATCACGATTGGGATAGTCGGGGTCCTGGTTTATTGTTCTTAGAAGCGAGCATTTTGTTGAACAGATGTACTTGCATTTCTGTCGAATTTCCAATCCAAGGTTAATCTTGTAATTTAAGTCTGGGTGGTTTGGGTGTTAGAAATCTTGAAGTTTTGACAAAGTTCTGCTTGGAGGTGGTTGTGGGGATAGACTTTGTGGAAAAGTGTTTGGTGCCAAGTATGGGTCGTGTTTTTCTCTCAAGAGTGTTTGAGGTGAAGCCCCATTGTTCCCCGTCCAACATGTACCAATTACCAGGTAAATACTGATTCGAATCCTTGGGGTAGCGTCAAGGGGAGTGGGTAATGGAATATGAAACCGTTATTCTACTCCTAGAGGTTCGAATTCATGACTTCAAATATGGAAGACGCTATATTAGAAACCGTTATCCCTGTATTTTCATTTCAAATATGAAGTGTTAGTTATCTTTGCGTTAGAATTTTTGCTAATCATTAGCTCAATTTGCTGTTCGAGTGTATCACAAAGATTTGTTTTGCACTGCAGGCCACTTGCCCCGAAAATGTTAAAGACAAGTGTGAGAGGTTTATGTATGACATGTTCGAAGAACAGGTAAAAACCCCGAGGGCATTACCTACTCTACTTTTGCTTGTGCTTTAACTGATCATCGACTGAAAATTGCATGCAGGTTGAAATGCCAGTTGACAAGGCAGTAGATACGTTGGTTAGGTTGGGTCTTGTAACAACAAAAATTGATGATGATAAAGTTAGATTGCAGTCGATGCCCTGCCCCAAGGCATATGACGTCCTTAAACAACGTTGGAATACTCTGCTCAGTTGAATTTGATTTCTGAATATTTATCCACCTGTACCTGATACTGTCTATCAAAACAAAAGAAAATACGTCCAACACCCATCTCTCTCCCAGACGCTCTTCATTTGTTACATGGGACTTAGGCATGAGAATTGTAATAATCTTTGCTGCATTTGTGAGCAGCTTAAGACCGTACCTGGGGTAGGTAAATTCCTATGAGGGTTATCTTTACCAGTTATCACACTATCCTTCTCGAGTCACTTAATCCAATTATCCAATAGCTGTCAGGTACAAGCTAGTCGGAGCGACACCAACACTTTGTACTAAAATAATCCTTCAGAAGCCAGCGGTATGATAGATTGTTTTTCTTGAAAGCATTTAGATTGACTCATTTACTAATGTCCCCGTTAAAGTGAAAAAAGGTCAAAGATGTCCTCGTTGATTTGTCCATTGGGAGTATTATGGAGTAGTACGTATTTGAGCTTGTGCCCGCTGGTAAAGGTTTTTTTTTTAGCCGCGCCCAGTGGTAAAGAGGGCACTTAAGATATACTGACACAAGAGTTTTTTGGCCGTAAAGCTAAAGCCTGGAAAGGAAGATAGCATGTTGCTTCGCGTAAATTGCTGCTTTAGAGTCTTGGAATCAAACCCATTTGTATGTCATTAGATGCCCCATTTAAATACTAGTTAAAATGGCAATTATATTTCCTTTGTTGAATCTCTCATGGGCTGCCTGCGGCGCCCTTTCATGGGTCCGTTGGTGCCCTGGTGATGGATGGGAACCACTGGTTGATTCTCGAAAGTTTGGAGGAGGAAAATATAGGGTGACAAAGCATGATTGAAACATGTATTGCTTTCGGGTAGAGGTTTTAAGTAGTACGTTCAACCATGGGCGGACCGAGTAAGGCACGTGAGGTCACATGCTCCTGCCTCCCACCACCTCCCCCCTCCTTTTTTTTTTTTATTTTTTATTTTTAATTTATAGTTTTTTTTATATGTAAAAATGAGTTTTTTTTTTTTTGGCAATAATGAGTATGAGAATGAGAAACCCACACAAAAAACTCGACGGGGAGAATTTGCTCGATGCTTGATTTACTTTGTTGTTGTCGGTTGCTTGTCTCTGTGGTTGTTGTCCGTCACCTTACCGTTTTCCTCACCAATCATCAATAGAATTTGGGGCTATATGGCAAAACTAACATTTTATTGAAAGGACTTTTAATTTGGGTCTACATAATTTAGGACTTTTTATTCTTTTCTTTTAAGGTTCGTAATATATATCTTGATTGTTTGGGAAAATTAGGCCTTCATTTCTTTACTTGATTTTTCCCCAATGGAGGAAATTCACAATTCAATTTTCCATAGTTTGTGCCTTTCGCGCTTAATTTCGATTTTTGCTTAAGGTTATTAATATAATGTGCCCCCACATGAGATAAATCTTGGGTCCGCTACTGTGTTCAACTATGTAAATCAATTTTTCTGCTTAGAATTTATATTACAAAACAAAGCGGTTTTTTTTGAAAATGTCTAGGCATATAAACAAGAGCAACCTCTACAATCGTTAGATCACTTCTTGCTAAATTTTAGCCATCAGATCATTTTTCGTAATAAATCTATCTCTATCTGTTTTCACTTTTTAGGCAATCTATATCTATACAAATGTTGCCTTTTATCATACGATAGGAACAAAAAAAATCTCAAAATAATAACTAACAGATTACTTTTATCACATAAATCAATTAGGTAGAACTTATAACTTATTTAAGTTAATACAATGTTATATTCCGACGTGTTGGGCATTCGCTAGTCTTGGATAAATGAAAGCATGTTTTTAGTACGAGTTAGCTTTGAGCTATCTCTCCAAAAGTTACGTCTTAATCAAAAGTTTGTAAGGTTCCACTCCCTGGTACAGTTGGCAACCTCCCCTCCCCTCCTTACAGGAGGCGGAGGTTCAAGCCCCTTGGGGGCAGACGGGCAGTTGCAGTTCGAAACTAAGAAAAGCTGTTGGATTTTCTCTGTGTTAATCTAACTCATCCCGCTAACTCCTGCCAACTATACCGTGTAGAAAAAAATAAAATCAAAAGTTCGTAAAGTCAATTCAACAACACCTGCTATCCTTCCCTTTTCCTGTTTTCCATGATTATTTTGCAAAGGGATCCGAAGAATAAAGTAGATTTCTCTAACACTCTCTCTCTCTCTCTCTCTCTCTCTCTCTCTCTCTCTCTCTCTCTCTCTCTTAATGGGCAAATTTCACCGAACACCCCTGAGTTTTTTCTTAATGGCAGATGCCCTCTTTACAAATGAAAATAAATTATTCACCTCATGTGCTTTCAACGTTTATTTCACCAACACCGAACGAACAACTGTTTGACTAAACACTTGATGAAATTAGACATAAGTTGCTTATATTGTACACTTAAAAAATTCACTCTTTTATAAAAAAAAAATTTAAAATAAAAGCTATCAATTCTCGAATATTTTTGGACATAAAAGTAATAGATTTGTCCTCTCTAATCCACTAACACTTTTAGAAAAAGTGTCATTTTGTTCTTATTTGAATTTTTTTCATGTTTGTTCATTTTGATGCAAAAATTTTGACTTTTTGATTAAGTGGTCATTGTTCAAAATATTTGGGTAAAAGTAAATTTATTTTTTTTACTTTTCCGTTTCATCTCGTCGAGACGAATTAAAAAATCAAAAAAATTTGGTGCAAAACGAACAAACGCGAAAAAAATTAAAATAAAGACAACAAAAAAAGTGAAAAAAGTTGTTAATGGAACGGGAAGTTTGTTCAACGAGTAAAAAATAAAAGGGCATTAATAAATTTGGGGAGTGATTTTGCCGCTCCCCTTTTTTGTTAATGTCATTCCCCTTTGTGTCTTTATTAGATGATTTGTTTTGTGAAAGAAAAGGAGTGGCATTAACAAAAAATGAAGTGACAAATTCAATTTCCATAAATTTTACCCGTTACTGGTGCAACAATCTTCCGTCTGTTGGTTTGGCTGCAATTCCTTATGTTGACAAAGGGGATTAGGTTGAAGAAGGGGCCCTTAAGGGTATCGCGTCAAAGTAGGCGCTGTCTCTCCAAGGACACCAAGGGTAAGGGTATTGCTAGTCCCCTGGACATGGGTTATCCTATGGGCAAAAGGAGTACTCCATCTATGGATAAAGCCAAGGCTACTGCCATAGCTAGGTTGTGTGATCTCTTTGATCCCAATTATGAACCATAGGAAGAAGTGCTTGATGAATGGGACCGTTCAGAGCCGGAGGATATGGAGGCTATTAAATAGTCTTGTGAGGATTCTTCTTGGGTTGATTTAAATTACCATGGTTTTTTGGGTTGGGCAATCTTCAAAGTCTAATATTACAATGGAGGCATGCGAGACTCTTGTGACTGGCACTTTGCGAGCTATGTCTGAAGGTGGTTGTGAGGTGTTTCCTCCTGGTTCCTTTGTTAAGTCTGAAAAGATGGAAATGCGGGAAAGGGTAGGTAAGACTCTGGCTCCACCCGGTGGTCTGAAGCATCCCAGTATGGCAGGATATCAACAGCCAGTGGTGGCTCCAGGAATTTTTTTAAGGGTGTTCAGAAATTGCACTATACTATCTCAAAAAACCGCAACTATATATATAAACAATAAGTCATACATAACATCTAAAATGCGACTCAAAAAATAGCAAAGTATATAAGCTATTACAATTGTTCTTAACCAGTTTTCATATTTTGAAACTGTTGCATGACATCCTTGTTATCAACAGTATCAAATATATCACTATTTATATAAGTAATTAAGCAATCATTCATCCATTTATCTCTCATTTGATTGTGCAAATTGCTTTTTGTACTTCATTGCTGGAAAACTTCTTTCAATTGTTGCAGTGGCGACAAGAAGAGTCAACACTAATGTCACAAGCAAATAGACCAATCTATATATGACATGTTTATCCATCTCCACCAAATTTGTAGAAAGATCGCCAATCCCTTTGAGTTTTGAAAAATTTTCATCAGATTTTACATCAACAATGTAATTTTGAAGTTGAATATCCAATGTCATTAGGTTCATGATTTCAACTAACCAAATAATATTTAAAAAGTATCAGTATATATTACATAATAAATCACTTCACTATCCAATACCAATGTTTAACCAATAAACAAATATAAAGAGATTAGGAGAAATAGTGGTGGTTTTACTTTTTAGGGCAAAACTCAATGAATGCCAAAATGTGTGGAGACAAACAAACACCCAATATTCAATCTTTATTAATATTCTTGAAGGTTGGAGCTCAAAACCCTGAACAATTAGAAGAAAAACCAAATAGAAATCCGAAATATACAACTTAGGGTTCACCTAATTAAAGGCCAAATTCAAAATCTGTGAGTAATTGAGAGAGATCTAGAGAGAGAGAGAGAGAGACGAAGTGTGTACCAAACAGAGAGCCAGAGAGGAACGAGGCTGAGGTCTTTTGCCGAGTTCTGCGTATTTTTTTTTATATTTGTTCATTCCTTTTCTTATTTTCTTTTTTCATTTTGTTATTGCTGAAATTGGGTTAGTGGACTGAAATTTAGGTTTTCAATTTCAAGTAGATTAATTTGTGAGCTATTTTTGGGGTGGGTGTTCAAACAATTAGGTTGGGTGTCCATTGATAATTGAATTGGGTGTTCAAAGTAACGCTTGTTCAAAATTTCTACATGTATTTTAGGCAAAAAAAATATTTTTGGGTGGTTAGTTGACCATGGAATTCAATGAATAGAGCCGCCTCTGTCAACAGCGCAAGAAAAAGGTTATTATGGGCCGTGACTTTCTTCTTGCTAGCCGCACCTGCCTTCGGGGGTGAATAAGAAGTTCCAATTCTTTCACATGTCGAGCCTTTCGGCTATTGAAGTTAAAATTAAGATGCCCTCTCCGGAAGTTTGTTTTAGCACTCAGGATGGTGATGCTTCTTTGGAGGATGTGCCAGAACCTCATTGTCCCTCCTCTTCTGACCCCTTCTCAATGGAAGAGGATCCTCTTTCCTCGTTCCCATCCAGCTGTGTGACTGCATCTCCAGTGCCTGAACCTCGTCAACTTAGCTTTGCAGATTCCTCATCCGATAGGGTTGGAGATGTTTTCCAAGACATTGCTTCCAGACCTCGGAATTTGCGGACAAAGAGGATCATGCCTTTTCGGTGCGACCGCGTGGAGGATTGCAGACCTATTTCTGCTCAGCATCCCAGCAACTATAAACGGAAGAAATTGGGCAAAGTCAGAGCTAATTTTGGTTGTGATGAAGCTGTTGAACACCCTAGGAAAAGGAAGCACAAGCGAGAAAGGACTATTGAAGCGGTAAATTTTAGCTATAAGTCATTTTCCGTGCTCGGACAATCAATTGTTGATTTGGGTCTATCGATGAAATGCACATAGAAACCTTTGGAGATATTTGTCATTCTTCATACGTGAAAGAAGTGGAGAAATACTGTTTTTAGCATTGTAATAGTCAATTGCCTGTAAAAGTAGATGTCAGGAGTTGTTAGTACGTAGTTCAAGCTCTGTGTAAATTACTGTACTAGTAAAGACTTAGGTAATATAAGACTGCACCAAGTCTCTGTAGTATTAAATGAGTCAGTAGACTTTGGTAAATAGGTGATGTAATAGGTGATGCAAGCATCTCCCGCTTATGCCTATAAATAGGACTTACCTCTGCCCGTTGTAAATTAGAACCAAGCGAGTAAGCAATAAAATCAGTGTCTTCTTAATCCTGTGTCTTATATTCTCTCTCTTTGCGATCCTACCTACTTTGTGTTTGTACCCACTTAGTGTCTGTAATAGTGGTATCAGAGCCATGTTTTCTATTCTAGCTTAAACCCCTTTCTGGGAACTTCTTTTTCAACACTACTTCAAATCTTTTCTAAAAGAAAAAATTGAAGCGTACGCTCTGTGGTTGCCTTCTCAGGATCCTCCACATCAGAAACTTCACTAACTATTTTGGTTAAAAGAATTTTGTATCAGTGGGATAAAAGTACCTTGAGATTTTAGCCCATGTGTTGGCAGTGTATCTCGGTTTATCTTCCCTAGTATACAAAATTTTATTAATCAAAATTAGTTGAAGATCTTATTTTGCAAAGGAAAATCTTTGTCGTAGAAAGGAAAAAAAACCCCAGACTTTTTCAAACCCCAGTCTTTTTCTTGAAGTATGAATCGTCTGTTTACCACCTACTCTTCTGCTACGTCCTCCTTAGTTCCATCAATGTCATCTACCAATAGAAATTCCTCTTCTTCTTCTTCCTCTTCTAATCTTGAATATTTGTATGAGTTTGAGTACCTACCTGATGACAGTAAGGTTCCCCTTACTGACCTCCCTTTCCTAAACCCTTATAATACTTTTGTGCGT
Source organism: Rhododendron simsii (assembly GCA_014282245.1). Taxonomy (NCBI): domain Eukaryota; kingdom Viridiplantae; phylum Streptophyta; class Magnoliopsida; order Ericales; family Ericaceae; genus Rhododendron; species Rhododendron simsii. Next base: position 35,037,606 of record CM024953.1, on the reverse strand, counting down.
CCCCAAACTTCTATAAAGAAATCTGTTACCCAACTTTTCTCTACAAAACGCCCACCCTCAGTAAAAGAGTATGTCCAAGCTTCCAAATTTGACCAGTGTTTCATTGCAGCAACAGAAGCTGAACAACTCTTACCTCTAGAAATCCCAGTTGATTTGCCTCGTCTTTGGCAACAACAAGGATTTACACATCTCCACTTTGGTGCAATCAGATTGGCCGTCACTTTCCATGGACGAAAAGGTTTACCTGTTACTTCCAGACTTGCTCTGGTAGATACCAGGTTTATGCAGTACCAAAATGCATGCATAGCCACAGTCCAAACCACCCTAAATGCTGGAACTGTTATTTTCACCTTTTACCCCAATTTCAACATGCCATTAGCAGATCCTCATCTGCTATCAGCCTTGAAAGTCCAGGTTCAAATTGGTGGTGCCTCCCAAATTCCTACCACATATGCAGCAACTGTTCACTACCAAATGGCCTACCGTCTCCAAAATCATGCTTTTGACATGTCCTTACCTTCCTCCACAGATGAAACCCTTTTCCTCACTGTTAACGCACCTCACCAAGCCTCATGTGTCCATATCCCCCGACAAATCTCCCGTCCTGAACTTCTCAAGCTTCTCCCAGAATCTTGGGTCACAGCTTACGAGAAAAATCAAAACAAGCCTATTCCTGTCCAATCCTCTAACCCAACCTTTATTCCAAAACCTGATGGTACCGTGGAAATCTCTTTTCCAAAAGACACCTCTGCCTCATCTTCCACCCATCCTGTCATTTTTCCCTCGAGTATTAACATGTTTGTGGATGGCTCTCGACCTGGCCCTCCAATTCAATATTTTAAATCCAGTGGTAAGCCAGTCTACTACTTTAGAAATCCAGAAACAGGTCATTGTTACTTTGATGCCTGTGACTGTGATGACTGTCTTGAGGAAAGTCTTCGTTTAAACGATGACGAAGACTTTGAAGATGACCATTGTCCACAATGCACCTCTCCACCTCTCTCTCCTTGTAAATCTCCACCGTCTCCTCAACCTCCATCTAATGATGGCTCTTCAAGTTAACCCAGTGGGTGTTTCATGTTTATCTCCTCTTCCTCCTGGACTGAAGAAGATTTTCCTCCTTTGGAATTCCATAATTCCCAAGAGAGAACAACCCACCGTCATAAAATTTCAGACCCTACTACCATTCTCCTTGATGGTAGTACCAAAGCAGTATCAGCAGCAGAAGCAGCGATAAATTGGCAATCAGCCAATTCTCTCGCTCAAAACAAAATTCTTCAAAGAATTGCTAATTCCCAGCAAAACTTGGAGAATGCTGTCCATAAGAAGTTGTCAACCCTTGAACTTCTTATCAGAGATTTACAGCAGAAAATTCAGAGTGTTCACCAAGAACTCCTTCAGATGGCAAATGCAAACCAAGCATTTTCAGCAGCTTTTTACCATAAAAATGCTAAAATGAAGCATTTGAAAAATCAGCTTCATTCTCTCCAAGCTCAGCAGAATTCTCAGCAAAAAAGCCCGTTTGACATGTTCGCATCTTCCTCTCAACAAAGTTTGTTTGGGTATCCTCAAATGTCTCAACCTTTACCTATAAACCCTACCTCAATATTTGGTGAGTCCAATATCTTTGGTAGCTCATCAGCTTTCCTACCTCCACCAAAAAGACCATCTCCACCAAAACTTTCTTTTCCAAAAGCCCAGATAAAACCTGTTCAACCTTCACCCATTTTGTCTACACTTTCTACTTCTACCACTGTCCCAGTGACCTCCACTTCAACTCAACCATCCGACCCAAATTCAAAATCACCACAGTTAATGGTCCAACCAACTTCTAGCCCTTCCAAAAATCCAATCTCTACTCTCCTAAATACCTTAGCCTCTATACCTGAAACTCCATCTCCTGAACCAACCATTGAGTTTGATTCAGATACTGAATCTACAAACTCTGTGCCACTTCCTCATGTTCTTATGATGAACCCGGAAAACCCAGAGGAAAATGTTGATGATCCCATTATTGAAGAAGGTCCTGAGTTTGAAACGCCTCCAGAAATTCCAAGCTTTGATTCCTTCTCACATTCCAATATCCATACCCAAGGTTTCTCCTTTGATACTATTCCCCCATCAAAATAGTTGGATAAACTCTATGAGATCCATGCTTGGTGCACAGCCGCTTTGCTTTCTCCCAATGCTACACTAAGTATCGTTCTTACTAAGTGTACAGCAAAATTTCTTGGCCGTCTCCGTCAATGGTACTTAGCTCTTGGTGAGTACCGACAGCTGCAGTTGAAACAGCTTCCGACCCTTGATCAATTTATCTCAGTCCTGCATACTGAATTTCTTGGAGACCATGACAACACTAAAGAATTTGTTCGAGAAGAATATCTCAGCATGAAATGTTGTTCATTCAAAAGAAAGGACTTGGAGATCCACTATAATCGCATGTCTCAGCGATTTTATCTCCTCAACGGCATGGATGATGTCAACCTTAAGCAAGCTTTTCTCAATTCCCTTCCTGAACCATTGGGAAATGAGACAACAAGGCTCCTTCAGACAAAAGGATTGACGCTGAATGCCACATCTCTTGGTGGTATTTATTAGCACTCTTTGATTGCCTTGGAAAAGTTGTGCAATCACCAGAAATTCCTCAGAACTCTTGAAGAACAAGGAAAACTTCTTGGCAAAGCATGTGACCGACCCGACTTATCCATTAAGTGCAAAGACAAGAACTGTACTTGCCGACCATCCTATCGGAAGTCCAAACATTTTCAGAAATGGAAGTTCCGATCTCCTGGCAGGTTTTCAAAGTTTCCAAAATCTGGCAAGTCCTCACGCCGGAGAAAATGGAAATTCTTCAAGAAGAAGCAATTCAGAGGACAGCGAAAATCTGATCGCTGTTACATATGCGGAAAGAAAGGGCACTATGCAAAACAGTGTCCTAATAAAGCAGCAAGAGACAAAATGGTGAACTCTTTGGCCCTCATCAATGATGATCTTGAAAATGCTGATGTCGAATCTCTATTTTCCATTGATGATGAAATAACAGATGAAGCAGTCCTTGCATTCACATTTGATGACTCTTCCTCAGAATCCGATGATTCTTCCGATGAGCCTGATTCTTTCCCTTATGAAATCCAAACCTTTGGATTTTCCAATATCATGCTGGCTCAACCCTTAGCCAAGGTCAACATTTTGCTTGACAAATATGAGAAGCCCATACCAATTATTGCTTTCTTTGATACTGGTGCAGCAGCCTCCATTCTCAACCCAGCAATTCTCCCCAGGTCCTATTGGCAATCCTGTTTCAGACCCTTTACAGCAGCCAATGGAGAAACATTTGTCATCACCTTGCTCAGTAAGCCTATTACCATCCAACTCTTCCCTGGATACACCATTAAACACCATGTTTATGGTTCTGATCTCCCAGGAAAAGATTTATTGTTAGGCTTTGATATTCTCCAGAATCTCAGCAAAATCTCCTGGCTCAAAAAAGGCTTGAAATACAAAAACTACCTGTTACCTTGGACCACTCAACCCAATCTCTTTTCCATAGAAAACTTTTCCACCATCAAAGAAACCATAATCCAAACCTCTTGTGCAGAATCTCATTCCCAGTTCCTCACTAAATGTTCCAACCCACTTTGTAAAAATCCAGACTTCTTCATTTCTCTTCCCTTTAAGAAAAATGAAGACATCAACCCTACCAAAGCCACCCATCATGGAATGAACCCAGAACACTACCAGCTTGCTCTTCAAGAACTCCAGCAACTTCAGTCAGAGGGTTTAATTGAGCCCACAACCTCTCAGTGGGCCTGTGAAGCATTTTATGTAAACAAAAGAACAGAACAGATAAGAGGAAAGCTCCGCCTGGTTATCGATTACCAGCCCTTTAATCATTTTCTACAGGACAACAAATTCCCTCTTCCTCGGCGAAGTGTTCTTTTTGCAAACTTGCCTAAAGCTCAAATTTTCTCAAAATTTGACTTGAAAGCAGGTTTCTGGCAGCTGGGCATCCATCCAGATGATCGTCCCAAAACTGGCTTTTGCATTCCTGATCACCACTTCCAGTGGTCAGTCATGCCTTTTGGATTGAAAACAGCTCCATCTTTATTTCAAAAGGCCATGATTCGGGTATTTGCTCCTCTTCTATTCTCAGCCCTTGTATATATTGATGATATTCTACTCTTCTCCCCAGATATTGAGTCTCATGCTCTCTTATTACAATCTTTTCATTCCCTTGTCCAAACCCATGGTATAATACTCTCAGAGAAAAAGATGCTTCTTGCTTAACCAGAAATTGATTTTTTAGAGATGCATATCTCTAAAGGTCAATATACCCTTCAACCTCATATAGCCTCCCAACTTGACCATTTTCCAGATGAAAACCTCACAGTCAAACAAGTTCAACAGTTTCTTGGAATTGTTAACTATATGGCTGATTTCATTCCCAACCTCGCCCAATACCGTACTCCTCTCTCAGCTCTACTAAAGAAAACTCCTCCTCCTTGGTCCACTCATTGTACCAAAGCTTTCACCAACCTCAAAGCCATATCCAAAACCCTTCCTCCCTTAGCTATACCCTCAGATGGGAAAAGAATCCTTCAGACAGATGCCTCTGATCTTTATTGGGGAGCAGTTCTTTTGGAAGAAAATTCAGAACAAAAGCGCAGAATTTGTGGATACAAGAGTGGTGCATTCTCTCCAGCAGAACTCCATTACCATTCTACTTACAAAGAAATTTTGGCAATCAAAAGGAGCATTGAAAAGTTTGAATTTCATCTAATCGGTCATCATTTCCTAGTTGAGACTGATATGATGAGTTTCCCCAGCATGCTCAAGTTCAAACAGAAGCACCTTCCAAAGGCTCAGTTACTCAGATGGGTAAATTGGTTTTCCAATTGGAGTTTTGATGCTATCCACATAAAAGGAAAAACAAATGTCCTCCCTGATTTTCTGTCAAGGCTTAAAAAAGAAATCAACCAGTTTTCCAAAACAAAACCATATTCTTTTGTCCCTGATTGTTTTCCCATGATTTCCTGTTTCCACCCAGTTAATCTTCCTATCCACCTCCAGTGTCATCTTGTTGAGTTAACTCTTCTTTCCAGGTGTGTCCAAATGTGTCAAAACCTTCAACATCTCTGTATTTTCAAACATGGTCTTGATGAAGGTCCCATAAAAGGTCTACCCTTCCATCCTGTTTATCCTTTTCTCACCCAGTTTGAAGTATCTTACCATAATGTCTTTTATTTCAAACTAGAAGCCTACCTCCTCTTATGGTATTTAGTTGATGTGTATACTATAAGTGTCAGTTTCAATAAATCAGCAGTCCTGGTGTATCTCGGCCGTGCAGCATTCAATCTAGTTCAACCCCCAGAGGATTTCTTTTTGAAATTTCTCTTACTTTTTGGCAACATACCATTCTGGCAACAGCAGATCAGGCAAATCCCCATTGGTCCAAACGAAGACCTCCAATTTGCTTTTTGGTCAAATCGCAACAACAGATGTCTTCCTAATCCAGATGGTTCTCTCACTTGGCGAAAGGAGTATCACACTATGTTCCTTTCAGCATTTCCAGAGGCCCCAAGCATTGAGATTCAAAATGGAAATTATCTGGTCATGACTCAAACGATGTGTTCACTCAATGGCTTGACACCTGCAGATGTTCCCTCATCTCTCCTCCATTATGAGTCTGCAAATTGGAAATTCAATGATACTTATCCGAAAGAATGGCGCCAAAATATCCGCTATCTTTTGGAGCAGTATTATTTGACTGAAGACTATTCTGGAAGCAGTGGATCGGATAAACCTGAATAACTTTTCAGGCCAGCTGTCTCTTTTGTGATGTAATATAAAGTGTAGTAGTTATCCTCTTTTCTGGAGAGGGTGCAATAATGGAGAAATACTGTTTTTAGCATTGTAATAGTCAATTGCCTGTAAAAGTAGATGTCAGGAGTTGTTAGTACGTAGTCCCAGCTCTGTGTAAATTACTGTACTAGTAAAGACTTGGGTAATATAAGACTGCAACAAGTCTCTGTAGTATTAAATGAGTCAGTAGACTTTGGTAAATAGGTGATGCAAGCATCTCCCGCTTATGCCTATAAATAGGACTTACCTCTGCCCGTTGTAAATCAAAACCAAGCGAGTAAGCAATAAAATCAGTGTCTTCTTAATCCTGTGTCTTATATTCTCTCTCTTTGCGATCCTACCTACTTTGTGTTTGTACCCACTTAGTGTCTGTAATAGTGGTATCAGAGCCATGTTTTCTATTTAAACTTAAACCCCTTTCTGGGAACTTCTTTATCATTAAAGAAAACCTCAAGCGTAACGGAGAAATTCGCCCTACTTTAATTCCAACTTATTTCCCGCTTCCCTTTCAATTCTCTGCTCACATAAACACGATGCAATTTGCGGGTCTTGGATTTACTTGGGGAAATGACCGGAAAATGACAAGATCGATTGGCCAATAGAGACAAAAAAAAGAAAAGAAAAAGAGTTCACTCTTTCTTGTCGGTTTAGGTGAAGGAGATGGAAATAAGTTGTTCAAAAGGTGGCTTAATTTCTCCTTGTTTATTTCAACACTCGTTTACATAATTGGGGGAGGTCTTGTATATAGGAGTATTCAGAAAAAGCAAGCACTCCACTTTCTCACCCTCTCTCTCCATTTCTTTTCAACTTTGCAGGGCGTAGTGTAGTGGAGAGAGAGAGAGAGAGAGAGAGAGAGAGGGGATTAATTATGTGTCTCCCTAGTGCATGCCCTCAAACATGTTCATTCACGTTTGTACTAGATTTGTAACATTATTATTATTCTTATTCATAAGTGTGATCCACCACGCGTGCTACCATTATACTGTTTGCATTCCTGCGTAGATTGCGGTGTTATTTTCATGACAATGGGTATCTCGGAAAAGATCCACTCCTAAACTTTTGTTCAATGAAGTCTCATCAGAAAAAAATAAAAATAAAAATTCTCAAGCCGAAAAAAGTTAAAAACACATCTATGAAATGAAATTATACAGCAAACATATATTTTTTGAATTATTGGAATCTTCTCCAGTTACAGGAAATTAGTTCATGTATGAAGGGTAGAAATCCAAGATTTAATATACTCGAAAAATGTTAGAGAGGGATGAGATTAACAGACGATTAGCAAAGGATTAGGTCGACGATCTCAACTAGTGAAAGAATCAAGGCTTAAGAGTATGGGAGAACCCTTGGCAGAAAATCTTCACCCAACTAGAACAAGGATCAAGTGCGACTTCTTTAGAATCGCACTCAAACTCGCTCTAATCCTCCCCCTAAGATATGGGAAAATGTCCTATTTATAGGCAACTCAACCTTTCTTTCAGGGCCGAGTGGACCAATAAATTATGGACACGGATCGCACAAGTTGTGCAGAAATATTCCTTCCGTATTGTCAGGCCGTGGCCCTCGTGACACCTGTGGTAGTCTTGCGGGTGCTATTCCACGAGCACCTCTTTGCAGCGGACCCTTGTTCTTTAGCCACCAAGCCATAAGATTCCTAGTAATCTCAAATAAGCGGTGTGGTCAAGGTCTGCCTCAGTCTTGCCATGGCATGGTCATGACTCCTTTCTTGGTCGGGCCAATACTGTGACCAAGTCTGTAATGGCTCCTCCTCAGGTCTTGCCAAGTTGACTAGAGCGGAACGTTGTCCAAGTCAAGTTGTTTCAAGGGTCAACATCTTTCTTTGTCATGCCCAAGTCTTCGGGGAGTCACGATCGATCTCCTATCGGCATCTCTTAACTAGATTGGCTTGCTGCTAAGGCTTAGCTCGGCCAAGGCCACTCTCTCCCAAAGCCACACGCGGCCAAAGCCTTGTTCAGCCAAGGCCTTAGAAGGTTGACATCTTTCTGCGACATGCCCAAGTCTTTGGGGAATCACAATCGGTCCATTAACGGCTTCTCTTACCCAAACTTGGGTGACACTAGCTGCGGCATCGTCGAGCCGTGTTTGGGTCCTTGATTTTCATTATATCTGAGAAGGGCACGCTTGCCTTTCTCTCGATAATCTGTTCTCCCCAAGTATCTCGAGACGGAGGCGGATTTCACATTCTCAAACCAAAAGATCAAGGTCGGGGCCCAAGAACTTGACAAACCAAGAAAGACCATGTCTGCCTCTTAAAATCTAGCTAAGTATGCCTTTCAAAAAGAAAATCTGGTTAAGTATGGAAACATGACTTTCCAAAAAGGTATTGATTTACCGAATAAAAAATGGAAGTAATAGATCCTTGAATATTTCAAAGAGCAACCATAACTTTGCACAGTATAGTGAAGAGAAAGATCATGTTTCGAGCCATTACTTTTAGAGAGAAAACATATAGTTTTCTATTTTGCACTAAAAGTGGAGGGTTAATTAACATCTTGATATGATTGAAATCTTGATTTTCTAACAATGCTATTGGATCTAAATGGGGGATACATCCTTATTTTCTTGAAACCTACTGGGGCTGAGCTTGGGAGATGTGGCCTGGAACTGGAAGTTGCCCCCCCACCCCCCGCGCTACTGTCCATAACTTCAAGTTTTTTCGGATTGTTTACTAAATTAAATCTAGCAAATCATATAATGATAAGTAATTTCAATTCAAATGCAACACGAAGCTTAGATGACTCAAACATGGAGACCAATCTCACCACCCACTTGCGAGGGGGTTCCAATTAAAGCCATAACAAAACTCTGTATGGACTGACTCCAAATAAGTTGATAACACCTAAAAACTAGCAAATTCCAGGCCTAGCTTTGTTTGGTTTATTAAGTTTTGCGGGACGTTTTTAGGGTACTGAGTGGAGATAGATAGAAAGGAAAATATTGAGTGTTATAATTGGAAAGAACTTATTGAGCACAGCCGTGCGCAGAGATACTCAAAGCGAACACGGGTAATTTCATGCCTTGACCGTCAAACCACTCTTGCGGTTAATTTATCAAAGACACTTTGAACTCATAATTTTGTCTGTGCCGTGGCCTGTGGGAAGATCAGTGGGACGGGGGGGACCAGTTGAAGATGAACAAGAGTTGGATTTTGTTGACGATACACCGTGGGGGCCGCGTGGTGTGGGGGCCGCGTGGTGTTGGAGCCATGTGATGCCATTTCTGATTATTACTATTATTATTATGATTTATCATTAAGCACGCCACTAAACATCATTAGCCCCACGGCAAAAAAAAAGGCACAGCCGCAGCATCTCTTAACTTTAATTATTAGTCCTCTCTTGTACCATATGATCAGGGAGAGAATAATATGCATTGACATTCATTAATTAATAAACCTGGATTAATTTTTCACACTTGTAATTAGTGCAAATAAACCTTGATTTGCATAGTATGGCGGCAAGCCCTCAATTATCATGTCATAAGGAATCACGCCGAAAGATAATAATGACTTTTACAATCCCCTCCTCCTCCTCTTCCTTCTCCATTCTCATCTTTCGGCTGCAGGCTTTCTTTAAGCAATCTCTACCACAAATGGGACTTTAGTAGTGAGCAATTGAGCACCCAATAACTGTTTAGAGTACCTTAGGGATTGATTATCAGAAAGAGTAATGTTTAGTGGTTAAGTAAGTATTTGAGGAAAGTCCACTTTCACCCCCTGTGGTTATCGCCATGTGCGGATACCCCCCTTGTGGTTTAAAACTGACCACATAACCTACCTGTGGTTTTGAAAATGTGCGGATAGACCCCCTGCCGTTATGTTTTCCATCCATATTAACGGAGGTGTATCTCACACATCTCTAGAATGTAATCTGAGTCGTTCATAATGTATGAAATAAAGAATATAGTATCTCTGTAAAAAATCATCTCGATCAGGCATCAATAACCCAGTAATCTAATTTTTAGTAAATTCAAATTTGAAATTTTAATTTCATAACAAAATCGATTTGACCATGAGCTTTTCATTTTTTGATTGACTTGAATTTTGGCATAGACGTAGTACTCGTCAAAATTTACAACATCAACGGTTTGGATTCAATTTTTGGTATACAGGATGGTGTTGTTAAATTTAAAAAAGAAGAAGAATCAAGGGACGTGATGGGGGTATAACGGTCTTTTAATGTTGTGTCCGTTAATATGGATGGAAAACATGACGGCAGGGGGTCTATCCGCACATTTTCAAAACCACAGGTAGGTTATGTGGTCGGTTTTAAACCACGAGGGGGGTATCCGCACATGGCGATAACCACAGGGGGTGAAAGTGGACTTTCCTCTAAGTATTTTAGATACGGAATTTATGTAGAGCCAGCTGGCATAGAATTTAGTGCTAATTTTATTGCTCCTCCGTTTCACTTTGTTTCGAAAACATTACAGATCACGAGATATAAACAATTTTTAACAACAAAGGGTGTAAGAGGCTAAGGAGGCGATCGCCTCGACTATACAAAGCTCTTTTGGGTGTGACTCCAGAGATTTCAGGCTAGTGGCGGGACCTGTGAGGGCCAGGCCAATCATACCGTTTCATCAATATTGGATAGTGGATTACTGCCGGACTTGTGAAAAAGCAAAGCATGATGAGGGGGCGTTTAATTGTTAACTGAAAAGCTGGTTTATCTTCTCTAACTTAAAAGGGGAAAAAGTACTACCTTTGGCACAATCTGAATCAGTTGTGCGAAATTAAATATTTTAACCAAAAAAACCCTCCTAGGGGGAAAAAAATTGCCTCCGATCTGAACCATCCATTTTCAATTCTGAGACTACTCTAGCCAATTGAATTTGGACATCAACTGCCGTCCCAAAGGCAACGGTATAAAAATTTTCTATTACTAACACGTACTATATTAATTTTCTAGCTAATTAGTAACAAATAAGAAAAGGACTAGATTATGATTTTCTCCACTAATGAAAGGAGATATTGACCCCACCACTCAAAATACTCTGGATTTGTTCGTTTGAAGGATTCAAATTACTTCCAAGCGATTCTCATACGTTTGAAGGATTTAAATCCTCTACGCACGGTTCTCAATAAATATTCGTTATCTCTATTGACTCATTACACTTTAAAACCTCAAGGGTAACTTATAAGAATCTTATCTCTGAAAAACAAGAGCACCTCTCTTTAACCCTAAAACAGCTGTCACACTTCCTCTTCTCCTTTCCCTCCTTCTCCCTTGGGTTTATACCCAAATATGGGCGGCGGAAGGGGAGGGATCAATCATTGCCTTCAGATATGGTTTTCCTTCCCCCTTCTCCACCAAAATCGTTTGTCGTTCATCGTCGCTTCGCTTTTGAGTTTGCAGTCGCATGATCGTCGCTGGTTTCATGGGTCGCCGACTTGGGAGCTTGATTGGTAAGGGGCTAGGCAAGAGAAGGGCTATTCAATGACAGAGGAAAGTGTATTTTTTTGCTTTATTTTATTTTTTGTCCAGATTTAGTCCGGTTTATGTCCGGTAGTTTGTTGGTCATGTGCTTGGTATTATTTTTATTTCTACGAACCTGATCTCGCTAGACAGTTTGAAATAAGGCTGCACATATTGTGCTCTGATTGCCCTATCTAATGATTTGTTCGGTCTGTGAATGCCTATTCGCTCCCATGGGGTTTCTCTCTGTTGTGTAGGTTTTCCGCCTTTAAGTTGAATACAAGTTCTCACACTTGCCAAAAAAAATAATAAAACCCTGGATCCATAGTTAAAGACCATGACTTATGAGTTTGCTCCTGGCTAAGATCACGAATTTGAAATCTCTCAAATATTATCAATTCCTTCGGCTCGGTCTATATGGAAATTTGTTCTAATTTTAATTGGGTTCCTTGTAAGTGACGGTGAGATTAGACCCATGATTAATCGAAGTGTATCTAAAGTGATTTGAACACCAAAGTTAAAAAAAACAAAAGAGTACCGTAGAGTTTCTCAAACACCTCTATAAAAAGAGTCCTATCCTAGCTACAAATGTGGGATGCAAGGGGCAAATTGACAGACAGCATGGGTAGAAACTTGAAAAATGCAGTGATAGCTTTTGTGGCTCCTCTTCCCTCCTTAATTTTCTACGTCTATTTCCTGGGCTACTGCAGTGAACATGGGTGTGGTGTTTCTTCTCGAAGCAATAGCAGCAGCGGCACCTATCTGTCGCCTCTGTGGAATTGGTGCTACAACCACCCTATTCTACTCGCCAATCTCTTCTTCCTCCTCAACGTTGATCTCCTCTTTTGGCTCATTGGTCTCCTCCAATCTAGCAACTGGGTGAGTGCTTCTCTATTTCACTATACTGGGTAACTAACTAACGCTCTGTTTGTTTCTGCGAAAAAAGTGTACTTTTCTGTTTTGGATGTTCGGTGCGATGAGAAACTAAAAATTCTAGTAGTGTTAAAGGGGAATTAGTCAAGTTTTTTCGTGGTCAACGGAAAATTAGTCAATTTTGGTTTGAAAATGGAAAGTATCTCGCGATTAGGGTTTTAATTTGCGAAGTTGGGTTAATGTAACGTTCAAAAAGCCATAGAGATCGATATAGGACAGTATGATGACGGTATCGGAAGTCCAAATCTTTACATAAGGCCACCTCCATTCCTTCCCCATTTTAAGACACAAATTCTAACTTTGGGTAAAAACTGCAGAACCCATCTCCAATGGTTACCCAAATGTACACCCATTTTTGGGTTTTATCCCAAATGAGTGGAAACCCAAAACCCTTACCCATTTTTTTCCAATGGCTATTGTGTGTAGTGTGTGTGTGTGTGTGTGTGTGTGTGTGTGTGTGTGAGAGAGAGAGAGAGAGAGAGAGAGAGAGAGAGAGAGAGAGAGAGAGAGCGAGCTTCCCCAGAGCTTTGCCTGCTCTTTCCATCTGATGCCGGAGCTGCTGATTTTTTCCTCTTATTTACATGTATGGCCATTGGATCTAAAAAACAGTATTTGGGAGAAAATTGGTTTGCCATTGGAGATGCTCCTACCCAAATCAAGTTTTTACACAAATTTTGACTCAAATTTGTGTGAAAAGAGAGGGTAAGGGCTGGAGATTCGCTAACCATACTATACGTAACGACCTATATTTGGAACATGCTCCAGCTTATAAGCGCCGCCAACCACTACCACACAATGACCACTGCACCGCAACCACTCACCACCATCACTACTATATGCAATAGCAACATCATCTTCAGTGGTTACCAAATATAGAAACCATTGTCCTTAGAAATACTTTGCACATCATAAAATGTTTTTCTCTGAAAGTGGTATCTATCTGGCTTAAACAAACTGATTCCCAGTAGTTGCTTGTTTCTTTTCTTTTCTTTTGTTGTTTCTTTTTACGGGTTTCCTTTCCTTTTTGCAAGCATTGATCATTGAATTGAATTGCTTGGTATTGATCATGAGTGCAGTTGATAGATGTTTATTGGACAGTCATACCAGTCTTGCTTATGCATTACTACGCAACTCACCCTCTTGCAAAGTTCAATCCGTGGAGGTCAAGGGCTGTGATGCTGATAACATGGGTGTGGGCTATGAGGCTTAGTCACAACTACTTCCGCCGTGAAAAGTGGCAGTGGGGTGCCAGAGAGGACTGGAGATTCACTGATATGCACCGAGAGTATGGCAAAAGTTGGTGGTGGGTCTCCTTCTTTTCCATCTACGTTGCTCAGCAGGTATAACTACATTTTCTTTTCATTCCTTTGCTCCTCTTCTTGACGTTATACCTAGGGGTGAAATTATGACCCACCAAATTGAACTGATCAAAGATTCTGGGTTGAGTCAGTCCGAATAATGGTCCAAAAGGGTATATATAATGGTTCTGTGCGTAAAAAGTTTATGAAAGACCAAAGGTACGAGGGGTATCCACTGTCCCTCTCTCTCCCCCGGGATGGCTAAAAGGCTCTTCGCAGTTGGCAAACTCTCTCGCAAGCCACGTGAGTGTTTATTACCTACGGCTGTGTTTGGCCGCTCCAACTGAGGAGATTTCCCAAGGCTTTTCTTGCTAAACTCATTGGACAGCAAAAATCTGACAAAACTCAATGATCTAAAATTAAAATGTTTGATGGGGATGTTCTATATCGGTTTTGCTATTGGCAGCTCATTGGGATGCCGGTACAATAAAAAAATACTAAAAGAATGAGATATTGTATTTATAGTTATCATGACTCCATGGGCACTAACATACTTTTGTGACCTTATTGACAGCCTAATGGCTTGTTTGTAGAATTTTTTAAAAAAGCTCATGTCTTTTTGAAATAACTCCTTGAATAATCGTTGGAATGTGCTTTCTTGGAGACCTAATTGTCTAAATGTCTCTGTTTTTTTTTGTAAAACACAAAACCTTGGCGCAGGTGTTTCTGATCGGAGTCTGCATGCCATTTTATGTCATCCACTCAGTTGACAAGCCATGGAATTTCTGGGATTTCGTAGCCGTTGTCATCTGCATAACAGGTATAGTCATTGCGTATAATGCCGACACACAACTCTACGATTTCGTGACAAGAAACGAAAAGCTAGAACAACTCGGCGAGCCTGTCGTGCCAAATCTTGACAAGGGCCTCTGGCGTTACTCTCGGCACCCCAACTACTTTGGAGAGCAATTGTGGTGGTGGGGACTGGTCATCTTTGGGTGGAACCTCGGGTATGGTTGGACCGCCGTTGGGGCATTGATAAATAGCATGTGCTTGGCGTATGTCACCGTGCTCGTGGAGAGGCGGATGCTGGAAAAAGAATACAGAGCTGAAGCATACAGGGCGTACCAGAAGACAACCTCAGTGTGGGTGCCTTGGTTCAAGTCAGCTCCAAAGGGAGGAAAAGAAAAGGACACTTGATTCTTTTCTTTTCACTTTAGGGAATTAAGTTCATGTGTACTTCAATTATGCTTCTTCTTTTTCTCTCGTGTTCTTAGATTGAAGAACTTTGCATTTATCTGCGCATTGTGGTGTTAATGTGGAAGAAGAGTTGTTAGTCTCATAGTTTTCTCAAATAAGTTGCTGCATGGAATTGTATAAAGCATTTGTGCATCTAGTAAGCAAGTTCATTTCCCTTTCGGCATTGGCATATGCGTATGGAATTATGGATCTAGTTTATATGTTAAAGGATCCCATGGGACTGAAAAAGAAAATTCTGAACCAATGTTTCTTAGATGTAAATTGTGGTACTCTGGAAACAAAATTCAATCGTAACAAGGTCGAAGCTAAACGAAAGGTCTTGCTTCCCAAAGGTCTAAATAAATATCTCGTCTGCAGTTTGTTGCTAAAGATCCTGAGTGAGGATCGCGACGTAGGCAATGGAGGCCCCTACCGCGTCATTCATAGAGTCCACAGATTTTCACTAGAGTGTGGTAATCAGTGTTAGCATACTAGCGTGGGTTTGCTTTGCTAATTGCCCGCAGGGAAATTTACTACCCTGTGCGGCAAAGGGAACTTCTTTCGACACCAAATTTCTTATTGTAGAAGGTATAGTAGTTTGCATTTTAATTTTTCTCCCTTTTTTCTTACCAAGGATTACAAACCAGGACGTCAGACATCAGAAAATGTCCACCAAAATGTGAAGTACCAAAAGTTCGTAATTACTGGTAAGTGTTGAAGGCCCTCTAAGTATAGGTGCTAGAACACGTAGTAGCATGAAATTAAATACTAGCTTTTTTTTGGTAAAAAGAAGAAAGAAAACAAAACATGATTTGGACGGGTATGGCTGAAAGATAAACATGTCGTAATATTGAATAGGTGCCAGGCAATGTTGAATCACTGGCACTAGAGCTGATTCTTGCCAAAGATAAAACTTGGACCACAGATTTGGACGGGTAGGGCTGAAAGGTAACATGTCGTAATGCGTATGAGCCCCACTATGGTTACATCAGTGTACACCAAATTAGTGGCGAAGCCAGGGTTTTGATTCAAGAGCGGTTTTAAAGACATGTATTTTTATACTTATACTTATTATATCATAAGGTTTTTGTTTTTCGATTCACTACATTTGTACATTAAAATGATTCAGCTAATTCAACTGTCATGTGCTTATTTTTTATTTATGAAAAAAATTTGAGAAATGAGAATGTAAAATAATTGGTTTTTTATCAAATCGAACCAAAGTTTATTAAGATCATAAGTAGCTATACACGAATAATTATCAATAATATTCAAAATCAGGTATCTACAAAATAAAATTTTTAAAACTCGGACGCTCGGAAAGCTGGAGCCGGGGGGATTGAGGCCCCCCTGGGCTCCAACATAGCTCCGCCCCTACACCAAATATACACCAAATTGCGTGGGATTCTTTTTGAGTTCTCAAACTAATTATCGGAGTTTTTTAGTTTGTTTGAAATTTTATTTGAAGGGTCGTTGCAAAAAAATTAGCTTGTTCAACTATAAGTAAGGGATTGATCAATTCATTCAATTTTTGTCCATGCAAATTCAAGTGCAAAAATCAATCGAGCCATTAGCGATCAGTGGCGGCCCCGATGTTTGGGTTGCCTAAGCCTGACCTCTAGCTTGGTTGCCCACTTGTTATTAAGTCAAAAAAAAAAATTAAAAATCAGGTTACATTGTGCTTTTAGTTTGAATTTTATCAAAAAATTAAAATTAAAAATGTAATTCTGATTATAATGCTTTATGATTTAGCATGATCTGATTCAAAACAAAATATGATGTGCTTCTATTTATTTTTTTACTTTCATTTATATATTTTGATCATTATTCAATATTTGATGAGAAAATAAAAAATAAACATTATGGACCAACTTGCAAAAATAAATACTTGACTTCAAAAATGGATAATTTTTTGATTGAAGTTTTATAATACTGAAAAATTATTGGTCATTGCTCCTAGAGTAACGCCACGTAATGTCCGAGACACTTACGTAGAGCTCATTACAAATTGTAATGGGTCATTGGTTGTTTGGACAAAAAAGCCAAGTGACTTATTTTTTTGTGTTTATTCAAATTTTTTTTCGCATTTGTTAGTTTGTCGTTAATTTTTAGGGGAAATCTTGCATTGTTATGACGAGAGGAATCTAATTTATAAGGGTAAAGGAAATTATGATCGAAATCAATTTTTTTGAAATACAAGACAAAACCAAACTTGGCTTATTTTTGTCTTTATTCAAAAAATTGATTTCGACTAATATTTTTTTACTTTTTAGATTTCATCTACATCATAACGATACAAATAATGCTCCACAAAAGAAGCCCAAAACCAAAAACCTGAGGACCGAACCATCTTCCACCCACAGCCACTCAATCTGCCACCGCCATTAACAATCAGATTACCACCAACACCACACCAGACAATACCTCCAGAAGAAACACCCCACGCCGCCATTGGCCACCGCCGGAGGAAACGTCTGATGAGCCTAAACAAAACAAATCTGGTGTGGGGCTTCGACCAAATCGTTAGGCAATTACCAAGCCGCCCAGCAGCAGAGCTCGGCGGGAAGCAGCACTGGACAAAACCAAAACAGACAACTACCTCACCGTTAGGCAGAAAATCGGTACCCCAAGAGGAAATAAAGACCGACCGGCAAGTCGACCGTTGAGAATGGCCGAGAGACGGAGGCGACAAGAAATAAATGGCTAAGAGTAGAACACAAACAGCCCTCAAGCAAAAAGCGGTAGAAAACAAAAAAGGGAAGGAAGTGAGACAGAGTAACCGAGATTGACTTACCAACGCCGCCCTCGCCGCCGTCCGGGGACCCATAAGCTTGACTGCCGGCCGATACACAGCACAAAAAGACGATCTGAGTACCCTCTTCGTCGAGAACCATAACATCAGCAAGCCACCGCAGACCAACGCAGACCCTACGTAGCGCTTCCATCCCGGATGATAGTCGCTGGACAACCGTCCAAAAAAGCAACCTCGAAATGGCAGGGTGTCCAGATCCCTTACACCAGCCTGCTCCACCCGCAAACAACGCCGCCATCCAACAGATTATTTCGCCGATCGATTTTGAGGATAAGAAAGAAAGAAAAAAACAGATCTGATTGCCATCAAGATGCCAATCAAACCCTGAACAAACCTGCAAAAACAAAGGTTAGAAAACAATAACTACACCATCACCTCCGCCGCACCACCGCCCAACACCTCCTCCCAAAACCGACCGGATCAACCCACCACATCGCCGCCCACAAGAGGAAAAAACGGGAAGGGGATTCGATCAGGAGAGAGAGGAAGGAGAGAGAGAGAAAGCAAGAGAGAGAAGAGGAAGAGGAAAAGGAGCCCGGGGGGAGGAGGGAGGCGCCTCCAACCCCCCCCCCCCCCCCCCCCCCCCCCCCCCCCCCCCCAGGCGGCGGCGGAGCTGAAGTGAAGCCTTAGACGAGGATAAGTTTAGAGAGAGAAAGAGTCTCTTTGGTTTCAGAGTTGCAACTCGTTTTAGGGGATTATTGCATCGTTATGACGAGATGAATCTAAAAAGTAAAAAATTATGATCGAAATCATTTTTTTTTTTCGAATTTTCGTCTTTATTCAAATTTTTTTTGATTTCGATCATAATTTTTTACTTTTTAGATTCCTCTCGTCATGACGATACAATAATTCCCAAAAAATTAACGACAAACTAACAAATATGAAAAAAATTTAAATAAGGATAAAAAAATAAACCACTTGGCTTTTTTGTCCAAACAACTCTAAAAGTGGGGGTGACTCATAAGCCGTTCCATTTCAACAATAAAAGGAAGGTTAGAAAAAAGAAAGTTTTTCAAACTCAAAAATCATGTATTTACGTAAATAATTTTCTTATCAATATAGATCTTGTTTGATAGATCACATTGAGATCTTTTAAACGGTGCAAAAAAATTTTAAAATTATTTTTTACTTTCGTTATATTTGAGTTTGAAATTACTTTTTTATTTTTAAAAAAGAAGGTTTTGAAAAAAAACGGAACGGGTTCTCACCCGGAACTGAAAATTTTTCCATTAGCGAAACAGGGGCTAAGACTACGGAATTAATACTCCTCTCTTCTTCCGAAAACCATTGGCATATGGGAATATCCTGACTGGTTATGTTAATTTCGTCTTTAAGCTAATTCAACTGTCACGTGCTTATTTTTTATTTATGAAAAAAATTTGAGAAATGAGAATGTAAAATAATTGGTTTTTTATCAAATTGAACCAAAGTTTATTAAGATCATAGTAGCTATACACGAATAATTATCAATAATATTCAAAATCAGGTATCCACAAAATAAAATTTAAAAAACTCGGATGCTCGGGAAGCTGGAGCCGGGGGGACCGAGGCCCCCTCCGGGCTCCAACATAGCTCCTCCCCTACACCAAATATATACCAAATTGCGTGGGATTCTATTTGAGATCTCAAACTAATTATCGGAGTCGTTTAGTTTGTTTGAAATTTTATTTGAAGGGTCCTTGCAAAAAAATCAGCTTATTTGACTATAAGTAAGGGATTGATCGATTCATTCAATTTTTGTCCATGCAAATTCAGGTACAAAATTCGCTCGAGCCATTATCGATTAGTGGCAGCCCCGACGTTTCCTAAGCCTGACCTCTAGCTTGGTTGCCCGCTTGTTATTAAGTCAAAAAAAAAAATTAAAAATCAGGTTACATTGTGCTTTTAATTTGAATTTTATCAAAAAATTAAAATTAAAAATGTAATTTTGATTATAATGCTTTATGATTTAGCATGATCTGATTCAAAACAAAATATGATGCGCTTCTATTTATTTTTTACTTTCATTTTTTTATTTTGATCATTGTTCAATATTTGATAAGAAAATAAAAAATAAACATTATGGACCAACTTGCAAAAATAAATACTTGACTTCAAAAATGGATAATTTTTTCATTGAAGTTTTTTAATACTGAAAAATTATTGGTCATTGCTCCTAGAGTACCGTCACGTAATGTCCCAGACACTTACACTTACGTAGAGCCCATAACAAATTGTAATGGGTCATTGGTTGTTTGGACAAAAAAACCAAGTGGCTTATTTTTCTGTCTTTATTCAAATTTTTTTCGCATTTGTTAGTTTGTCGTTAATTTTTAGGGGATTCTTGCATTGTTATGACGAGAGGAATCTAAAAAGTAAAAAATTATGATCGAAATCAATTTTTTTTGAATAAAGACAAAAAAATTGGCTTATTTTTGTCTTTATTCAAAAAATTGATTTCGATAATATTTTTTTACTTTTTAGATTTCTCTCATCATAACGATACAATAATCTCCAAAAAATTAATGACAAACTAACAAATGCGAAAAAAATTTAAATAAGAAAAAAAAAATAAGCCACTTGACTTTTTTGTCCAAACAACCCGAAAATTGGGGGTGGCTAAATACTACTGAATTAATACTCCTCTCATCTTCCGAAAACCATTGGCATATGGGAATATCCTGACTGGTTATGTTAATTTCGTCTTAACTGAACCAGTGAGTTGTTAACGTCACACTAATAAATCGATGGACCGTTAGAACCCAGGCAGATAAATGTCACAGTTGAAGAAGTTTCTACTTTCTCGGTACAACCCATTTATGATTGAATAGACCTGGGTAGGTTGTAGTATCATTTACTGTATGAAGATGTCTCTATAAGAAGAAGGAATTAACCCAACTACCTTCCCACTCCTCATAGTCTAATTCCCCCATGGCCAACGTTCATTTGGTTATGGCGGCCGTTGTGGTGGTGCTTCTTGTTTCTCTCTCCTCTGTTTCTGCTTCTGCTATTAGAACTACTACCAAACAACAAAAACAGTCTCTCAGGTTCAGCGAAAAGGGAGAGTTCAGGATATTGCAGGTAGCGGATATGCACTATGCGGACGGAAAGACTACACCGTGTGTGGACTTGTTGCCGCAGCAGTTAGCGGGTTGCTCCGACCTCAATACCACCGCCTTCCTCCGCCGCATGATTGCTGCCGTCAACCCTCACCTCATCGTTTTCACTGGTACCTCCCACCCTCCACAGTCCACACCCTTCTGGTTGATTTAACGTTTACTTCTCTTTTCTACTTCCCTCATTCCGTGAAACCACAAATGATAAGTACACATCTATCAACCACACCACTTTCATATGTGAGACGAGTGTGGTTGATAAGTCGTTATGTAGCATTCCGTGAAACTTTGCTTTTATTTATATTTGAATATAATTTTATTCTTCCTTCAATTTCTTAGAATTGAAAACCAGAAATATGTTGGGATTATTTCTCCTAAACCAATCCCACCCGCAAACGGAACCGTAATCGGAAAAATTAGCACACAATAAACAAGGTACAAAGAGAACACAACTAATATACGTAGTTCCCCAAATTTGAGTATACCCGCAAAAGAGAGAGAAATTTCCACTATTATTTACAAAGGGTTCACAAAAAGATCAAAGATATCACAAACACCATATCCAACAACCTACAACTAAAGTGGAAAGATGTTATCAAATACTCTCCAACACAGCTGAAATAGAGAATCCGAACACAGAACAAATCAGCCCCAAAACCTGCGCACAGCAAATGGCTTCAAGGGAGAGAGGAAGTGGCTGCCCCTTTTGATCCGTGACCACCGAAAAAACACAAGCACACACAAGAGCACCTCTATTCCTCTTTTTCAGTAGACCAATGAATCACACACACGTAGCCAAAAAAAAATGAATCACACACAAACTGATGCACTCCCCCCTTTTTCCCTTTTCCTCTTTTCTTTTTACTGCTCTCGGCTCTCTCTAACTGTTTCCACTTTCCAGCAAAACAAAAACCCTTATTAGCTTCCAAAAGAAGCTTTACCCACAAAGTCATGTGTGCCAACCATGTGCCATAAAAATGTAGAAACTTTCACAAAAAATACTAGCCCACAAATTTATCGTTTTGGGCCAAAAACTATTGGGCTATTATCATGGGCAAAAACCCAACAAAATAGTCTATGGTGTTAGTGCAATCGATTAAGTCCGAGAAGCAAAACTCTAAAACTGCACAAATAAGTTGCAATCGATTTAGCCCTTGCAGCCACTTGGCATAAGTAATTTTCTTTATTGTTGTTTTGTTTTGTTTTCTTTACCTCCTGGGAGATGCCTATTGTAGGCTGTATATTTGGTTAGCCTCTTTTTTCATTTCAAGCTGATTTACCCACACAAAAAAAAGTTGCGCACACAGTTTACCCAAACACTCAAGATTAGAGAAAAAAAATCTATTTTGCGAAATTCTGATGATGCAATTGGAGGTTGTCGACAATATGATTTATGGCTTGGATTCGGTACGTGGAGGAACTCATTTTCTATAATTACATGATATGACTGTATTCTTCACCTATAATTATAAACATAAGGTTATTGCAGGGGCTGTTCAAAAAAAAAAAGAAAAGGTTATTGCAGGGGACAACCATTTGAGCTTACATACTTGAAGAAATGTTCCTAATCTTGCGTATGCCTAACTTTAACGTGTGCTCTCCATTCGGTTCTTGCAGGGGACAACATCTTTGGATTTGATGCAAAAGATGCAGCATACTCCCTGAATGCTGCGTTTTCTGCAGCAGTTTCGTCCAACATCCCTTGGGCTGCTGTTTTGGGAAACCATGACCAAGAATCTACGCTTTCTCGGGCAGGGGTCATAAAACATATTGTTGGTATGAAGCAAACCTTGTCTCAGTTTAACCCTCTGGAGGTTGACAAAATCGATGGTTTCGGGAACTATAATCTGGAAGTCCATGGGGTTGAGGGTTCAGCTTTTGAAAATAAATCAGTTCTCAATCTCTATTTCCTTGACAGTGGTGATTACTCAACGGTTCCCTCCATCGATGGTTATGGCTGGATCAAACCCTCACAACAGCTTTGGTTCCAAAACACGTCCAAGAAACTTCAGGTAACAACCTCACAGTTGCTTTAATGTTTCCGCATTTTGGGTTACTCACAGTTTGGGTGTAATTTGTCCTCAAAGTGTAGGCTCAGGGATCAGTATTTCGTGTTGGTATGCTGTTTTGGTTAGCTAGGTAGAGGAAAGCTCAAGGATCAGTATTTTGTTTTGGTATGCTGTTTTTGTTGTTTGCGACGTTTGTTTTTTGCTCGCCCATTTTGCGACGTTTTGGTAAAGTTTTGAAAATATTGTGCAGTCGAACTTAAATAATTTAAATTTTTTTAAAGAGAAAACTAGTTCGATTCTAAAAAAAAAATTGATACTTGGATAGGGCGGTCACTTGGACTATTCCGCCCTCAGTCATCCCTCCATCCCTCTCTCTGTGTGACTATATCTCTCCATCATCATTCTTTGACTTCTTTTATCATGTCCTTGATGCAGAGAGCATACAAGAACAAGCCCGAGGCTCAGAAGGCACCTGCTCCAGGGGTCGCATTCTTCCACATCCCATTGCCTGAATTCGCAAGCTTTGACTCATCAAACTTTACCGGTGTCAAGCAAGACCCCATCAGTTCTGCTTCAGTAAACTCTGGCTTCTTCAAAACGATGGTGGAAGCAGGCGATGTGAAGGCAGTTTTTGTCGGCCACGATCATCTCAATGACTTCTGTGGTGAGCTAACCGGCATTCATCTTTGTTATGCTGGCGGATTCGGATACCACGCTTATGGGAAGGCTGGGTGGGACAGGAGGGCAAGGGTGGTGGTGGCTTCTTTGGAGAAAACTAAGAAGGGAGGTTGGGGAGGAGTTAAGTCCATCAAAACAAGGAAGCACCTAGATAATCGACTGCTCACTGCTGTTGATTTTCAGGTGCTTTGGAGTCATTAACCTGGAAGATTTGCACTCTTCTAATTAATACGAATAAACCTGGATTTGCATGGCACCCCCTCAATTATCATGGCAATTAAAGGAATCACGCCCTGACTTTAGTTGCATCTCTCTCTACTACTCAACCAAAAATAAAAAAAGATTCTGGAAAAGAAAAACAACAAATCTCACTTTAAACTTGAGCACCCAATGACTTTTTAGAGCAACTTACCGATTTATTAGCAAGTAAAATTTTGCGATTGCGTACAGCTGGCATGGCATTTTGTTCCCATTTTATGATTATTCAGCAAAGAGTGTGTTGGTGATATTATAGAAGTTTACACCAAAAATAAATACTACAATGGACAAATTAACATGTTGAGTCGTAGAAATCTCGCTCTCTTTAAGGAGATTCAAGCCCTCTATGGTAACAAATTAGTGCAGTAGAAATTCTCTGACTTGTTTCCTCCATGATATAAACAGCCCTATAATTTATCGTATGGTTCGGACCTACTTTGCACACGAAAATTTTTTAGTGTCAAGCGGGTATCACGTGGTGCCCGCTCGTGCATCCGAGCCGTCCATTATGTGTTTGAATGGATCAGATTTGGAAAGAGAAAAAGGAGAGAGAAAGTGTTGGGGTGAGAGGAGAGAGAGTTTTAATTTGAGCCGTCCAAAAGTGTATCGAACGACTCGGATGCGCCGAGCAGTTACCATGTAGGATATACCCGCTCGGCAATGAAAAATCACTCCTCTGCACAAGTAGGAGAACCCAAAGCTCCACAGAAGAACACTTTTACACTTTGCCTAAGACTCTCACGTACATATTAAAAACTCACTGGTTTTGAGAGAACAAATATAGAGGGAAGAATTGAGTATGGAAAAAGTCTAAGTGTTTTGGAAAAGTCTTGGTATTACTCTCGGCTCTTTTGGCTGGGATTGCTTCTCTTATACAAAGTCACTCAGGCAAGCCTTGCACAAGCATCAGAACATGCATACAAGGGCAAAATGTAAAAACGAAAGAAATCAAGCTACATCTCTTCCATTAATAACTAAATCCGCTTGGATAGATAAGCTCCTAATTTTTTTCTAGATTTGCCAGATATACTCCTTCATTCTTCTAGATTTGCTCTTAAATATCCAAACACTCAATTAAATGATGTGATCTCAAGATTAGATATGATAATGCAAGTGGATATCCAATTAAATGCTAAGATAAGAGCCTCCCACATAGATATACGCGTGACTTGTGAAAGTCTAACACCCAAAAATGTACAGAATTTTAATATTAAAATATCCCACAGAGTGTAAAAGGAGGTGATCGTACAGAAACCTCTTTTGGGCGTAACTATAGAGACTTTAGCCTGGCGGCAACTGGCGAGACCCGCGAGGCCCAATCATGATAGGTTCTACCTAGGGGTGTCAAATGGACGGGTATTGGCAAAAATTGGTAAGTTGCAAGTGGGTTGGGTCTTTAATGGGTCATTGACTCATTTAGACCCATTAATTGTAAGTCTAATTACCCATACCCAACCCAACCCATTTATTTAAAAACAAACCCAACCCGCCCATTAGCCCAATTACATACTATATACTAAAATGACTAAAATACATATGTACACTGAAATGACCATATTACCCCTGCTACAAAAATGACTAGATTACCCCTGTACACTTAATTACCATATTGGTCGCTCTTAATTACCGAATCACAACATATCCAAGTCTCTTATTTTTTTGTCTTTATTCAAATATTTTTCGCATTTGCTAGTTTTTTGTTAAATTTTTGAGGATTATTGTTTTGTCATGACGAGAAGAATCTAAAAAGTAAAAAATTACGATCGAAATTCATTTTTTTAAAATAAAGATGAAAAAATTGGCTTATTTTTGTCTTCATTCAAAAAATTTAGGTTTCGATCATAATTTTTTACTTTTTAGATTTCTCTTATCATGTCGAAGCAATAATTCACAAAAAATTAACGAAAAAAAAAAAAAAACGAAAAATTTGGGACTTGTATAAAGTGCTAGGGTTTTCTATATAATAAATTGTTGCGAGATGTATATATCTGCTTTGTTTGTACCCGTAAATTTTCATTCGATCAGAATCAAAACTAGCCCGTTGCGAGATGTATATATCCTTTTTTTTGGTCTTTTTTCAATTTTTTTCGTATTTGATAGTTTTGCGTCAAACTTTTGTGACTTAATGATTCATTTCGTCGAGAAAAATCGAAAAAGTAAAAAATTATGATCGAAACTCATAAATTTTTAAAAAAAGACAAGAATAAGTAATTTTTTTTGTCTTATTGACTTATTTTTGTCTCTATTCAAAAAATTATAAGTTTCAAACAAACTTTTTTACTTTTCCGATTCCTCTCGTTGAAATGAATCAATAAGTCATAAAAGTTTGACGCAAAACAAAAAAATACAAAAAAAAATTGAATAAAAACAAAAAAATAAGTCACTTAATTTTTTAATCTAAACCCTATGCCGGACTACCATGAGAGAAACTTATTCACGGCGGAGCGCAATTTCACCAGTCCATTCGCGCAATCAATGGATGAAATGTGTTTTCAATTTTAACTAGTCAAAATAATTATTACCGGTCACAATTGGTTTTTAATCCGGACCGTTGAAAACATTTTTGGACGTGTGTAATCTGGTAAAGAGACGGGAAAGAGAGAAATTTGGTCACAATTGGTAAAGAGACGGGAAATCTGGTCACAATTGGTGGGTTACTTTCATGACCCATTGGGTCATTTAAGTTGACCCAATTGATATCCAATTAAGACCCAACTAATAATGGGTTAGCTTGGTTTGGACCCATTCTTACCCAACTAACAAATGGGTTGGGTTGGGTCGGGTCGATTTTTTAGTTGATGGGTTTGGATTTGTTAATGGGTCTGGGTTCAATTTGCCACCCCTAGTTCTACTGCCCCCAAGGGCTAGTGGATCAGCTGGACATATAGAAAGGCAAAGTATCAGGGGGCGTCATTTTATCATTACTAAAAAGCGGGTGTCTATTTTTTTTTTAAAGAAATAGATTTGGCTCACTCTGTATCTATTTCACTCTAAACCCGTAAACTTCTCTCACTTGATATAGATTGCCTGACTTAGAACCAACTTTTTAGCCCTCCTCTTTCTTTCCTTGTTACTACACAAGAAACACATGGTTAGTGCCTACCGGCAGGCGCTCTGATGACTAAGTTACGTCCAAAATAGAGAAGGGAAACTGAACTTCATAGTAGAAGAGAGCATACCTTTTTAGGGTTTATCCTTATCACACACACACACACACACACACACACATATATATATATATATATATATATATATATATATATACAGAAAGCTTCTAATGCGAATGTTCGCATCCAAGCAAAGTGCGGACTTCTTTTTCGAGCTGTTGGATCTCATCCAACGGTTGAGATTTTAAAGGAGAGCTCGCGGGTCAAAATCGCCCATGGGTCGGGTAAAATGGTTACCGGGTCAACCGGATCCCACACGCAGATCCTCCTTTTTCTTTTCCACGGCTTCTAGTGGAAGCTTTGCTTCAGAGTTCGAGAGTGAGAGAGAGAGTGTAGTGACCTGTATTTTTGAAAATCGTTTAAAGGTTTTATTAATGTTAGAATATCGAATAAATGTGAAAATTGTTGAATTTATGTGATTTGGATTGAATGTGATAGAAGTTGAAATTTTGGGGTGCAATTGTAATTGACGTGTGTGGTAGTATAAATAGGTGAGAGTGAGTGGTAGAGAATCATTCTCCCACTCACGTCTCTCTCTCGGCTCTCTCTCCCTCCGCCTGACTCTCTCCCTCTCTCTCATTCTCTCTCTCGAAATACGCCTCTAAACTTGAGACCCATGAAAATTACACTTCACTCCACCCTCCGCACGCGATCTTGAGCTCGTATTTCGTTTGGTTTAGCTCGGAGAGGAGTATTTGGTTGATTCAAGGTTTTCGGAGCTAGGGCTTGCTTGACTGAGCTTGGATTTTGTTCATTGACTTTGAGGTAGGGATTTCTCACTTCTATTATATGTTTATGTGTTGATTTCGTGCTTGAATCGTGCCTTAGATAATTAGTTTTGTTGTTGAAATTGTTCTGGTGAAATCTGAAAGTCGTGGACTAAAAACCCAAGTCCTACCGGTAGGAATTTTGGCCCTACTGGTAGAAACGCTGTCCAGTAGAGTCTTTTTTGTGAAAATGTGGTCTCCTACCGGTAGGAAAAAGTCTCCTACCGGTAGGAAATGAAAAATCAGCATTTTTGGTAAAATTTCGGAAGAGCATAACTTTTTCATCCGAACTCCGTTTTGGGCAAATTTTATATCGAAATTCATGTGCCGGAAGTCTACTTTCCAATGGTGGTGGTCTCATCTCCTAATTCTTAACCAATAAGATTTGGTGGCCAAAATAAGATAGATATGTTCGTAGATGTTGGAAAATCCTTTTCCTTAGAATCGTTTGGGTGAGACATGGATGTTCTTAGGTTCTCCTAAGTACTTAATTGAGTGGTTTGATAAGGCTAGTGGTATACTTAATGCTTGGTAGTGGTCGTTGGGTTCCGTATGAGTCGTTTGACACCGAAACGAGGGTTTAGAGAACATAAGAAATATAGGTGGGCAAGGGTTGTATGTGTTGACATGCGATGTGAGAAACAAACACATAGGACACTCCTTTGTGTTAAGCAACGCTAGGCATGGGTATGTGAGACATTTTCCTTATGTTTGATATGTGATACAACATTTGTGTAAATTGTTTGGTTTTTATGAGTTGTAAGGTGAAAATCTATGATCTGTTGCAAGTGAATATCCTTCGGTAAGTGGATGCTTATATGAAGAATGAATGGTGTAATGATTATGTGTTGAATGAAGTTGGATTATCCCTATTACTATTACAGCTACTACCATGTGAATAAGACTTCGTTGTGAGTCCATTATATGTGATTGAGATGAATGGCTGAGTTGTGAGGTGAATTGGAGGAATTGTGGTACGGTGACCTATACTACGTGGTGCGATTTAATTCCTTTAGTGAGGAGGTTTATTTTCTCATGTATTAAAGTTGTTCATGTGGTTTGGATCTTCTCGTAAATCAAGTTTATTTTAGTTTTTATCGGTGAATTATGTTTTCTATGCATAACTCTTCTTCTAGTCTTTTTGCTATGGTTGAGTAGTATATAGGTTTGGTCATGGGGTAAGGTTTACTCTATGACTTAGTGGTTTAAATGGTTTCTCTTAACTTTAGCTTAATTTCTAGTTTTTGAATGAATTAGACCCATGATGTCTAGTTTTGATCATGGAGTTAGTGGCTTCTTTGATCAATGAAGTTTATCGCCATGTGCTAAGAGTTTGATAATCTTACGTGTGCGAACGATTCTTTTTCGTCTCTCACTTGCGTTAAATGAGTTCAATTTGAATCAGAGCTTTGAATTAAGTTATAAGTAGTCTTTAGCTTTTAATTCTTCAAGTGGATTCCGGACGGTTTCAGTTCACTCATGAGTTGGATGAAGGAACCATTTGACGGCTAAGTCGAGGGTAAGTCAATCCCTATGACTCGACCATCTATCGTTTAGTTTAAATTCCAAGTTTAAATATCATCATTCAATTCGAATACCAAAGTTGGCCGCTTGAACGCCGCAACTCTCTACACAACATCTAATCCGAATTCGCTAAAGAAGATTTCTCTGTGGGAATGATTCCGGTCTTACCGGTTATTATGCTTTTAACGACCTAGCTCTACGCTTGGGGTGTGAACCTTTCTAAGCGGTTAGGTTACGACAGAAGCAGTCACTACATAAGAAACACATGGTTAGTGCCTACGCAGGTGCTTTGATGACTAAGTTAGTTCCAAAATAGAGAAGGGAAACTGAACTTAGTAGTAGAAGAGAGCATACCTTATTAGGGTTTATCCTTCTCACACACACACACACACACACACACACACACACACATATATATATATATATACAGAAAGCTTCTAATACGGACGTTTGCATCCAAGCAAAGTGCGGACTTCTTTTTCGAGTTGTTGGATCTCATCCAATGGCTGAGATTTTAAAGGAGAGCTTGCGGGTCAAAATCGCCCATGGGTCGGGTAAAATGGTTACCGGGTCAACCGAATTCCACACGCAGATCCTCCTTTTTCTTTTCCACGCTTCTAGTGGAAACTTTGCTTCAGAGTTCGACCGAGAGAGAGAGAGAGAGAGAGAGAGAGAGAGAGAGATTAAGGACGATTTGAATGACGAAGAAGAGAAGAGCGAGGACGACCGATTAAGGTATCTCTCTCTCTCTCTCTCTCTCTCGTTCGAAATCTGATTAGGATTTTGTCCGATTTGGGTTTTTTCAGTTAACGTGAACAGATCGATCGAAGAAGAGGAACGACTGGAGGGTACTGCACGAAGACGATCGACTGAGAACAAGGTAACTTCTCTTCTCTTCTCTTCTCTTCTCTCCCTCTCTCTCCCTCTCTCTCTCTCTCTCTCGATCTCTGTAATTTTTTTTTTAGAAAATGTAACTGGAAAAAAAATAACAGAGTTGTAAAATACCCATTTGTTGAGGCTTGTTATCTCTTGTTGGATCTTTTTTTTTTTCGGGAATGGATATTTTAGAAGCTCTTTCAATTTGGATCTGTTTTTCTTTTTTTTTTTTTCCAGAAAATGTAACTCGAAAAAAAAAATAAACGGAGTTGTAAAATACCCATTTGTTGAGGCTTGTTATCTCTTTTTGGATCTTCTCTCTCTCGAGATGTCTGTATTTTTTTTTCATAAAATGTAACTCGAAAAAAAAAAAAACAGAGCTGTAAATCAAAAACATAGGCTATAGGATGCCTCTTCATTTTGATATGTAGATGCCTATTCATTTTGATGTCTCATCCCTGGTTTACAACTTTCTTGAAAGGAAATGTGTTGAGATCGATTCCATACTAAATCCTTTGTTGCTAAGATTGTTGTTGATAGCAGCAATACAGTAGCAGCCGCAAGGAAAACAGCAGCAGCAGTCAAAACAAGAAGCCACAAACTGGGTAGCAGCAACCTCAACGTGTTCTACAGATCAACAGTAAAGCTAGCACTACAGCAGTAAGGCTACAACTGAACTCAGAGGCCAAATTTTAAAAACACAAAAGCAACAGTCCCGTAAGCCATAACGCTAAGCCATAACGCTGGTCGTAGACTAACAATAAACCAATACCAGGTACACAGCAGTAACAGTAGCAGAAGAGAAAAAGTAATGCCATAGCAGAAAAGTAATGTAGCAACACAAATGCGCAAATAGCTTAAGGACATGTAGAGTAATAGCATGTAGGTGTTCAAATGTCCTGAACTCTAACAGTCAATCAATCAATGTCTAATGCAGTAGCAGCTGTACAAATTCACTCGGGACTTCATTATCCTGCAACCCGAATAAGTAATAATATCAATAGAAGAAAAAATAGGCAAGAACAACTAAAGAAATACACTTAGATGTACCACAAACACTTACACTCATCGTCAACGTCGTCCTCATCCTCGTCCTCGTCATCTCTTCCAAGTCAAGTAATGAGTATTGTCGATCGCTGCATTTTACTGGAAGTAGAGGAGGACCGAAATAGAAGTGGCACAAGCAACATTGCAAAAGTGGAGGATTGTTTAGTGTCGATCCTTCAAATTGGTGTTTCATGTTCTGCTGAACTTCCAAGTGAGTGAATAGATGCTAGAGATGTTCATATTGAACTAAATAAGATTAGAAATGGATTCCTTGCTGTGACCGGACAATGAATATGAGATGGATGAAAACATTGTTCTTTCTTGATTTTGTATTTGTGACTTAACTTGTTTTTATCGTCTCTCTCTCTCTCTCTCTCTCTCTCTCTCTCTCTCTTCATGTTATGAAAGATAGCACGTGAAGTCGGTCGTCTGTATAATAAATGACATTTATCATATCTTCGTTTGTATCCCTATCAAAGAGTTTCATATCTTTTGTCATACCTTTCTATATGTAATTGACACACGTTATGCAGTGAGACCTTGTGTAATTGGAAAATCTTTGTCACTTGATACGATTATCTAAAATCCATTTAAATTATTCAAAGTGAAACCTTAATATTAGATTACGGGGTACGAAATAAAAATATAAACTAATTCTCCGAGTAGATGAAACTTTTTTTTTTTTTGTTCCAGGAAAGAGAACATACCACATCATTAATAAGGTTTTTCTTGGCACCTTTGGCAAGGTTATAGACAACGACCACAACTGCATAGGAACCTTGGTTACAATAACACAATCAAAATTACAACATATAAAAATCCATGAAAATATGGCGCAATTCAGACTGGGCCAAAGTCACATCCTTAAGCCCAATAACCACTTCAACTAAACTTGCGCAAAACCTCTACTAAACACCCAATGAAGAGCTTGAAGAGCAGCTAAACCTTCAACGATGGAGGCAGAGGAAGCTTTTACTTTGGTAACACCATTATCCTACTAGCATTATCTTCGTCTACCACACTCCAAGCAACAGAACCATCGCAAGTACTTGCAATCGACTCCTCATCCACCACTATTTTGCAAATCGGGGATTCCTTTTGCCTGGTGCATTTGCTAGAGAACAGGAGATAGCAGCAATACAGTAGCAGCTGCAGGGAAAACAGCAACAGCAGTCAAAACAGGAAGCCACAAACTGGGCAGCAGCAATCTCAACATGTTCTACAAATCAACAGTAAAGCTAGCACTACAGCAGTAAGGCTACAACTGAACTCAGAAGCCAAATTAGGTTTAAAAACACAGCAGCAACAGTCCTGTAGGCCATAACACTAAGCCATAACACTGGTCATAAACTGACAATAAACCAATACCAGGTACACAGCAGTAACAGTAGCAGAAGCAAAAAAGTAATGCCATAGCAGAAAAGTAATGCAGCAACACAAATGCCCAAATAGCTTAAGGACAGGTAGAGTAATAGCATGTAGGTGTTCAAATGCCCTGAACTCAAACAGTCAATCAATCAATGTCCAATGTAGCAGCAGCAGCTATACAAATTCACTAGGGACTTCATTATCTTGCAACCCGAATAAGCAATAATATCAATAGAAGAAAAAATAGGCAAGAACAACTAAAGAAATATACTTAGATATACCACAAACACTTACACTCATCGTCAACGTCGTCCTCGTCCTCGTCGTCACTCATCCTAACATCTTGCGAAGAACTAAAAAACAAATACGACTATTAACATTTTAACAGCTAAACAATCAAATTTAGGATGATGTAGAATTAAGAAACAAATACATGTACATGTTGCGAAGTTTTGGACAATTTCTTTTGTCATGTAACTGTCCTGTTAACCCGCAACCATTACAACACGAACTCTTCTTGACCACCTTCTATTTTTCTCCCTTCAATCGCTTACCACAACCCTTTGCCTTAACTTGAAGTGGTTCTTTAAACATATGTTCACGAGGAATACACACTTGGCTAGCACTAGCACTCAATTTCCCACCTTCGCTTCCAAGATTCATTGCACATTGCTTATTCCGAACCGAACACAAAGCATCTTCCAAAAGCTCACTTCCGTCTTCAGTTAATACGCGGCGTCATCAATTACACTAGAAGCAAGTTTGAAGAGCTTATTTCTCCTTTTGAACACAAAAGTGTCACATATTTGTTAGACAGACCCACCCACGTCATTTACAACTGTTTTAATTTTTGCGGATTTAGTCCACCTCGCCAAAATTAACTCATGAGGCAAATCAAGAATCTGCATTCTACTGAAGTAAGCCAACAAATGCCGACATGGAATTCTGTTAAATTCGAACAGCTTACAACTGCAACTTACATGTTTTGATGACTTATTTACCAAAAGATTGCGAACCCCCGCACCACTCACCTTTGCCCTCTCAACAGTTTAGAAACGATAGTGTTCATCCTCATGTGTCATCTTAACCATGTATCCCCCAATTTGAAAGAGTTCATCTTGAAACTTGTGAAATATGGCCAATGTATACAATTCACTCATTGTAGACTCCATGGGAAATGATGTTATCAGTTGTGGCTTCTCATTGAGATCTTTATGATCAAGTCCAATTCATTATACCGTATGTGAGAAAGCCCCCTAGCAAACCGCGTGACAAAGTCATACAATGAATTATTTAACGAAACATACTTATTGAAGAAAGATTGAGAAATCTCAACCCTTTGCATTTTCTGGAAAAAAAAAAAAAAAAAAGATCCAAACCGAGAGAGTAAGATACCTTCAAATGGAGCCCTAATCTGGTGGCCTTTTGTGTTCTCCTTCAAAAGATCGAGAGAGAGTTTTGTGTACTTTGCATTGTAAACTACTAATCGCCCCCCCCGGGTGTCAGACCCCCCCCCTGACACAGCCCTCCTTTCTCTTTTTACCCTCGCCCCCCTCTCTCTCTCTCTCCCTCCCTCCCAGCACTCTCTCTCCTATTTGAATTGTGTGTTATAAAATTTGAAATGTTAATAAATTTTTTTTCACATATTCATTTTTAATAAATTTTATATTTTTGAAATCTACTCAATAAAACCTATCAAACGAGCCTAATATTGATGGTAAAATAATATAAAACGGAAAAATTATATTTTTTACGTAGTTTAAACAGTCTAAAAATGTTGAAAAATGTGTTCCAAATTTTAATATGTTTTTACGTAGTTTAATTATGACCATTTAAGATAAAATGAGCAGAAAACTAAAATCTTTTGACCGGTTCAAACGGATTGAAATTTGGAACACTTAATTTTTTTAACCTTTTTAGACAGTTTATATATTAAAAAATATAGTTAAAAAATTAAGTGTTCCAAATTTCAATCCGCTTGAACCGGTGGAAAGATTTTAGTTTCCTGGTCATTTTATTCTAAATGGCTATAATTAAATTTTGACTTTAGGACTCTCGTTGATAAACCCTAAGAGATATTTGATTCTACGAGGCCAAAAATTCATTATGACCATTTAAGATAAAATGAAAAAAAAAACAAGATCTTTCCACCGATTAAACCGGATTGAAAATCGGAACACTAAAATAATTTTAAAAAAATAAAAAAGGAAAAAAGATACATAGTATAAACATTATTAATTAAATAACAAAAAATAGGTTCTCGATTTTTTTGGAATGAAAAGGTTAAAAAATTAAGGTTGAAAGTTGGAAAAAAATTAATTGCCCTGTTGGTTGAAAGTTGGAATAGTTGGTCCAAAGCTGCTGGAATAGTTGGTCCAAAGCTGCACCAGTTGGCCTTTGAAGATGCAGGTAGTGTTCAAAGCTTGGTTCAAACTCCACATAAGAGCCGGCCCTTTTTGACTAATTTACTTGAGTTAATGAAGTCCTTCTGAACTCACATCATGTTTTTCAAAAATCAACAGAACCTGGGTTGCATGGAGTTAATGAAGAGAAATTATTCTCTCCACTTTACTATACACAGCATTCTCTCTAAAATTAAGTGTACCAAATTTCAATCCGCTTGAATGGGTGAGAAGATTTTATTTTTTTGATCATTTAATTCTAAAGGGTCGTAATTAAATTTTGACTCTAGAGCTCTCGTTGGTCAGTCCTAAGAAAGTTGTAGAACAAATATCTCTTAGGACTGACCAATAAGAGCTCTAGAGTCAAAATTTAATTACGACTCTTTAGAATTAAATAATCAAAAAAATAAAATCTTCTTACCCATTCAAACGGATTGAAATTTGGAACACTTAATTTTTCAACGCGCTGTTTATATATTAAAAAATATAGTTAAAAAATTAAGTGCTCTAAATTTCAATCCGTTTGAATCGATAGAAAGATTTTAGTTTTCTGATCATTTTATCCTAAATGGTCATAATTAAATTTTGATTCTAGAACTCTTGTTGATTAACCCTAAGAAAGTCGTACAACCAAATATCTTAGGACTAACCAACGAGAGTTTTAGAGTCAAAATTTAATTATAACCCTTTACAATTAAATAATCAAAAAAATAAAATTTTCTCACCCGTTCAAACGGATTGAAATTTGGAACACTTAAATTTAGAAAGAAGGCTATGTACAGTGCAGTGGAGAGAAGAACGTGTAAGTGGATTTTTAATGCCTCAAAAGGTGAGACTAACAATTAACCTGCCACAAGACCAATTTTAAACTCACATCATGGTTTTCAGATCAACAGGACCCGGGTTGCATTGAAAGCATTGGTTGAAAGTTGGATCTGCAAAATTTACGACATATTAAAATTTTTAAAATTTCTCTTCATTAACTCCTTCTATATATTCACATTTACTCTCATTCACCACATCCTCAAAATTTTCTCAACTTTCATAATTCATAGAGATTCACACTTACTCTCATTCACCACATCCTCAAAATTTTCTCAACTTTCATTTCACCACAACTGGGAGATTTATCTCCTATTGGGTACATCTTGCATGAATTAAACGAGAAAAATTACATTTACGACTATCTTACAAATGAACACACCAACGAAATCACAGATATTCTTTGGGTTCATCCTAAAAGCCTAGAGCTATCTGTCAATTTTCCGTCTGTGTTGATTATTGATGCGACGTATAAAAGTAATGAGTATCGGATTCCACTCTTGGAAGTTGTGGGTATTACATCCACAATGAAAACTTACTCTCTTATGTTTGCATATTTGAATAATGAGACAAAAGAGCGACTGATATGGGCATTGGATACTTTAAAGAGATGGATGGTTGGAAAAGGGGCAGCGTTGCCATCGGTGGTTGTTTCAGATAGGGATCTGGCACTTCTTGGCGCCTTTGAAATATGTTTCCCCTTCGCATAACATATCCTTTGTATTTGGCACATAAACCAGTGTGTAATGAAGAAGTGCCGCCCTATGCTTGGTACGAGGTGGGACGAGTTTTCCGAGGCATGGCAGTTGCTTATTCATTCATCGACACCGATATCTTTGCAACAGAGGTGGAATGCCATGTGTGAAAAGTTTGAGCAATACTCTAGTGCCATACAATACCTTTGGGATACATGGTTAGGTCCTTACAAAGAGCGATTTGTTGCAGCATATATAAACCAATTTATGCACCTTGGGAGCAATTCAAGCCAAAGGTAACTTTCCTATAGTCATTGTACATTTACTGTCCCGCACTAAAGAATACTTTATGTAACTTTCCTATTTAACACAATGTATTATTAAATTGCAGGGCCGAGTCTGCGCATGCGAGACTCAAACGATACTTGGGAGATACCATGTCCTCGCTTCAAACATCTTTTCAGAAAATAGAAAAGATGTTGAACAGTCAGTTCGGGGATATTCAGGGGTCGTTTCAAAAATCTCTCAACATTCCACGACACATACATCTACATGAAGGCATTTATAGTGAAATCAGAGGTCGCATTTCATTACAGGCAATGAACTTGATCCATAAGCAGGCACAACGCACTGATAACGAAGCCGGCCTTTGCTTTTGTAAGATCAAAAGGACACACGGATTGCCATGCTTTCACGATATTGCACTTTATCGTTCTGTGGACAGACCAATTCCGCTAAATTCTATCCACCCTCACTGGAGTACGTTGTCCATGCACGCCCAGAGGCATACTGATGAGGGAGCACGATCCGATAGGGCAGCTCAGCTTATTGAAAGATTAAATGAAATGGATTCCGACAGTCGAGAGTCTATGATCGATAGGTTTCTCGATATGGCGGATCCATCTCGTTGCACAGTTCGACCTCCAGCATACAACACAGAACACAGAGGTCGACCTACAAGCAGAGATGATCAGAATAGAGGTCGTATACCTTCCTTCATAGTATCCACTTCAGAATCTCAGGCCTCACATATTCCAACATCGCGAAGGCGCAATGGGAGGGATCACCTCATTCAGAAATTTCCTCAGCAGTATCAACGTTATATTTCCCACTGTGTTGACGTTCGAGCCGACGGTCATTGTGGCTTCAGGGCGATAGCCGCGCAAGTCTATGGTTCTGAAGATCAATGGGCTCAAGTACGACATGACCTTATCCAAGAGATTGAACAAAATAAGGTCCTGTACGATCAGCTTTATCCAGAACGTAATTATGTATCCCAGGTGTTACGAAGACTTCGTTACTTTCATCCATCGGCACCAGAGGATCATTGGATGGATTCTATATCATTGGGACTTGTCGTTGCATCAACGTATAACGTTGTACTACACACATTCGATATGATTGCTTCGAGTTGTTTCACTCACTTACCGTTGAGCTCCCATCCAGTTCCATTAGAAATGCGCACACATATAGCTATTGGCCGTGTTAATGGCAATCACTTCGTGCAAGTTTCCCTATACTGTCATTACCCTGTACCACCCATCATCATATGGTGGAGGCCAAATGCATCAAATGAAGCACACGGATGGGCTCATCCTTATGAAGAACGCCTCCAATTGTGGTACGAAGTGATGCAGATAGATCCGCCGGGACGACAACCACAATTTGGCGGAAATATTGACTAAATTTGTGTATTTATTTATGTTCATGTATTGGTTCTATATACTCAATTATAATTCGATTTCAGTTTGCATTATTAACTGTTCAGAGAAATATAAAGTAAATTTATGTGGATTCAACATACATAATTTACTTGAAAACTCAAATATAGAAGTTTCAAAAAATGAAGGGTAAAAAATAAAAATAAAGGGATAATATATTTGGCCCAAAAAAATTATTTAATTTTTCATATTCAATATTAGACTTGTTTAATAGGTTTCGTTGAGTAGATTTCAAATATATAAAATTTATTTAAAAAAAATATGTGATTTCAACATTTTCAGTTTATTTATTAAAAAATATGATTAAAAAATTAAGTATTCCAAATTTCAATCCGTTTAAACCGGTGCAAATATTTTATTATTCTTATCATTTTATCCTAAATAGTCATAGTTAAATTTTGGCTCTAAGGCTCTCGTTGATTAACCCTAAGAGATATTTGATTCTACAACTTTCTTACGGTTAATCGACGAGAGCCCTATAATCAAAATTTAATTATGACCATTTAGGATAAAATGATCAGAAAACTAAAATCTTTCTACTGGTTCAAATGAATTGAAATTTGGAACACTTAATTTTTCAACCTCTTTATATATTTTAAACTACCACAAAAATATAATTTTTCCGTTTTACATTATTTCACCATCAATATTGGGCTCGTTTGATAGGTTTCGTTGAGTAGATTTTAAAAATATAAAATTTATTTTAAAAAAATAGATAAAAAAAAGTTATTAGCATTTATAATTTTATAAAAAAAATAAAATGAGAGAGAGAGAATATGCGGGGGGCTGGGAGAGAGAGAGAGAGAGAGAGAGAGAGAGAGAGAGAAAAAGCATGGGCAAAACCGGAAAGATGTTGGCCCGGTGTCAGACCCCCCCTGACACGGGGCGGGTAATTAACAGCACTCCTTTGCATTACGGGAAAAGAAAAAATTGAGTTGGGGTTTCTGGGGAATATCGAGAGAGAGAGAGAGAGAGAGAGAGAGAGAGAGAGAGAGAAAGGGAGAGCGCTTGGTGGTACCTGGTCTTCGTTCGTCGTCTAGTTCGGTGCTTCGATCTGGTCGAAGTTCGCTCGTCATCTCTGATTTTCTTCTCTCTCTTCGTCCGAGTTGAACGGGTGAGAAATGAGGGATTTTGGGGGTTTTGTTGGATCCGGCTGAGAACCCCGGATCACCCGCGGAGGGTGTAAAACTCGACCCATGGTTCTTTTAACACTCGAGCTCTCCTTTAAAATCCCAACCGTTGGATGAGATCCAATGGCTCAAAAAAGAAATCCAATGGCTCAAAAAAGAAGTCCGCTCTTTGCTTGGATGCGGACGTCCGCATTAGAAGCCTTGTGTGTGTGTGTGTGTGTGTGTGTATATAGGGGAATGCATGCCTTGAGGGCCAAATTCGGAGGGAGGGAGAGAGGGAGAGAGAGAGAGAGAGAGAGAGAGAGAGAGAGAGAGAGAGAGAGAGAGAGAAACCACTCCCAGCCCCGTGTTGGATGACGTCACCAACCACCAACCTCCGCCTATCCAAAGCGCTAGGAGGGAGTTCATGCAGGCGGCATGCCCAGTGGGCCTCATGCCCCATTAGGCTGCTCGGTTACTTGGGCGGCATGCCCAACGGGCAATGGCCTGCCCCAGGCGGCTAGGGGGTCCAACTGCCCAGCCTTAAACGAAAGGCCCCAGCGAGCAGAATGCTCCGCGAGCAGAAAGCCCCGGTGGGCTTGCGGAAGCCCCAACGTATTTTTAGGCGAGATGGTAGAGCCGGCCGCAACAAGGTGAAGTTGAATAGCGTAGTTTGAATGGGTTCGGCCCATGCCAAATATTTAAGTTTATTTATGGGAAAAAAATCGAAATGGTCCTTGTAATTTAGTGTTTGTGTCAACTTGGTTCTGCAGTTTGAATTGGCTCGATTTACACTCTGTAGTTTTCATTTTGTTCTAACTTGGTCCAATTACTAACTACCGTTAGACTCCGTTAACTCTACATACGAATGAGCCCCTTTTCTTAGGTTAAAACCGTAATCTGTCATTCTCTTCTTACCCTAATATACCTCTAAACCAAAACACAGAGCCTCATTGTTTCTTTCTCCATTTTTTTTCACAAATTCCATTCTCCATTTTTCACACTCGGGATTTTACCTTTGACCGAAACGTGTCTCATTCGCCTTCGAGGGAAAGGAGTGAGATGGATTAGGGCCTGAATAAGTGATCCGATTTCTATGGATTGCAACATGATTCTTGAAAAAAAAGGAAAAATGAGGAGTTTTATGTTCTATAAAAGGGGTTCGGATACTTTTGAAAAATGTTTGAATTTCAGAAAATGACGTGGGTTTTATTTTAAAAAGGGACCGAACTTTCATCAAGCTGCCTATATATCTCTGGGTAAAAGAGAATCAGGCCTGGCCATAGTTCGGGCCACAAAAGGAAGTATTTTAGAAAAAGGAACACCGGCAAGAGAACCCGGTTTTTAGAAAAAAAAGTGACTCCGTTTTATTTTTTAGGAAAAGGCTTTAGGTCTGCGAGATTAGAGAAGAAAGGGTTCGGTAATTCACCAGAAAGGGGACCCATTTGTATCTAGGGTTAATGGAGGCTATCGACAGTTAGTAATTGGACCAAATTGAAACAAAATGAAAACTACATAGCGTAAATCGAGCCAGTTCAAATTACAAGAATCAAGTTGACACAAGTACTAAACTAGAGGGACCATTTCAGTTTTTTTCCCTTTATTTATTCAAAAATACTAACAGCAGAGACAATCTGCAGAGAACAACGCAGAGACAAATGCGTTTGGCCCCATTTCGGCTCCCGAAAAAATCTTGAAAAATATCCATAAATTTTTAAATATTATTTTATGGAGCCCTGTAAAAAATCAACTCCAGTGGATATCGATAAGTATTACTTTTGGATTCGTAGAGGCGAAACTGCTTAGTTCGCCCCTACGAATCCAAAAGTAATACTTATCGATATCCACTGGAGTTGATTTTTTACAGGGCTCCATAAAATAATATTTAAAAATTTATGGATATTTTTCTAGATTTTTTCGGAACCCGAAATGGGGCCAAACGCATTTGTCTCTGCGTGGTTCTCTGCGAATTGTCTCTGCGCGTAGCAGAGCTCGGTGGGAAGGGGAACCATTCAGTGGTCCAGTTGAGTACAAAGAGTTGGATTTTGTTGATACACCGTGGGGCCCGCGGGGTGTGGTGTGGGAGCCATGTGTATATGTGATGCCATTTCTTTTTCAAAGAGTTTGTTTTTGAAGAGGAGTTCATAAGGTTTTTCTTGAACACAGCCACTATGGGTATAACGTAGAGGTGGCAAATGAGTGAGTCTGGACGGGTTGAAACGGATCGCAGGTCAAATATGGATCGAATAGTAAACGGGTCGGGTCAAGTTAACTCCAAACTCGTCTGACCTGACCCGTTTTCCTCTTCTTTTCTTTCAACCACCTCCCCATCTCCGTTTCCCCCTTCCTTCTTTTCCTTCTCTACTGTCTTCTCCCGATATGGGCTGAAACATGTTCACATATAGGCAAAACTCCGTGGGGTCGTTCGGCTATATAAGCCAATTGGTTTTTTTTTGCCTTTATTTAATTTTTTTTTTGGTATTTGTACGTTCCATGTCAATTTTTCGCGGATTATTGATTCTATTTAAAGAGAGAAATCGAAAAATTAAAAAAATTATGGTCCAAACTAAAATTTATTTGAATAAAGACAAACATCAACCAAAAGGTCAAATTTTCTGTTTATGCATAGAATACATTAAATTATGGCTCCTTCGATAAGGATTATTCGAATGAACTACTGTAGTTAATGACTAAAAGCCTTTTTGGCTAAATAATCAATTGACTTATTTTTTTGTTTTTATTCAAAAAAATTAACAATTTTTAGTTTCGCTTCAAATTTTTGTCGATTATTGGTTCGACGCTACGAGAGGAATCGAAAAAGTTAAAATTTATGGTCTAAACCTGATTTTTTTGAATAAAGACAAAAAAAATTGGCTTTTTTTGTCTTTATTAAAAAATATGGGTTTCGATCATAATTTTTTATTTTTTAGATTTCTCTCATTATCACGAAGCAATAATTCACAAAAATTGCCAGAAAACTAACAAATGCTGAAAAAAATTAAACAAGGAATTAAGCCAATTGGCTTATTCAACCAAAAAGGCCCTAACTAATAACTATAATGAAAGAAGTCTGAAATAAATTCTTTAAATGTGACCATAATTTTATATAATGTCTGCTCATTAATTTCTAAATTTTCGTGACTATGAAATCCCGTAATTATGCACCAAAACATCCCCGCAAACCTGAAATATAATTGTGATTATTTGATTTGGCCACGTACAGTGGCGTAGCTAGAAATCTATGTGAGTGGGGGCAATTTTTAAACACATTTCAACCAAAAAATTGCTCACTAAGCAACGTTAAAATGTTTGTGCTAAGAATTAAAAAACCTAACATATTTATTAATATAGTAAACTATATATAGAATAAAAAAACAAACGAATTGCTTGAATTGTCTCAGCGTATCAAGTCTAAGAGTAATTCACTATACAATATTTAGCCATATTGCTCCCATTGTCAATAATTGCTAAAGTATAAAACGTATAGCCCACGGTTTAGGCATTTATAAATTTTGGACATTATGCATTAAAGAGTTCCAATTAGTAAGTGACTGCTATTTTTCACATTAGACATCTCATTTCGTCAGTGTAATGACAATGTTCAAAAATGTGAAACAAAAAATTGAGAATGAAAAGATATTCGACATGTCATAGAAAGATTAAAAGTAGATTTATGAAATGCAATTAACTAGACAAAATACAAAATATACATTTTAAAATCTTAAATTAAAAAAAAAATCGAGTGGGGGCGCGTGCCCCCGCTCGTCCCAAGCTGCCTCCGCCACTGGCCACGTACGACATCATCAGCTTGCATCCAACTGTTCGCTCATATGGGTCAGTCCCGGTCTTCTCTAGGTTTTTTCTTTTCAATCCATATTGAACCCACCTCAACCCATGTAACTGTGGGTTAATATGGGTTGTTCAACCCATTATACAATATGGACGGATTGGGTTGGATTAAAAGTGAGCGAATTTGGGCGGATTACAAAATATGGATTAAAATTGCTACCTCTAGTATAACCTTTCCTACAACTGACTGATATCTCTTTCAAAAGTTTGTATGCCAGTACATATTGTATCATTATTGAAATTCCTTTTAAGATGAATTACATTATCTCTTCCATTATTGTGTACATGTTTCATAACCTGGGTCCTATAGTGCGGCAAAATATGTTTAGTTACAAATAATTTATAAAAACGGGTGTAAATTTATATCTATTTACTATATATTATATACTTTTTGTTTTCTAATATCTCACGGATCGGTTCGGATGATCCACGGTTATCAAATGAAAATTTAATTCTAATCCGTATCTCACGGTTTTTTAATTTTCGAATCCGTGTTCCGACCATTAATCTACGAACAAAATACTAAGGTACGAATTTGTTCGGTCCGAATCGATTTCACAATTTA
Source organism: Rhododendron simsii (assembly GCA_014282245.1). Lineage (NCBI taxonomy): Eukaryota > Viridiplantae > Streptophyta > Magnoliopsida > Ericales > Ericaceae > Rhododendron > Rhododendron simsii. The sequence continues at coordinate 34,994,072 of CM024953.1, read as the reverse complement.
CCGGATTTTTTGTGCAGCCCAATAACTGTTGAGAGCGTAGAGCAACTTAGCAATTGATTAGGAAAAGAGTATTGTTAGTGCTACACATTTACTGCAACCCATATACAGCAGCCACGCACAAATCCATTTTGTGCCCATCTCGGGTTCTACAAAGATGATCAGAGCCGCTTATTTTGTTCTTAATATATTGTTTAGGGTCCTTGTAAAAAATTATTTCAATTTGATACTGGTAAGGGAATTTACGAATCAATAAAATCATCCAACTTTGCTTCAGAAATTCAGGCCAAATTCTGAAGCAAAGTTGTATGACTCGTCAGCGCCCTTACTGGTATCGGATTGAGATAATTTTTAATAAGGACCCTAAACAATATATTTTGAACAAAATGAGCGGCTCAGGTCATTTTTGTGAGACCTAAAACGGACGTAAAATGAATCTGTGCACGGTTGCTGTACCCCTAGCATTTCTGTTGTTAGTGGCTCACTTGCAAAAGAGTAGTGATATTTTACGTACAAAATTTATGTATGTAGAGCTAACATATCGTTTTGTGCTAATTTTATAAGAGAAATAATATTAGCACTTTGAAAATTGATGTAGGCACTCCAAAAAATAAATGAAAGTGACTTTGAAGTTACACTGATTTTGGAGTGACTGCATTAATTTTTGAAGTGCCAATATCATTTCTTTTTTATAATTGTTCAGCAAAAAGAGTGTAAAAGGAGACGATAGACTATATAAAGCTCTTTTGGGTGTGAAAGCTCTTTTGGGTGTGACTATATAAAGCTCTTTTGGGTGTGAATATAGAGATTCCAAGCTAGTGGCGGGACCTGAGAGGGTCAATCATAATAACCCTTCTACCGTTTCACCAACGGCTAATGGATTACCGCTGTACTTGTGAAAAGGCAAAGCATGAGGGGAGGTTGGTGGGGTGGGGGGAACGTGGGAGAGGGAGTCAGAGACTTAAAGGAAAATTATTCCATGTCAATTCATTTTCATCACATATATGTTTTTTAGTGCATAAAATGAAACTAATGCTAGCGTGCATCGAATACGAGAATGAAAAAATATTAAATTATATTTTTTGTCTACGGCGTTGTGCTCGTTCGATACATGGGATCGGAAAAGATCAATGTTAATTTTTTATCTATGCATTGAACGGACACAAATGCTCGTATACTCCTATGAAGATGTCTATAAGAAGGAATTGACCCAACTACCTTCCCTCTCCTCATAGTCAAATTCTCCCATGGCGAACGTTCACTTGGTTATGGCGGCCGTTGTGGTGGTGCTTCTTGTTTCTCTCTCCTTTGCTTCTGTTTCTGCTTCTGCCATTGGTACTACCAAACAACAAAAACAACCACTAAGGTTCAGCAAAACGGGGGAGTTCAGGATATTGCAAGTAGCGGATATGCACTATGCGGACGGAAAGACTACTCCGTGTAAGAACGTGTTGCCACAGCAGTCTGCGGGTTGCTCCGACCTCAACACCACTGCCTTCCTCCGCCGCATGATTGTTACCGTCAAACCTCACCTCATCGTTTTCACTGGTACGTCCCCCATCGTCCACAATCCACACCTTTAGCTGATTTAATGTTTACTTCTCTTTTCTACTTCCTTGTGAGAGCGGTGTGGTTGGTAGGTGTGTATGTGACATTCTGTGAAAACCTTGCTTTTATTTGTAGGGCAAAGTACGGATTACCTCCCTGTAATTTAGGCTTTTTGCGCATCACCTCCCTGAGTTTTTGAAATAATCAGTTCACCTCCTTGTGGTTTCAGACTAAAGTGCTATTGTCATGTTTTCCTTCTAATTTTTTTTTTTTTGGGTCAAACGAAATTCCCTTCCAAAGTAATAGAAGGTGTGCTACACAAGCCAATTTTGAGATTTGGAAAGAAAAAAATTATTTAATAAAGTTGAACTTCTATGGAAAACGACACTAATAACCTTATTCTATCTTCCCCGGACAATATCCTCTCTCTCTCTCTCTCTCTCTCTCTCTCTCTCTCTCTCTCTCTCTCTCTCTCTCTCTCTCTCTCTCTCTCTCTCTCTCTCTCTCTCTCTCTCTCTCTCTCTCTCCCCCCCCCGTTTAGAGATTAAATTGTACACCGCCCCACCGTGTACAAGGGTTGAGCGGCACCTCACCCCTTGGCTCATCTAGTGCATTCAATTCCTCTCTTTCCAATCACTTCCTCGTACTCAATTTAGTTTAATTCTTGTAGACTATTTATATATTAAAATTTTAATTGTTTTGATTTTCAATCTTATTAAACTTGTGAGAAGATCGTAATTAAGTTCTCTCTAGAGCTCTCATAGTTAAGTATTGCTCTTTATTTGGGACCCTATGAAGTATAAACTTGATTATAAGAATCCTAGAGACAAAATTTAATTATGACTTTTTAGAATAATATGATAAGAATAATAAGATTATCGCACCGGTTCAAACGGATTAAAAATTGGAGCACTTAAATTTTTAATATATAAATGGTCTAAAAAAATTAAGTGCTCCAATTTTTAATCCGTTAGAATCCGTGTGAAGATCTTATTATTTTAATCATTTTATTTAAAAGGGTCATAATTAAATTTTATCTCTAGGGCTCCCATAATCAAATTCCTGCTCCATAGGGTACTAAATAAAAAACAGATATTTAATTACGAGAGCCGCAATGACAAAATTTAATTATGACCATTAAGAATAAAATGATCAAAATAATAAGATTTTTGCACTGGTTTAAACAGATTGAAAATTGTAGCACTTTAATTTTTTGGACCGTTTATATATTAAAAAATATGGTTGAAAATTGAAGTACTCCAATTTTTAATCCGTTTGAACCGATTCAAAAATCTTATTATTCTTATCATATTATTCGAAATAGTCATAACTAAATTTTGTCTTTAGAGCTCTTATAATCAAGTTTCTGCTTCATAGGGTCCCAAATAAAAAATAAATACTTAATTATGAAAGCTCTTGAGACAACTTAATTACGATCTTTGCACAGGTTTAATAAGATTGAAAATCGAAACAATTAAATTTTTAATCATATTTTTAATATATAAATAGTCTAAAAGAATTAAACTAAATTGAGTATGAGGAAGTGATTGTAAGAAAGGAATTGAACGCACTGGATGAGCCAAATGGCGAGGTGGCATTCATCCATGCCTTTGCCGCTCAACCTTTGTACACGGCGGGGCCGCGTAATGCTGTGTTCTATTCCCTTTTCAAAAATAATTTTTCAAAAATTTTCTCCTAAATTCTCCATATTTTTAACATTTCTCTATATCTCTCTCCACTTATTAGCCTTACCATTTTTCAAAAAGCTTTTCAAATACCAAACCAAACACAGCTAATTATCTCTCCCCTTTATCGTCTCTCACTCTTCCCGTTTATCCCTCCCCTGCTTTTTGGGATCCCCATCTTATATCTCAGTTCCCCTTCTTACATTCTCATCTCTGCTTTACCCAACTATGTTGTTTTGAAGAGAATGAGAGACCCACGATTCTCTTCTCCAACCAAAGCTATCGATTCCCTCCTTCGTCATTGTCATCATGATTCTTTCCATCGCTGATGATGCCGGCTTAAGAACTAGTCTTTCTTTTACAGAATTTGAAAGGGAATTGATATTCGCGCTTCAAGATTTACTGCAGGTGCTCCACCTTTTTGTTTGTATATTGTGATGTTGCTGGCAATATCACAGTGTATAAACAAAATATACACTGATGTTGCTAGCAACATCACAGTATAAAAACAAAAAGGTGGAGCGCCTGCAGTAAATCTTGGAGCTAGCGCGAAAATCAGTTCCCTCAATTTGAAATTTTTCTGAATGATTTTTGTTAGTATTTAGGTGATATTGAAGCATAGTGAAATTGTTTTGGGTTTATTTATGGAATGTCTCTAAATTCCAGTTGGGTTTTGTAAATTGTAACCGATTAAATACTAGAATTGGTTGTATAAGTGTACATGGGTTTCAGCTAGTGTTGAATTCATGAAATGAATACGTATGGGCACCAAGTGTTTGACGTTATTCCTTAAAGGACTTGGATTTCACTTTCGTTCTTGTTTCTGAGGGAGTGATTGTAAAGAAAGGAATTGAATGCACTGGGTGAGCCTAGTGGTGAGGTGGCGTTCATCCATGCCTTTGCCGCCCAACCCTTGTACATGGCGGGGCTGTGTGTACAATTTAATCTCTCCCGGTTATCATTTCTCACTCTTCCCGTTTATCCCTCCCATGCTTTTTGGGATCCTAATCTTATATCTCAGTTCCCCTTCTTACATTCTCATCTCTGCTTTACCTGTAACGAACGCTATGAATGCAAGCTAAGAACGAGAAATTGAAAACTAAAAAAGAAATCACAAAGACACAAGATATACATGGTTCCCCAAGATGGGTACGTCCACGGGCGAGAAGAGAGAGGATTCACTAACCAATGTGAAGAAGAGATACAAAGAGCCGGCTGTAATCCGTAACTCTAGAAAGGCCACAATATGAAAACCCAAAAGATACTTTAGAAGTTCCCCAAAAGCCCTATTTATAATAGGCTACAAAAATGGGAACAACATAATTAACCAATGTGGGACTAAAGAATACAAGGCATTCCCAATAATTCTCCACCTTGACTTGAATTCCACTAAACCAAATCACCAAATATAGCTCTCCCCTTCTAACCTCTCACTCGCCAAATGCCCCCGAAGGGCGATCAACTGCAAATACCAAGCATGCCCAAGCAATGCTTGAACTTGGTAACCGGAACCGGTTTAGTCAATAGATCTGCTAGTTATCTGCCGTACCCACTTTCTTCACCTCAACTTGCTTCTGTGAAATGATATCCCAAACGAAGTGATACCTGACATCTATATGCTTGGTCCTCTCACGATACATCAGATTTTTGGTCAAATGTATAGCACTTTGCGAATCACAAAATACTGAATTCACACCCTGTGCAAGACCAAGCTCATAAAGCAAACCTCTCATCCACAATGCCTCGCTTTAGCAATGGCCATATACTCCGCTTCTGTTGTAGACAGCACGACTGTAGCCTGTAAAGTAGCTTTTCAACTAATGGCACTTCCGAACAGAGTAACGACATAACCTGTCAGAGACCTCCTCTTATCATGGTCACTGGCAAAATCCGAATCAACATAACCAACAGCATGATCACCAGAATTGGCAACCCCAAATAGTAAACCAACACCTGCAGTTCCGCACAAATACTGTAGTATCCATTTCACAGCCTTCCAATGTGCCTTTCCTGGACGCCCCATATAACGACTAATGACACTAACTGCATGTGAAATATCAGGACGAGTACATACCATGGCGTACATAAGGCTCCCAACTATGCACGAATATGGAACCTGAGACATATACTTCTCCTCATCCTCCGACTGTGGTGACAACTCAGCTGAAAGTCGAAAGTGTGCTGCCAAAGGGGTACTGACTGGCTTCGAGTTCTGCATGGCAAAGCGCTCAAGCACTTTACGAACATAAGACTTTTGATTCAAAAATAATTTGTCAGCTACTCGATCTCATTAAATCTCCATATCCAAAATACGTTTTGCCGCACCCAAATCTTTCATCTCAAAGTCACCACCTAACTGTTGTTTCAACCTGTTGATTTCCAAAACACTCTTGGCAGCAATAAGCATATCATCAACATACAACAGTAGATAAACAAATGAACCATTTGGAAGTTTTTGAAAATACACACAACTGTCATATTCATTCCTAGAATATGACTGGCTTATTATAAAAGTATTAAACCGCTTATACCACTGCCTAGGGGATTGTTTGAGGCCATACAGACTTATGAAGTAAACAAACGTGATCCTCCTTACCAGAAACAACAAATCCCTCAGGCTGACGCATATAAATCTATTCCTCAAGCTCGCCATGCAAAAACGCAGTTTTGACATCAAGTTGTTCTAACTCAAGATCATAACATGCAACAATAGCAAGTAAAGTGCGAATGGAACTATGTTTTACAATTGGTGAAAATACCTCATTGTAATCAACACCCTCCTTCTGGCTATATCCTTTCGCCACTAGTCGAGTTTTGAACCGAGCGTCTTCTACCTCTGGAATACATGGTTTGCGCTTGAAGACCCACTTGCATCCAACAATCCTCTTCCCTTTCAGCGGTTCTACTAACTCACATGTCTGATTCTTCTGAAGAGACACAATCTTCTCATTCATAGCAACAGACCACTGTGCAGACTCAATGCTCGGAACAACTTTCGTATAGTTTGATGGCTCCTCATACTCAACGGTCTCAGCAACTGATAAAGTATAGGCCACCATCTCAAAATAAGCCGAATACATTTCAGGAGGCCGAATCTCCCTCCTTGGCCTATCTTTAGCAATAGTGCGTGGTTGCTCAACTAACGCATCAACCTCTGTGTCTAAACTCTTGAACTCCTCTTCAATTGGCTTCTCAATGTGCTTCTTCCCTGAGTCGGAAAATTCACTCAAAAACTCCACCTGCTTTGGAACACTTTGTTCTTGAACTGTGTCATCAACCTGCTTAGACCCTTTAATCGTAGAGTTTTCATCAAAAGTAACATCTTTACTGATCAAAAATTTTGAATCTTCAGGACACCACAATCTGTACCCTTTCACACTTGCCTAATAACCCAAGAAAATACACTTCTTAGCTTGTGGCTCTAACTTACCCTCATTCACATGAGCATAAGGTGGACACCCAAACACACAGCATAGAGTAATCAGCTTGATGACCTGACCATACCTCAAAAGGAGTCGTACACTCAATAGCAGTCGATGGAGACCTGTTCACCAAATAGCATGTCATGGAAACTGCTTCAGCCCAAAATTCTTTGCCCAATCCGGAATTCGACAACATACAACATGCCTTCTCCAAAAGAGTCCTGTTCATCCGTTCAGCCACACCATTCTGCTGAGGGGTTTTTCTCACTGTGTGATACCTCACAATGCCCTCATCACTGCAGAACCTATCAAACTCGTCAAGACAAAACTCCATACCATTGTCAGTTCTCAAACGTTTTATTTTCTTACCAGTCTGATTCTCAATCAAAGTTTTAAACTGTTTGAATGTATTAAAGGCGTCACTCTTATATTTCAACATATACACCCAAACCTTGCGAGAGAAATCATCGATAATACTCATAAAATAACGAAAACCACCTTTAGAAGTTACCTCTGCGGGACCCCAAAGATCTGAGTGAAAATAATCCACTGTGTCTTTGGTGCGATGAACAGCTGTACTGAATTTTACCCTGCACTGCTTACCGTAGACACAATGCTCACAAAAATCCAGTTTCTCAATTTTCTGGCCACATAGCAAACCCTGTTTGCTCAAAACTATCATCCCCCTCTCGCTCATATGCCCAAGGCGCATATGCCACAAACGAGTCAAGTCTGAATCTGAAACCTTAGATAAAGCAATCGTTGCTGCATCACCTAAAACTGTACTGCCGTGGAGTGTATAGAGGTTACCACGCTTCTAACCCTTCATCAGTACCAATGCACCCTTCGAGACTTTTAAAACTTCACGTTCACCGAGGAATTTGCAACCATAAGAATCAAAAGCACCTAAGGATATAAGATTTTTCTTCAAATCTTGAACATGTTGAACCTCAGATAAAGTCCTAACAATACCGTCATGCATTCTAAGCTGAATCGTTCCTGAACCAATAGTTTTATGGGCCATGTTGTTACCCATCAAAACTGTACCACCATTGACCGCCTCATAAGTAGAAAACCACTCTCTATACGGACACATGTGGTATGAACATCCAGAATCTAGAACCCACTCGGTATTAGAGCGAGAATTGCCCTCTGTAACTGATAACACGTTATCTGACTCATCTAAACTTTCAGCAATTCCAGCAATTACTTTACCCCTTTCTGGTCTTCTTTTTCTTTCTCTTTGAGTTTTAAATAGTCACTTTTCCAGTGCCCGGGTTTCTTGCAATAATTGCACTTTCCCTTCTTCTTACCTAATGACCTGGATCTTCCCCTATTATTCGACTCCACCCTTTCTGTTGTTCTTGAAATTCCTTTTTCTCTATCAAATACTCAAAAGCAACGTAATAAAGGAATGAAAAGCAATAACAGATGAACACAAAAATATACATGGAAAACCCCTTAAAGAGGGTAAAAACCACGGGAGGAAATCAAACCACTAAAAGTAATCATTGTGCAGTTACAAACGATCTTAATTAAACAATCGTGAATCCTCACCAACTGACCAAAGATCGATTTGTCGACTCCACGTACACCGCACCAAGTGGTTGATTGCCGCACACCATGAATCCACAAGTCCTCCAATATACGTCCAGAATCCACCGGAAGAAAGTTTCAAGTAGTAGGAACAATGGTTGAAAAAGAACACTTGGAGTTTATGTAGAAAGGTTCATGATCACGAAATCATGTGTAACTCCAAGAGGTCAAAACCAGTCACCATTAGATATTACTCGATATTCAGTGACAAAAGTAAAACCGCTCTAATATTTCCAAGACATTGAAAAGCCAGCCAAACCGCATATAAATAGAATCTGAAGGAAACCTTTGGAATGTTGCTGGTCGGAATGTTGCTGCATTAATTCCATATTGCCAGACAGTCACTTCGTTTTTGCCACCCATGATTTCTACATCTCCTTTTTCTAATACAACACATGCACGAAATCCTCTAAGCCAAATGATTTCCTTCCATACAACACATGCACGAAATCCTCTAAGCCAAATGATTTCCTTCCAAACTAATTCCCTAGACACATTCTCCCTATCAATTATATAATACAATTGATATCCTTTCCATAAAACAGATGCTCTAGAAAATAAGATACAGCTTAATTAACGGGATACAAATCAAACGGGATTTTTGTCATGGGATTTGCCAAAATATGGACCTTACAATTCTTCCCCTAACAAACAAACACTCCGCATGTGCATCACCCTCACCTGACACTTTTTCCTCAATTCTTTCAAACATAGGCTAGCCTTAACATCCTCCATGGATATCGTGTCTTTGCCATACAATAGGGTTCTAACAAACTGCTCATACGAAAGTGGTAAAGAACATAGCAAAATTAGGGCTTGGTCCTCATCCTCAATTTTACTATCAATATTTTTCAGATCCATAATAATACGATTGAACTTGTCTAAATGATCCTTAACAGGTATACCTTCTCGCATACGAAACGTATAAAGACGTTGTTTAAGATATAACCTGTTGGTGAGCGACTTCGTCATATATATGTCTTCTAACTTCAGCCAAATTCCTGCTGCTGAAGTTTCTTCTTCCACCTCGCGAAGAACGTCATCTGCCAGGCTCAACTGAATAGAACTCAGAGCTTTGGCATCCGTATCATCCCAATCTTCCTCTTTGATTCCAAAACTAGTCTTGCCTAACAAAGCCTTGTGCAATCCTTGTTGGGTTAATAGAGCTTTCATCTTTACTCTCCAAAGACTGAAACTGCTGCTCTGCCCATCAAACTTCGCAATCTCGAATTTAGCCGCCATAGCCACAATCGGAAACGAACCCTAGTTTTTGCAACCTAAGGCTCTGATACTAGTTTGTTGTAACGAACGCTATGAATGCAAGCTAAGAACGAAAAATTGAAAACTAAATAAGAAATCACGAAGACACAAGATATACGTGGTTCTCCAAGATGGGTACGCCCACGGACGAGGAGAGAGAGGATTCACTAACCAACGTGAAGAAGAGATACAAAGAACCGGCTGTAATCCGTATCTCTAGAAAGGCCACAATATGAAAGCCCAAAAGATACTTTAGAAGTTCCCCAAAAGGCCTCTTTATAATAGGCTATAAAAACGGGAACAATATAATTAACCAATGTGGGACTAAAGAATACAAGGCATTCCCAACAACTATGTTGTTTCGAAGAGAGTGAGAGACTCACGATTCTCTTCTCCAACAAAGCTGTCGATTTCCTTTGTCGTCATTGTCATCACGATTCTTTCCATCGCTGATGATGTCGGCTTAAGAACTAGTCTTTCTTTTACAGAATTTGAAATTTTTCTGAATGATTTTTGTTAGTATTTAGGTGATATTGAAGCATAGTGAAATTGTTTTGGGTTTATTTATGGAATGTCTCTAAATTCCAGTTGGGTTCTGTAAAGTGTAAGTTGTAACCCATTAAACACCAGAATTGGTTGTATAAGTGTACATGGGTTTCAGCTAGTGTTTGACTTTATTCCTCAAAGGACATGGATTTCACTTTTGTCCTTGTTTCTGCGTTTATGGTCTTATATGGATTGGATAAATTGGCTACAGAAACAAAGAGAACTGTCGGGAGTGCAGAAGGTTGTCGAAGGGTGGTGATTGGGTGAGTGAGAGAGAGAGAGAGAGAGAGAGAGAGAGAGAGAGAGAGGGGGGTGGGTTGCTGGGTGAACTTGGGTTTTCAATTTGTTCTCTCTTGTTTTCCCTCGATCCTGGGTTTTCAATTTGTTCGAAAAATTCTTTGGGCAATTGTGAGAGAAACTGATGTAATAATGGGTAGACTTAATTTCTGCATTGCAGCTCTTGGGGCATTTTTGTCTGACCAATTGCGTGTATGGTGGGTGCTGTCAATCTAGACAAAATTGGGTTCAACTTCACAAAATTGGGTTTCGCCATTGAAGGTGTTGGTGGTGTTTGGTCTAATACCCATTTCTCTCTAAAAAGGACAGAGGGTATTACACTCATTTGAGCAATATTCGTTAACGGTTTTAGCTTGGCACATTAGTCCGAAACCACGAGAAGGTGAACTGGTCATTTCAAAAACTCAAAACTCAGGGAGCTTCTGTTTCCTGGGTATTTCACTGACTCATTCTTTTCATTACATTTTCAAAAAGAGAAAATATATTACATAGTAAATAAAATGTAGGACCAAACTTATGAAAAAAAGTGGTCCTAATCTATACAATGTCTACCATTTCAAACTTATTGCAGTACAATACCAAATTTATAGATATAATAAAAGTTGTCAAGATTAGTGAGCGACTCCAGACGGCTATATCCCAAAGGAATCCCAATATTTCCTTTTGGTTGATTTTGATCCAGCAACAATAAGGATATAATCCGTACTTTGCCCTTATTAGTATTTGAATATGACTTTACTGTTCCGTCAATTTCCTAGAATTGAAAACCAGAAATAGTCATGGTGTTTGTGCAATCGATTTAGTCCAGAGAAGCAAAACTCTAAACCGCACAAATAAGTTGCACACACAGTTTACCCAAACACTCACAAGTGTTCGTAGAAAAATTCATCCCATAAAGGTAGAAACTATCAAAATGAATGGTGATGTGTTGCATATACAGGATTAGAGAAAAATTCTATTTTGCGAAATTTTGATGATGCAGTTAGAGCTTGTCGACAATATGATTTATGGCTTGGATTCGGAAACATGGAGTAACTCATTTCTGATAATTGACATGAATGTATTCTTCACCTATAAACATAACTACATAGGGTTATTGAAGGGGACAACCATCTTGAACTTCAGCGCACATACTTGAAGAAATGTTCCTAATCTTTCGTATGCCTAAGTTTAACGTGTGCTCTCCATTCGGATCTTGCAGGGGACAACATCTATGCATCTGATGCAAAAGATGCAGCATACTCCCTGAATGCTGCATTTTCCCCAGCAGTTTCGTCCAACATCCCTTGGGCTGCTGTTTTGGGAAACCATGACCAAGAATCTACGCTTTCTAGGGCAGGGGTCATGAAACATATTGTTGGTATGAAGCAAACCTTGTCTCAGTTTAACCCTCCTGAGGTTGACAAAATCGATGGTTTCGGGAACTATAATCTGGAAGTCCATGGGGTTGAGGGTTCAGCTTTTGAAAATAAATCAGTTCTCAATCTCTATTTCCTTGACAGTGGTGATTACTCAACGGTTCCCTCCATCGATGGTTATGGCTGGATCAAACCCTCACAACAGCTTTGGTTCCAAAACACGTCCAAGAAGCTTCAGGTAACAACCTCACAGTTGCTTTAATGTTGCTTTATTCAACATATTTAATATTTTGCGTTTTGGGTTACTCAAACTCAATGTTTGGGTGTAATTTGTCGTCAAAGTGTACGCTCAAGGATCAGTATTTTCGTTGTGGTCTAAGCTCAAGGATCTGTATTTCGTTTCGGTATGCAGAAACATTTTGCGACGGCCGAGGAAAAAATTTTGCAAAATGTTTCAAAGTATAAGCTCAAGGATTAGTATTTCGTTTTGGTATGTTGTTTTGATTTGCTAGGTAGAAGAAAGCTCAAGGATCAGTATTTCGTTCCAGTATGCTGTTTTCATTTTGTTTGCGATGCTTCGCAGTCAAACTTAAATAATTGAAACTTTTTCAAGAGAAAACTACTATAATTGTAAAGAAATTTTGAAACTTGGTAGGCGGTCGCCTGGGCTGTTAGTTCTGCCCTCAGTCGTCCCCCCATTCCTCTCTCTGTGACTATGTCCCTCCATCATCATTCTTTGACTTCTTTCATCATGTCCTTATGCAGAGAGCATACAAGAACAAGCCCAAGGCTCAGAAGGCACCTGCCCCAGGGCTCGCATACTTCCACATCCCATTGCCTGAATTCGCAAACTTTGACTCATCGAACTTTACCGGCGTTAAGCAAGACCCCATCAGTTCTGCTTCAGTAAACTCTGGCTTCTTCAAAACGATGGTGGAAGCAGGCGATGTGAAGGCTGTTTTCGTTGGCCACGATCATCTCAATGACTTCTGTGGCGAGCTAACCGGCATTCATCTTTGTTATGCTGGCGGATTTGGGTACCACGCTTACGGAAAGGCTGGGTGGGACAGGAGGGCAAGGGTGGTGGTGGCGTCTTTGGAGAAAACTGAGAAGGGAGGTTGGGGAGGAGTTAAGTCCATCAAAACAAGGAAGCACCTAGATAACCAACTGCTCACTGCTGTTGATGTTCAGGTGCTTTGGAGTCATTAATTAACCTGGATTTGCACTCTTCTAGTAATTAATACGAATAAATCTGGATTTGCATGGCACCCCCTCAATTATCATGGCAACAAATGTCACTTTAAACTTGAGCACCCAATGACTGTTTAGAGCAACTTAACGATTTATTAGCAAAAGAGTAGTAAAATTTTACGATTCCGTAGAGCTGGCATGGCATTTTGTTCTCATTTTATGATTATTCAGCAAAGGGTGTAAAAGGAGGCGATCGGCTACTGAAACCTCTTCTGGGCGTAACTATGGAGACTTCAGCCTAGCGGCGACTGGCGAGACCCGTGAGGGCCAGTCATGGTAGGTTTCTACCGCCCCGCCGAGGACTACTGGATCAGCCGGACATATAGAAAGGCAAAGCATCAGAGGGCGTCCTTTTATCATTACTAAAAAGCGGGTCTCTAATTATTTTTTTTTTTTCTAAAGAAAAAGTTTTGGCGCACTCTGAATCAATTGTATGAAATGATTATCGTAGGCATTTCTGGGATCTCACTTGAGTGTACCATGAGCTTGGCAAGTGAGAGGCCAACAACAATATGAGACCTTCGGTTGGGTACTCGTTTGATCAGTGGGAACTTGATTGTGTAGTGTTCCAAGGATCAATCACACACTCACAATCACGGAGACACGAGATATTTACATGGGTTTCCAAGACCAGGTACATCCACATGGAAATCGGAGAGTTTCACTTTATGAGAAATATAAAAATATTACTACATGGGAGCACCGATCACTCAATTTTTCCCCCATGAATTTGTCCCCATAATTGGAGCAGCTCTACCGGTATGCTATATGTATCCATTGTAAAAGTTCGTTATCAAGTGTTAAAGTGTCTTTTTTATTGTTTTTCCCGGATTCTTACGAGATTAGAGTATAGTTATTACATCATATTGTTCGTCTCGATGAGAGAAATTGTAAAAATATATAAACATGAACCAAAAGTATTAAAAAAAAAATCAAACAAAAACAACGAAAAAGGCGTAAAATGTCTTTTGGGTATTTTCTGTGTTTTATACACTGAAAGTGGCCACAGGAGAAAAGACGAAAAGAGGTGAGGAAATCTGCTGAAAATCGGGCAAGGAGTACAAAACGATATCCTCTACGGCTCTACCTCATCATGAAGTGGCAAAAAATACTCTCTATTTTCACGTGCTTCCACGCTCTAAAATCAAGGGAAAATAGCAAGTGAATGCGTTTGAACCGGATAAGTCCAAAATACCCCCACCACTCTAAACTCATACAGCTCAAACCAAGAGGGAATTTTGGTCAAATAGGACACCCATAGCTAGCTAACTTAACTAGATATCGGTAGCTAGCTACATGATATGATATCGGCAGCTATACAGATTTATTGTTAAATAGATGATTTTTAAGAATAAACGGTTAATATGATTCAGAAAAAGGATCAGAAAATAAATTCCTCTCAATTATGTCGTTATGGATGTCTAATTAACTTAAATGTTTATGAAATTTAAAAAAAAAAACGACGATGAACTCTGATTAAAAGATGATATCTCAAAAAGACTTCATCAAAACACACAACAACTCCGTAGTGCATTTCCTGCATTGCATCATGCAGGAACACATGAATTTCAAGTCTCTCAATACCTTTTCTCACTACACATTCACTTAAAACCCAAGATGAAAGAGTGTTGTGACACCACATGGCAGTCGCTTAGATTAGTGAATTAATAAAAAAGTAAGTATAGGAACACACCTTCTGGATACAACTCCAGCCGACGCTGCATTCGGAATCGAACGATACATGTGAATCCATATATATATATATATAGAGGAATTTTCAAGTGAGGGATCCCTCATTTTAACAAAATGAGGGACTTTTATTTTCCGATCAAATTTTGAAAATCCGAGCCGCTCAATGTGTGCAGAACGTGATTTTAAGGGTACCCGCGAGAAATCGGCAAAAAAAAATGACTGAGAAGGGCTTCATCCGAGCAGTTTTTTTTGAACCGTTCAATGAAAACTGCTCGGATGAAGCCCTTCCCGGTCATTTTTGTTGCTGATTTTTTGTGGGGTCCACTACGGATCTCATATAAATGATTCGAGCCGTTCATCAAATGTAAAATATTTTTTCAAGGGCTCCATTAAAAATCAGCTCAATCCGATACGTATAGGTGCTCAATTCATTCATCTACCTTTTAATTATCTTGAAATTCGAATGAAAAGTTAGATGGTTGTATCAAGTAACTATAGGTATCGGATTGAGCTGTTTTTTGACGAAGAGCCTTGAAAAAAAGTTTTGCATTTAATGAACGGTTCGGATCATTTGAATGGAACCCATAGTGAGCCCCACAAAAAATCTGTGTGCTATATGTGTCGGTTTTCTATGTGTGAATAGCACAGTTGGCATATTGGGAATATGCATTGCTGACTGGTCACGCTAATAAATCATCCGATGGGAAAATTACGGGAAAGAGGAGTGGACTTGGTCATTTTACCAATGCATGGTATGAAGTTTTGAAATCACCACCCTCATGGCATGGCCGAAACTATTTACCAAGACATGGTAAGAGTATACTAGTTTACAATTTTACCCCTGGATATGCATAACTCTTGAAGCCCTAATCCACTCTTTCAGCGTTTCTTTTCTCTCTCTAATAGGTGTTTCCCCAGGGCAACCCCTCTCTCTCCTATCTCTATATCGTTCTCCTCTCTCTCTCTCTCTCTCTCTCTCTCTCTCTCTGCGCGATCACAAATATCCAATCAACTCTCGCTGGAAAGACATAAACCTCTATCGTCAAAAGGTTGGGGCGATTTTCATAGAATATACGGCAATGAACCCTGAATCGTATGTTTTCCTAACTTAGTTGATTAAACTCCATGTAAGCTTTGAAATTTTGATTATTTCTTTATTTGATGGCAGAAGATATAATCCGCTTTGATCGCTAGCTTTTTGTCTGATAAAGCAGTTGAATTTCTTCTCATAATGGTTGTGTATGTATTGTTTTCCCACCTAATTGTTTTATAAAGGTTACATTGTTTTATTAGGGTTTCGTTGTTCATATGGTGCTTGTTAAAAAGAATTGTATTATGAAATTCTTGTCCTTATTAGTGATTTGGAGTCTAACTATTCACTGGTTTTGGGCCCATATGTGGTTGGAAGGAGTAGAGAAAGTTAATTCTGTGAATTAGATGTGTTTACTGCCTAAAAGAACGTTCATTGAACTGTAAATGCTTTCAGAGTAGATTTACTCCTAATTGTTCTTGGGCTTCCATTCTGCACTTCATACGGAATTACTAACAGTGATTAGATAGGATCATCAACAATTCAATTCTGCTTTGGTAGTTGAATTCAGTAGTAAGTAGTAACCAATGATGCTATGGGTTGTGGTTAGGATTCCTTGTCTATTTTGTGCGCGTGTCACCAACCTGTCTTGATTGAATCATGTCTTGCTTGCTTTTGTTGCTATTCATCTAATTTTTGTTATGGATATGGTGAGTACGTGAGTACCTTACATTGTTTATCCGTGTTCATATGTATACTCGGTATGCAAATACAAACAAAGATATATATGCAACCTTTTTCGGAAGCAGGTTTGGGCATATATAATGACGACCTATTCTCGGATATTTTGTTTTCGAGCTTCTGACTTGCATTGCCAAGCTTCACATAGAAACTGGGGGCCATGTCATATGTGTGGACAGGGGTTTGGAACCAAGTATTGCACATTTCAGCTTAATTAGAGATCCTAATTTCATTTGCATGGACACGATTTTGGATCAAAGATTGCACATTGCAGCTTAAGAAGAGATCCTCAATTCGTTGTCGAAAACGAATGTCTTTAAACCCCAGTGAGGTGTTTCTGAGAATTATATCTTGTGCTTTCCTTAAAAATGCCTCCTCTTATGAACGATAAGAAGAAAGCTTTCCTCGTCATTCTGTTAAGATGAATTTAGGATGGCTGGTAGAGCCATTCATTAGCGACTCATTTCTTCTAATACCCGACTGATTAACCTGAGTTTTCTTACTAGTCGCCCGGGTTGGCCTCACTGGAATGGCCAAGGAATAAGGTGGACTAGCTAGCTTTAAATAGAACCATTTCTGGTTCTTGTCTATTTTGGTGTTAATTTCACATATTTATTATGTGTGTGGTGAAACTCTAAAGGTCCCCAATTAGAATTTTTCATCAAGAATTTTCTTTACCATGCTGTCATTGTGAAGAACAATGAGGGGTTCACATGATTGGAGAATATTAGATCAAACAAAAGAAAAATTTTGATTGGAGAATATTTTTCCTTTGACTTTCGTGTTGAAATCTGTTTTTCTTTTCAGTTTGCAAATATAATATGGGGAGAGGAGGGCGAGACTGATGATCATATTGTTCCGTATCCCGAGGGAAATGAAGATAGACCTCCAGGTTTATATGGAGGTCACATAAAAAATGAATGGAATCAAAAAGCTACAAATGCTAAGCCACCTATGCAGAATAAATCTCTTAATAACAATGATTACGCTGGGGATAAACAAGAGGGTGCATTGCGATACGACTCACCGAGGGAACTTCTGCAGGACGATGTAGGATGGAACCATGGCCTGATTTGTCTCTATCACATATCTCCAAAACTCATCAGAATTCCATGGGAACTGAAGTATCTAAGGATTTAACTGAAATCACGGAAATTGATTCCTTTAGGTGTGGTAAGTTAAGAAAGTATCTTTCATTTTGAAGGAAATGGAATCAAAAGAAATCCTACCGTGGTTTTTAGGTTTTGATCTTAATAAGATTCAATTTTTCGACAGAGGCAACGTCTCAACTAGATGGAAGTTCCAGTACTTTTCAGTATTAGCTTGATGATGGGGGGCAAATTGACTTTGTTTGACTATTGCTGGGATAACATTGGAAGCTTTGATGATCTGGATAGAATTTTCAGGTAAGGTACCATCTTGATATCCTAATGTGTCTTCCTCAATGTAAAATTACTTTTTAGATTCTTTGCGCCACCTTGGCATTCTCTAATGATTCAAGATCATTCATCATGTTAAAATACTTGAGAAAAATCAAGGTAGAATGCGAGGCTAGCATAATACTTGCCGCGAAACAAAATGAATATGTAGGATGGTGTAATGCAGGCTTGGTATCTTTTAGTGTAGGCTTCCAGAATAAAATATACTTACATTCTAACGTCCTTTCTTTTATTCCTTACCAATAACACTAGCATAGTACTTCTAGGTCGCTTTTCTATATACCTAAATGTAAATGGCATAGTGTAGGCTAGGTTTTCAGCGAATTCTCCTCTTAAAGCATTACTTTAAACTTAAAGCATAGGTGTATTATCTGGATTGCCTAATCGCTTATTGCTTCTTGTTTTCCCTGCATCACTTTAAATGCTATGATCCTCACACCCACAAACACCGAGATATGGTTGTTGCCGACGCCACTATTTCATGAAACTCTGCTAATTTCTTTTCTGGCTATCACCTGATGATTCCTGCCAAGTTTTAAATATGTGAGGTTCGATTGTGTTGTCAACTGTCATATGCTATTGTAGTGAGATCAAAAGGATGAATAGGAGAGCGTAACACACAATTGGATCTTGTATGACATAATTGACTCATCCCAACAGCCACGGTTAGTGTTATATAATCGAATATTAAAAAAGCACTTGTACCCGAAATTATGCAAAAAACTAGCAAGATAAATTTATTTGAATCATAATTTTGCCTTCAACTTATCTTTCTCCAATGCAGTGATAGATTTGCTTAATCTTTTCTCTGATTTGCTCTTCTGAGGATGTGCATTGCAGCATCTGAACCAATATCCTCACAAGTGTTTATTTTGCAGCGACGATGACCAAATATTTGGGCATGTAAGTCTTGGTAAGGATGATCGGCCTTGGTCATCTTTCAAAGAATCAACATGTACTGCAGAAAAATCTTTTCCGTTATGCAAGGACTCCACAAGCTCGGATCTAGGAACAGCGGGGTGCACGTCTGGCCATTTTAAAATATTAAAATACAAACAGTATATGTACAGGATCAAGACCAGTCTTTCACCCAAGGCTTTGGAAAAATGAGCTTTCTGAGTTCCCATGCTCAAAACAATGTACATGCAAGTGCTCATCAGGTGGACTTTATGGGAGGTAAAAACAAGTTTGTAGCAAAAGAAAAGGTATGGATTGTCAATTTTGTCCTGCAAGTCAATATATTTCCTCTTTCTATTTTCTTGGTGAACTATGTGATGCATACTTGATCTCTAATGTCGCTCTATTTTTAGTCAAATGATTTCAAAAAGTTTGCATTCACCTTTTTTTGGGCTTTCATAGACTGAATTGGAAGGGCATGGAAAGAGAAAATTTGTAGTGGGCCATTAGAGGTAGGGAAAAATACGTCAAGTGTCTTATACTTGTTGTATTTTCCTTAAATTATCTATTTTCCTACCGACTTCCCTTATCTCTCTTCTTCCTCTTTACTAATAGGTTAATAAAGAGGCTGAATCTTTTCACGCTCCTATGTACTTCACCGCCAACTTTTCAATTTTAACCAGTAAAAGATACGTTGTGTTTCAATATTGCTTTGTGTAATAACTGTCAAACTTAATTTGCTCAATTTGTAGGTACCTTTATCTTGCTGACAAGGTAGACATTGAAGATCTTACTGCGGAACAAAGATACTTATATGCAAGTAATGAGCAGTTTTGTAAGGTAATTTTGCATATGTTTAAGTTGTGTATAGATTCTTATAGATCACTTCAAGCTAACAACTATCTATCTTTATTGTATATAACTTCTCTGTTATATTTTTACTTACTAGACTTAATTGCATTTGTTTATTTTTTACTAGGATGAGCATAGATATTGAAGTCCACTTTGCAACTGAACTTGAATGTTACTGTCTCCCTTGCTGAGGTATGTAATGCTCTATTTCGGAGTTCATCTTTTAACTTCCTTATTAGTGGTTTGATTATGCTGTTACTTATCCATTTCCATTCTTTCTGAATTGCAGGTCTAAGAGTTGAAGGGTTGTCAATTCAATGTTGATCATTCTCTAGCACTTGTTATTTTTTAGTAGAAAGCTTTCTTTTAGCTACAAAGAGATGTACATTAGTTTTTTCTTTTTTTTTTTTAATGACTGCATGTATGGAGTTCTTCTCTAAATATTTGGAATTTTCGATGCAATTTATAGTGAAGATGCATTAACATTCTCATTTTTATGATACTGTCTTGTTGATACCAAGGAATGAGTAGTCATTGGGACATTTTTGGTTATTTTTGTATGAGTTTTGTATGAAATGGTATTCAAGTTATCACAACAGTAGTGGTGGGACATTTTTGGTTATTTTTGTATGAGTTTTGTGGCACATGGTGATACCAGCTGATTGTTCTTGGACTATTAGGAAAATCTTCCAATTGAGGGAGTTATGTCAACCTCTTATTCGGTACAAGGTTGGGAATTGTAATTCTATTTTTGCTTGGTTGGATAACTGGCACCCTTTGGGTCCTCTATACAAAAAGTATGGTTCTAGGGTTTGTGCTGATATAGGCCAGTCTCTTTCAGCTAAAGTTTCTTCTTTAATTCATAATGGTGGCTGGAAGTGGCCTAGGGAGAGGAACAGATTTATGAGGGAGATCAAAGACTTCACTCCTGAAGGGTTTCTACCTGATGTGTCTATGGAGGACTCTGTGATATGGATTCCATCCAAGAATGGCATTTTCTCTATGAAGTCTGCATGGAATTCAATTAGGAGCACCCTTCCCACTCAGGAATGGTGTAAGGTTGTGTGGTTCAAAGGGCATGTTCCTAGATGGGCCTTCATTTTGTGGATGACAATGCAAATTCGTTTAAACACGAAGGATAGATTGTCATTGTGGGGAATTGTGTCCGATGCTTCTTGTGGTTTGTGTGATTGTGATATCAAGTTTATTGTATAACGTGCTCTTTATACAATAAACATGTGGTCCATACAAACATAAGGTGTAGTCTTTTAGAAATATAGACTTGGTCTTGATTTTGAAAGAACCATCAACTTTTCATGCTTACCACTTGTCCAAAAAATATGACGTGCTCTTTATACAATAAACATGTGGTTCATACAAACATAGGGTGTAGTCTTTTAACAATATAGACTTGCTCTCAGGTAAATTAAAATTTGGTCATTAAAGATAAAAAGTGTAGTCTTTAGGAACCGTGGACTGTATTTCATGATGGTGTAATAGAAAGTCTTTTGTATCTTTTTAGTTGCCCTTTTTGGCCCATATTTCAACTGGACTATCTGAGGTTCCACCACGATTGTCACTACCGTATTTACCTCATAGTTACAGTAATTGCAACTACTCTCACATTATCAATATGTAAAAAAGACCCATAGTCTATAATTTTAAATCGCAAATCTCCAAAAAAATAAGAAACAAAAAACCCCCACAGATTTGTTCATACAATTGCCAATTCTTTTCAACACCAAAAATCAATAGCAAATACGGAAGCCTAATCGAAGAACTAGAAACAAGATAGTCTTCATACACTAGCCAATTATACCTTCAAATTGCGCCTAGGGTTTCATAATAACCCTTACCCCCTGAAACTCCAATTTTATACAAGAAACATATGGTCCACAAAGACACAAAGTGTAGTCTTTTAGCAATATGAACTTGGTATTTACCTTGAAAGAAGCACCACCTAACTTTTCACACTTATCACTTGCCAAAAAATATGACGTGCTCTTTATATAATAAACATGCGGTCCACATAGACATATAATTTAGCCTTTTGGCAATATGGACTTGGTCTTGATCTTAAAAAAACTACCACCTAACTTTTCACTTATCACTTGCCAAAAAATATGACTTGCTCTTTATACAATAAACATGTGGTCCAGACAGACAAAGAGTGTAGTCTTTTGACAATATGGACTTGGTCTTGGTTTTGAAGGAACCACCACCTAACTTTTCACACTTGTCACTTTCCAAAAAATATGACGTGCTCTTTATACAATAAACATGTGGTCTACACAGACATAAAGTGTAGTCTTTGGGCAATATGGACTTGGTCATGGTCTTGAAAGAACTACCACCTAATTTTTCATTTCTCACTTGCCAAAAAATATGACTTACTCTTTATACAATAAACATGTGGTCCAAGACCAAGTCCATATTGCCGAAAGACTATACTCTTTGTCTGTCTGAACCACATGTTTATTGTATAAAGAGCAAATCATATTTTTTGGCAAGTAATAAATGAAAAATTAGGGGTAGTTCTTTCAAGACCATGACCAAGTCCATATTGCCCAAAGACTACACTCTATGTCTGTGTGGACCACATATTTATTAGATAAAGAGTACGTCATATTTTTTAAAAAGTGATAAGTGTGAAAAGTTAGGTGGTGGTTCCTTCAAAACCAAGACCAAGACCAAGTCCGTATTGCCGAAAGACTACATTCTTTGTTTGTGAACCACATGTTTATTGTATAAAGAGCACGTCATATTTTTTGGGAAGTGATAAGTATGAAAAGTTAGGTGGTGATTCCTTTAAGATCAGGACCAAGTCCATATTGCCGAAAGACTGCACTCTATGTTTGTGTGGACTACATGTTTATTGTATAAATAGCAAGTCATATTTTTTGGTAAGTGATAAGTGTGAAAAGTTAAGTGGTGGTTCTTTCGGGAGCGAAAGTGGTATCATGAATAGTTACATCGACTTCCCCTTTAGTTCGCCAATATCTTGTTTATATCATCTGTGTATATGTTGTTGGAGAAATGGTGCGTAAAACCGAGTCTAGTTCGCCAATATCTTGTATATGTTGTATAGCAAGTCATATTTTTTGGTAAGTGATAAGTGTGAAAAGATATACGAGTCTAGTTTCATAATCAAGAAATGGTGCGTAAAACCGATACCCGAGCTGGGAGATATGTCCGTTTTTCCAACACGTGTCTGTGCTGCCAGCACAGACGCGAACCAGACACCAGTTCAGTTCATGATTTTTATCTTTTTCCACACTTCTCAGAAAATTCTGAAATTTTTACAGCATAAACTACACTCAGAGGCATATACAGTAAAATTATCAAAAAAATAACATGATCGGCACGTCGATGAGAAAAATTCGTCAAAACAGGACAGGTTATCATTATGCATAGCAGATTTCAAAATTCCATAGCAAGTCGAGTTCTTGACGGTTTTCAACGATTCCAGCGGCTATAAAACGAGATGAGAGTGTTCTTTAAATATCAAGAAGGAAACAAAATCCAATTCACAGTTTAAGAACGACAAATCAACGAAAAATGGAACCCTAGTAACCTGTCCCAAAATCTGCTGTATACACAGAAATCAGCAAAAGAAACTAACAATTACGTACTGAATTGGATGTTTCAATCCTCCCTGTCGTTCTTCTTCTTCTTTTTTCCACCGTCTCTCTCTCTCTCTCTCTCTCTCTCTCTCTCTCTCTTCTCTAACGTAGAATACAGAACACCTACTAGGTTTCTTTTTTTTCCCTTCCCCTTTAATGACTCACACACACATGGCACACATGGTCAATACCTTTAAAAAAATGCACTTTACCCCTTTAAGTTATTAAATATAACTTTAAAGCACCTCAAAGATAAAAGGATGTTACATACAAGAAGTCCTAAACTCTACAAGATGTTACTTTCAACCATTATCAAACACCTCCTCCCATTAGGATCCACAAGAAGTCCTACTTATTATTTAACTGGTGAAGTTGGAAACAAGAAACAAGAACAGAAGAGGAAAAAAAGGATGCAAACAAATATATTCATAGGAAATTCTATCCACATATTATTGGGAAGAGAAGAATTTCAGCAAGCTGGAGCACAACAGATACCCCATAAATTGATACAATACCTGCAGTACAGTCAACACTATATCTTGATTAGCTTCCTTCTCCTGAAGCCACCCACCCGGAGCTTCAAAGGCAAGAGAAAAATGAGTTTTCTGGCCATACAGGAATACGAGAGAACAATTTTAGAAAGTCATAATTAGCAAATCCATACAAACACAAGTACCAAAGAATTGATTTTAAGTTCAAGTATGAAGGAGCGGACGCTAAGGCATAGTTGGTATCGTTAATAACCTACTAAGAATTGTTAAGGGCAACATGAACATTTCCCATACCTTCTTCCATCATTGCTACATTAATATATGTGGCAGCAGAATTTGGACGAGAAGGTCCGCATGTAAGATGCAAAAGATACAATGCACGATTTACATACCTAGCACAGCAAACAAAAACATAAGATTTGAATGTCATCTTGATACCATTGAACACCAGTAATAAGAATTCTTCTTAGTGTACTTACAACTACAGGGTATGGAAGAACCATTGTCAGTTAATTGAAGTTCAGGAATGTATTTGCAAACATACGTGCTAGCAATGGACAATGGTATATGCAGGTGGTGTGTTCTAGATCTCAAGACACTCAACAATTAGAACAACAAACTATTTTGCTTGTTCAATATAATAAGGAATCTACTAATCTAAAACAACCAGAAAGTTCCCAAGACACTGCATGCACCTCCATGAAAGAATCCAAACAATTGAAGTCATGACACGGTGCACTGAATGCTATACAACTCATTAGGTAAGCCTATATTGCATCAAACAGAGGAAATGAGACATTTCAATCAGCACTACATCAAGTCCTAAGAATGCCCACTTACACCCTACTAGTGTATCTGGATAGCAGGACACCGCTGAACACGTTGACAAACTAGCATTTTTGTCCAAACGACCGTCAAATTCACATCTCAAATTGTCTAGTGAGTTAAGTGAAAATTTTTTTGCTCAACAAACAAATTATAGTAGCCAGTGTGAGGGAGTGCATGTCTCAACCAAACTGTGGAATTGCAAATGTGTATAACTCAATTCCGCTTCCACAAGTTATCGAATCAAGCTTCACTTGCCCTTATTCCTTGGTCAAAAGAAAAAAGAAAAAAAAAGACGAGAAAAGAACTAAGAAGAAAAAAGACAAGGAGCCATCCAAAAAAATGTTCGGGCGGAAATAAACTTACTTTCTAGATTCTCAAACAAAATGAAGAACTTTACCAACGAACCACTTGTCTTTCTGAGAATCATCTGTCACCCTAGCTGCTACCTGAAAAATACAGTAGATCTAAAAAACACAATGCAATGGAGTCCAGGAAAATAAGTTACACTGAGACAGCCAGGACCTGGCTTGGCGGTGATTAAATGCCGTTGAACGTTAAACCTATATAAAACCATATGTGAGAATGGGGTTAGCTGGTTAAACACAGAGGAGAGGACCCGGCTTGGCTAATTCCAACAGACTGTGCACCGATGAACAATAAGAAGATGCCTTATATGCAAAAGAAACGCAAGTTAAAATTCAGGGCTTGGAACCGAGGGGTCGTTTACAATTAAAAGACAGAAAGACACCGAAAGTCATCACAAACATTTAGTGTAAACGGATTCGTGGTTCCAAGAGTTTTTGCCAATTCATGCAAGATGTGTGGAATAGCAGCTAATAATAGACACTTGTCAAACTGGAGAAAATTTGCAGCCAATGATGTATGTTTCTCGCGTGAGTAATGACTAAAACTTTGAGATCACGAACAAATATGTTCAGTTTCTCGTGTAAGCAATCATACTATTATGTCATCGTGACTTAAACCTGGGTATGGCATATCTCCTATTACCTCTCAATTCAAGTAACAAACTATTAATTTTTTGGTCTTTAATCCCACTTCGAATTCGTAGATTTTGGATGTCTGTGAAGTCCAACAAGTACTCCAAAGACAAGTTCAAGTGTAGCCAAGAGAACATTTAAGTCTACCCTGGTTACTTCTTGTTTCACTTGCTTCACAGAGGAAAGTCTAATTAGCCCCATTTTCATGTTAAAAAAGATACAATAACATCTCCAACTCTCCTTAATTCCAACAGATAGAGTGAGAGAGGTCTTGATCAAACCTTATTGCATACCAGAATAGCAAAATAAATCATCTGTCAGAGGGGACCAAAAAGGAAACCAAATGATTCTATGAGAAAAGAAACTAGTCAGATACATAAGAGGGGGCACTGCGCTGACAGTACCAACAACTGTCTTTAATTTCCAGAATATTATATGACAAAAAATTTAGTAATAACGAAAAGCGACAACCATTAGCTTGCTAGGCTGTCAATAAGAACAAACATACATCAATAATGATAAGAAATCAATCACAATCGCACTTAGCTAGCTTGCTAGGCTCATTAGATGGGTATTTGGGATGGTATGAGATGCATTTATCCAGCCAAAGAAAAAATAAAAGAAACTAAGGATGAATAATTTACTATCAAACACAAAGAAAAAGAAAACTAAAATCTTACAAAGCTTAACAATTCGACATGTCAACAAATTCCATGTACTTGTAACAAATTCAGTTAGTATCTGGATCTATGGAATCGATTCTGCAAGTATCTGGAGCTACCATATCTTCTATACGATTAATATGGCACCAATGAATTGAGACGCAAAAAAAAAAAAAGCCGAACTACAGAACTACGGTTTATAAAAAGGAGAAGAGGGCCGGTTACCAATTTTTTGGCTGAGAAGTCGTAACCTCACAACCCTGGTAAAGGAAAAAAGAAAACTCCTAGGAAACAAGTACATCTTACAGTTAATTCTAGAACTGCCAAATCAAACTTCACAACTTAACAAGCAGATGTGCACTTTTTACATACATAGGCACTTAGTTTCTCAGCCCAAGATTGTACCCAAGCAGCATTGCGCTACATGCCAGGTTCTTCCAAGAGCTCCTTCTCGATCAATGTGATCAGTATATCATTCATTATGGTGCGCTTTCGTTTTCTTTGTTGCTTCTGTTCACATATAACAGCTTCGACCTTTTCATCCACTTTAAGTCCTTCAAAGCCATGGGGATTGGAATTTCATTCAAGCATATTATCAAACACTGTATGGGCAATATGTTACTTTCAACCATTAGCAATAATATTTTGTGGTTGTGCGAACTGATACGTTCATTCAAAATCAGATGAGTGCTTATCTTTTGCATATTAAACTGTGGGATAAATACAAACCAAGATGCAGATAACTCCATGCAGAGAGATAGAGAGCACCAGTTGAAAAAAGAGAGATACAGACACACACATACAATAAGGGACAAAATGAGAAAAAAATAATCCAATGAACAAAACTAATTTAAGAGAACAATCCAAGCTTAGCAACAAATAACCACAAATCTAAGTTTCTGATGCGATTGAAGAGAACAAAAGTGCGCTTTTGTTGAAAAGTCAATCCCCAAATTATAGCGTTGAACTAAATTGAGAATAAAGGACCAAATCTGGACCAATTTTTGTTATTAATATCAAAAACAGGGGTGGCCAAACCCATTGAGACACCAAAATGAATTGTAGCAGTATTAAAACTACAAAGCAACCCTAAAATTTATAAACTACTAAGGATCGTGAGCCCTCCATTCCAAGACACAGTCAAATAAACCCTAGACTACATAACCATCAAGGTAAAGATGATTTCTCACCTAAATGCGAAGACGACGGAGGCGGAGTGCGGCGTCTGATAAGAATCGGTGGATGAAACTCAATTTCTAGGAGAAAAGCCGCTTGTTTCGACTGATGAAAAGCAAGTATGAGAAGCTTGAGAACTGGTCGGGAAAAGAACAAAAGGCAAGTAAGGAAAATTGATTGGAAAATTTGGGGGCAAATTGAGCGCCCATTTTTTCACCAGGGCAAATTGAGAACGATGAAGTAAGGAGATTAGCAATGAAACAAAAGTTAAAGGAGAAATAGAGAACAAAGGAACAAATAACAAACCTGCTATTCACGATTTCATGATTAAAACCCTAGAACACCAGAAGACTGATCCATTACCTGCAAAACCAGTTCGCACGAAAACCCTCGAATACCAGATGAACGATCCATTTAGCTGCAAAATCTTGGTTTAACTAAAACCCTAGGAGGCAAGTCTCGCAAGGATGGGGAGCATGGAGGATAAGCAAGGGAGGAGCAAACCCCTGGACAGAGGAAACGGAGATATGTTCGAGAGGAGGAAGAGAAGACCAGAAAAGGGGTTCGGGGGACATGAATCAGAACTACGTTTTTGATATAAGGGCAAAACGGTCCTGCCCAGATATCTTTACCTTGTATTGGTGATTAAGATGGGAGCTACCATGTACCTGTGATTTCTAAACTTGGTACCATGTATTGGTGATTAATCCCTGTCAACTCCACTGTCCGGTAATTTTCCCTCACGATAAGAAGCCAATGCAGATAAAATGTCACTGTTGTAGAATTGGATTCTACCTTCTCCGTACAACCCCATTTATGATTAGATCTGGGTCGGTGTATTTGCACTTGATTCTGTCCAATAAAACGAAGAAGAAGAAGAAGAGGAAGGAATTGCCTCAACCATCTTCCCACTAATCAGACCTCTGGTTCCCCCATGGCCAATTTGCATTTGGTTGTGGCGCCATTTGTGGTAGTGCTCCTTGTTTCTCTCTCTGCTTCTGCTTTTGAAGAACAAGGACAATCGCTGAGGTTCAGCGAAAAGGGGGAATTCAGGATATTGCAGGTAGCGGACATGCACTACGGGGACGGAAAGACCACGCCGTGTGAGGACGTGTTGCCGCAACAAGTTGCGGGTTGCTCCGACCTCAACACCACCGCCTTCCTCCGCCGCATGATTGCTGCCGTCAACCCTCACCTCATCATTTTCACTGGTACCCTCATCCCCCGCACCTTGAACTGGTTTAACTGCTTACTTCTCTTTTTTATTGCTTCACAAATTTGTGAAACCCTGTTTTTTACAGTATTTGTGTGTATGATCCTGTTATTGTTGGTTCAGTTTCGTAGAATTGACGAACAGATCGAATTAGTCATGGTGTTAGTGCAATCCTTTATGTGTAACAAGGAAAACTCTAAACCCGCACAAAAAAGTTGCACACACACATTTGAGTATTTTTTGCCGGTACACACTTACTTTTAGAACAATTGGCCAAAATACATGTTTTCCCAAACGTATTTTAAAAGCACATCCTATATGTGCTACCTACGTGCGTAGACATCTGGCACTGACCAAACGCCAGTTGTACGTGCCAGCATGTACTAGCGCATACCGCATCTGCACTACCTTTGACCGATAACGCACACCCTATATGCATTATGTTTGTTCTATGTATAATCATATCCTTATGTTGAGTCATTGAAATTTTTAACGAAACAGATCAAAGATTTCCTTCAGAAAAAAGACTAGAAAAGGGAGAGCGTTCTCGTAGAGGTGTCAATGTTGACCAATCGAACATCCGTTTTTTTGGACCATTAAGAGTGGAGAGAGTTCTCACAGTAAACGGAGTTGTTGAATGACCGATGGAATATAATAGAGGATTACTGAGCCCGCACATAGGCGGGACACTTGCACCTGATCCCCCACCTGTTGATCAAGTTAACAACTCTCATTTTCGACTACGAAGAGAGATTGGTGGAGGGGACAATGATGCCAGACCACCTGTACCTTTCCTCATGGACTCTACCTTGCCCAGTTGAAAGACACGAGTCGTCATGATTTGCCCGTAGAGCATATGAGGGGGTACTACGGGGTGATGTCGGGCAATGCATTTCATGTGTGGTTGAGAATTTGTATGCAACCAACAGCGGGGGTGGATTTACGTGGTGACCAACGGTTCCTCCTGACCATTGGACCATAGCCTTGGTCTGTACGACAGGCAAGGTAAACAAAATTTCATCGTGCCAACGTTACGGTACGATCTGACTAAATGGTCATATGCGTGTGGCTCAAACACGACTTGGTCTTTTTTTTATAGGAAATCTTCGATCCATTTCGTTAAAAAATTCAATGACTCAACATAAGTAGATGGTTATATATAGAACAAACATAACGCATATAGGGTGTATGTTGTCGGTTAAAGGTAGCGCATATATGGGGTATGGGCTTTAAGTAAATGTTGGCACGTGCAGCTTGCGTTTGGTCAGTGTCGTGCCAAATGTCTACGGACGTAGGTAGCGGCGAGCGCATATAGGATGCGTGTTACTTTTAAAATATGTTTGGAAAAAGATATATTTTGGCCAATTGTTCTAAAAACAAGTGTATATCAGCAAAAAAATCTTGTAGTGTGTGTGCCCTCACACTCCAATTTTGAGTATTTGTGCAAATGTTTGTAGCAAGATTCATCCTAGAAACTATCGAAACGAATGGTGATGTAGGTTCAATTCTTCTTGCCAGCAACTCTTGGAGCCACCCCACCCACGTGTAAGCATGGAAAGGGCTGCAGGAGGGGATGTGGGAATTAGTCCAAGGTGCGTGCAAGCTTGCCTAGGACATCCTGCATTGCCGGAAAAAAAAGAAAGAAGAGAAATGAATGGTGATGGAATTACCGCACAAGATTAAAGAAAGAATCTATTTTGTAAATTTTGATGCAATTGGAGCTAGTCAACGACATGATTTATGGCTTGAATTTGGAATGTGGAGTAACTTAGTTCCTATAACTAGATGTTATGACTGTATTCTTCGCCTATAAACAAGGAAGATGAAGCCCATTAGGGATTTGTGTGTCGATGTAGGCACAATTTATCAGACCATGTTAATTCCTTTGTGATGTTGCTTTTGTACTTTTCCTATCTGTTTTTTTCTATATAAAATTCTGCTTTAATGCATTGTCTTCAAGAGAAGCTTCCATCTAAGTTCTAAGAACCACATACACGTCATTTTCCTAAAAATTAGGTCACGGACACATCAGGTACGCATTGCCATACATATCATAATAATATGTTGTTAATGCATTTAATAAATGAAAATACTATTTCTATCTAACTGGAATTAATTTGGGTGGACTTAGGGACTATTGAAATAGGATTAGTGTCATGAACTATGAAGCACCGACACTTCTAAAAGTCGAAGAACCACAGTGTTAGGACATGGGGACACGGGGACACCGCGGAGATACGTATGGGACACGCCACGTGGCGTGTCCCGTATTTTAATATTAAATTTTGAGGGGGACACCGTTGGGGACACCGCAGGGGCCAAACTGTAATTTTTTTAAAATTTTGGGGGTCAAATTGTAATTTTTGAAAAAATTAGGGGTCAAATTGTAATTTTTTAAAAAAAATTGGGCCCAAATTATAATTTTTTTAAAATTTCTAGGTGTTAAAAGTATAGTCATTTATTTATTTATTTATATATATAAATATACACGTGGCGTGTCTCCCGCCGTGTCCGCATCCGTGTCCCCATTTTTTTAGAATTTCCGTGTCCCGGTGTCGGTTTCGGTGTCCGTGTCCGTGTCCGTGTCGGTGCATCATAGGTCATGAAGATATAGTAATCATCATCATTGGATAAGAGATTTAAAAACTGCCAATAGATTGCAATTTGGACCATTCTTGAACATTTAAAACATCTTGACGTTATAAGTGTACTCAGTGTGTCCACAAAATATTGGACTAGCATATATGAGCGTCGACATAGATACGAGGCAAGTTGATGTGTTTATGCTTCTTAGTCAAGGACTCAAGGTTCATTAAGAAATTTTAGGAACATGTTATTCACAAGTTTTTTGGTTTGGAAAGGAAGAAAAAGTGAAAACCAAATGTGCATGGGTTAGTGTTGATTGGTTCATGGTGTCTACTTGCTAAAGCCTGTTATATTCACGTGGTTAACATCCCTCAACAGACTGTCTGATTCCCAATCCATAACAGTAAGGGCAATTTTTTTGCCACCCACCCTTTGAAATAGTCACATTTGCAGTTGCCAAACAGATGAGGATCCTAACATTCACAGTGTCTACTGACTACGGTCTTGGACAGTGAGGTTCTTAATATCTACTCTTCTGTGGTTTACTTCTAAATTTGATGTGACACAACAAAAAGAAATTAAAAAAAGGCCACAATTGTTTTATTCAAAGTTTCTCGGCAGACCTCTATTAATTTTGTCTCTCCTTCTTCGTCATCTATCTCTAAGTTAATTTATGTAGTCTTTTCTTCTTCTTCTTTTCTATTGTTCCTTCCACCTTTCGTTTATGCCTTACATTTATTAAAACTGGCATGCCTTATGCTATTTAAGCTAAGACCCAGGAATTGTTGAATCATTTGGCTTATATACTTGAAGAATGTTGCTACTCTTGAGCTTTCTATGAGCCCAAGTTTAATGCATGCTCTCCATTGGGTTATTGCAGGGGACAACATCTTTGGATTTGATGCAACAGATGCAGCATCCTCCATGAATGCTGCATTTTCCCCCGCAATTTCGTCCAACATCCCCTGGGCTGCTGTTCTGGGAAACCATGACCAAGAATCTACGCTTTCTAGGGCAGGGGTGATGAAACATATTGTTGGAATGAAACACAGCTTGTCTCAGTTTAATCCTGCTGAGGTTGAAGATATTGATGGTTTTGGGAACTATAATCTTGAAGTCCATGGGGTTGAGGGTTCAGCTTTCGAAAATAAATCAGTACTCAATCTCTATTTCCTTGATAGTGGTGATTACTCCACAGTACCCTTCATCCCTGGTTATGGCTGGATCAAACCTTCACAGCAGTTCTGGTTCGAAAACACATCCAAGAAGCTTCAGGTATCAACCTCACAGTTGCTTTAATGTTGCTCTATTCAACATATTTTGCACATTTGGGTTACTCAAAGTTCAGGGGTAATTTGTACTTAAACTGTAAGCTCAAGGAACTGTATTTCATTTGGTATGCTGTGTTGGTTAGCTGGCTAGGTAGAGGAAACACTTTGCATCTTTTCAGTAACATTTTGAAAATGTAGCCGGAACATGATGAAAATGTCAAAAGAATTTGGTAGTGTATCTGCATGTCATTATTGGACATTTGTCGGTGTCAAATAAATCAATGTTTGGGCATGTTTCATAGAATTTGAACACGTAGGGTGCATTTCGATATGTATTGGTGGAAAGTGGAAACATTGGAGTTTCGGGGGATTCAACTGATTTTTAGTTACATTTTGGCAGTTTCGATAGAAACAGAGCGTCTGTTTTGATGGAAACAGAGCGAAATTTGTTCCTTGGTTTTAATCTAGTTTTTAGTCTTGTTCTTCCAAAGTATGATTGCATCATCCCAGAATATGCACTCCCAAAAGTGCTCTCTCTCTCTCTCTCTCTCTCTCTCTCTCTCTCTCTCTCTCTCTCCAAGGACGGATGCAAGATTTTAATTACATATGTAAGGTAACCAAAAACAATTTTGTAGATATTTTTGATCAACGAATACAAATTGGAAAATGTAGACGTACACAATTAAGAAAATTTAGACATATACAATTGTAAATGCATACAATCTTGTATGACCTCACTTGTTTCAAAACTTAAATATTAAATTTAGTATTTGATATTCTTATAGATGCATATAATCTTACGAGGACGATTACTGAACTTCTCAAATTCTTTGATGGGCAGGTGTTAGGATTTCTTTAAAAAGATGTTGCACAATAGAACTTAAATAATTTGAACTCTTTTAAGAGAAAACTACTACGAGTCTAAACTCCTTCATTGTAGGCGTCATGATGCTACAATGGATCTAGCTTATTGTGCAGAATTATTCCACGAAACTTCAAAGTTACTATGTCCCTCCATCATCATTCTTTGACTTCTTTTACGATATCCGTGATGCAGAGAACATACATGAACATGCCCGAGGCTCAAAAGGCACCTGCACCAGGGCTCGCATACTTCCACATTCCATTGCCTGAATTCGCAAGCTTTGACTCTTCAAACTTTACCGGTGTTAAGCAAGAAAGCATTAGCTCTGCTTCAGTAAACTCTGGCTTCTTCACAACAATGGTGGAAGCAGGTGACGTGAAGGCCGTTTTCATTGGCCATGATCATGTCAATGATTTCTGTGGTGAGCTAATTGGCATTCATCTTTGTTATGCTGGCGGCTTTGGGTACCATGCTTACGGGAAGGCTGGGTGGGACAGGAGGGCAAGGGTGGTGGTAGCATCTTTGGAGAAAACTGAGAATGGAGGTTGGGGAGCAGTCAAGTCCATCAAAACAAGGAAGTACCTCGATAATCAACAGCTCACTACTATTGATGTTCAGGTGCTTTGGAGCACTGGTATAGCTTTTCTCCCTCAAAACCTTTTTTCTCTCTGTCTATGCTTCTTCCAGTTCATTCTATTGCAAGAGAATACACAGGATAGCATGCTTTAGGAACATAATTGAGGTTTGATGTCAATTTCTGATTTTTTTAATGGGAGACATTTTCTATTCAAATCGAGGGCCTACGTGAGAGTAGGTACGTAATAGGTGCTATATGACAAATTAAGCACCATGATTTCCGTTCTTTGACTGTAAAGCATAGGTCCAGCGAAGATCAACAAAGAAACGCTATTAAAAAAAAAGGAGAATACAATGTGTCGGCATAAGGCCCGAAAAAATTCCTTGGCTCTCACCTCGTAGAACCCTAGAGCGCTCAAAGCCCCTTTATGTGGACCCAAGAATACAAACTAGCTCTGATTTACCCGATACTGGCAACTTGGTCGTAAACCGGTTATGAGCATCAAACCAGTTGAATTCGAGACGTTACTCACCATACTAGGGTTCTCCTTCCTCGTAAAGTTTGAGGCTTATTTTCATTTTTCATGTGACGGGAAATTAATAGCAACTCATGGTAGAATGCTAGACTTAAACGCCCACCATTATTGGATCATGCGGTGTTTCTTAAAGATACTTCAATATAATAGATAGCTACATGCAGTTTGCTCTTCGACAGTCCTTTTCTCCACTTTATGCTATAGCATGTGTTCAGGCATGCATTTGTATGTCAGAATATGCACATTCGAAAGGGTCCCTAGAATTCCAATTTTAAAATGTTTTCAGTGCAAGTGTGCAACCATTTGGCCTATACCAAGCATGTGCATAGTTCCTTCCTTTCGATTTTCTAATTTCACTTACCCTACACCCCTGTCAAAAATTAGCATCTAGGTGTTACTTGTTACCTATGTTTTTCATGGAATTTGTCTCTTTTTGTCCTCAACTTTCTCTCATTTCTATTTTAACCTCAACTTAACAGGAAGCCGTAGAAAGAAACAGATTGGACGACTTTGAGTGTTTTGCTGAGGTACATTTATCCAATGAAGGCTAGGGAAGTGGAGATCCAATTCAGTGGACATGTTGTAGTTTTGTGATGTTGCGTAAAGGCCTAGATGTTGCGTATTACACTTTGAGAGAATTTTACAACAATTTTTCTAGAAACCGAAAGCAAATGATGAAGTTAACGCAGAGATACTTAATCAAATCCTGACGTTGGTTTAAGATGTGCATTCTTGTTTCATTGTTGAGATGGTTTGGGAATGCTTATAGAGATGATGTAACATGTAGTTGCTTTTCCCTTCCTCTTTCAGGGTATGCCGGTGCTGTATTTTGAGGGGTTGGACCATATTAAGCTGATATTTTTCAGTTTATGTTTTGACCAAGGAAGTGGCTCAACTATCGAGTGGTAACTATTCATCCAGTGAGGGGTAACAGTCCCAGCGCGGCTTATTCTTTCAGTAGATGAGTCATGCTAGCGAAATAGGCAAGACGGGAATGAAAGGATGATTGCAATACCCAACTCTATTGAAGAGATGTGTAGTTGGTTGTGACACAAAATGGGCAATACACCTTAGAAAAGAAAGAAAATAAACAGGAACGAAATTGGCCAATGAAGCGTTCTCATCGATTGAACTCTTATACGAGTTACACAGCACATAGTAGGTGCTCATTGGGAAACTCTAATTTAGTTTCTACCACATCATTGGAAACTTTTTTGTATTCAAGGAATTTGTTCGTAGAATTTATTCTCAGGAGGGAACAATGGTTGCAGACGGTTGCTAATACCTCATAGACCAAGGGGCAAAAGGAGGAATCTGATCGAGGAGGGGCTTGCATCTTTTAGTTAACTGGTGATGCAATAGCTGACTAAGATGATGATAAACAATTGGTCCGAAAGGATGATTTTAATTCTAGCGGGTTGCACATCAAGTTCAGAGGTTAAATAACTACAAGCCTGCAAGTTTTTGCGACGGAATAAGGAAATACTGGAATATGTTTCAACATTGTTTCCGACGATGATTGTTCTGTTATATTGTAAGCACTTTCTTGTGGGCTATGGCCATCAAAACTAACCCTAGCTATACTTTTGACGGTCATTCACATGAATACGCACATGATCCAAATCGATCATCTCGTGAATGATCGTAAATTTTGTAGAGAAGAAAATGTCTGCCAACAAAAAAAAAAAAAAAACTTGATCAGACAATAATTAGCGAAAAAATCATTTCGAATAGATGATTACAGTTTAAAATCATGACCTATTTTTAGAAAAGAGAATATACTACTTGTTCAGAGTATAGATGTTTAAATAATGACTTTCTACAAAGATATATTTCTTTGCAAACCCTACTAATTCAAGCTTTCAGGTTTGTGTGTTTTGTACAATGAATTTCTTACTCTTCCAAAAAAAAAAGTAAGACTGATAGACGGTTGGTACTATAGGGCACCTGTACCTCTATGCGGTTGTACCTCCTCTGTGTAATTTCGGGCTCAAAAAGAGTGCTACAATCAGAGTTCTTTGTGTGATCCTGCAATTGGAATTAGCATAGAAAGAGATGCATGTAGAAGCATTTGAGTATATGTGATTTGAACTCTAACCAAATATGCAAATGTTGTAATTGTTTATTGTCATAAATGAGGATCCGGGGACCCTAACAAGCACAGCCTGCCAAGCTGCCTGCCAAGCACCCAAAACGACATCGTTTTGGGCAAAAAAAGAGGCACTACTCAAACATGCAAAACGACACCATTTTTCTCCAACCTCGCTGCCAACTGCCAAGGGGTTGGATCCGTTTGGACCATGCAAAGGAGCTGCTTTTGTTTGGTTGGCATGTTATTTATTTTTTGGAACCCATTACAAATCTTACAAAAATGATTCAAATCACAAGTTAATTTTAAAATATTTTATTTTTAGATTCCTGAAAAAAAAAATTAGCTCAATCATATCGGTAAGGGTTGTTTCGGATTTTGTAGGGCATCCTACGAAATCCAAAACACCCTACAAATTCTTAAACAACTCTTACAAATATCATATTGCGCTAATTTTTTTTAGAAACCTACCAAAAAATATTTTAAGATAACTTGCAATTTGAATAATCTTTATAAGACCAGTAATGAGCCCCAAAAAATAACACGTTTGCTAAAACTTTGCATACTGATTGCGTTTCCAGATTGCATGGTTTGCATTGCGTTTCCAGATTGCATGGTTTGCATTGCATTTCCAGATTACACTTGAAACGAACTTCGCATTTCTGGATTTCTTGATTGCATCCTTTTAACACTTAAAACTTTCACATTTGTACAGCAACAAGAACGTGAAATTTGCTTCATGCTTATACTTCCCTTCCCTATTCCATTTCTAATGCCAACAGAAACTTGTAATAAATATAAGCACCAACAAACGGATCTTGTAATTTGCTTCTTGGTCATTCATGAAAATGAAAGGAACAAAAAATATGGATCCCAATACATAGAATTTGACAAATGGTACTATTGAAAACCATGATAAGTGTCTCACCAAAAAATAAAGTCACGTGAACTCCTTAAACATTAAACAAAGTTCAACCCCTCATCCATAAATATGCCATGCATTACACTTTAATTATGTTTGGGATCTTCTAAATAGCTCAACAATTCAAGAAATGAATCATTATCCAGTAATGAGTACCCCTTTGATGAATAACTCGCTAGATCAATAGGCGTCACCTTGAAAAAAAAATCCCAATTATAAGTTCAAGCAAAGGATTAAATGATGTTAGTTTCTTTTCTCCGGATACAATAGTAACAATGAATCTCACCTGAGAAGTTTGTGGATTATATGATGCTTGGAAAGATGAAGGTATTGATTGACAATTAACTTCGGAACTCATCATTTGTGGTACATATGAGATTTCAACATCCTAATACACAAAACACATCCACAAGTAAATGCAACATTAGAAACATACCACATTATAACTTGGCACAAATAAAAATAACTCACCGTTGGTTGAGTCACAAATGAATCATGCACAATTGTAGTGGTGGCATTGTGATCAATATGCTATGAAAATCACAAAATAGTTAGAACTATTGTAACGCACAAAGTAACAGCAAAAGCCTGCAACTTCAAAATGAAAAGGTTAAATAGTTGTACCTCATCAAGGTGAGTAGATTGTGAAACAACTTTCTTCTTCCTCTTTCTACCCTTCTCAAACCAAGGTTTTAATCTTCTCGTACCCTTAATTTGTAAGCCTTTTTTCTTCTTCAAACCTTTGACTTGTGCAAATTGAGGGTCAA
The DNA here is from genome assembly GCA_014282245.1 of Rhododendron simsii. NCBI lineage: Eukaryota > Viridiplantae > Streptophyta > Magnoliopsida > Ericales > Ericaceae > Rhododendron > Rhododendron simsii. The sequence continues at coordinate 34,955,858 of CM024953.1, read as the reverse complement.
CCTTCTCTAATTCCTGAGTTTCCACTTCAATGGAGCCTCCCTCTCCCTCTCCAAGAAGAATATTGGCCACTTTTCCACACATGTACTCCAACGATAACAAATTCATATGCTTCTTGAGCTTCACATGACCGAGTTGCTAACTTTACCATCTTTGGACAAAGAATCCTAAAACGAGCCGCTTTTAGTAATTTGGGATCATTCTCAACCACTCTACTTTTACCCTTCTCCAATGCACAATCCTTTGCATTTAATCGCCCTCACCCTAATATATAGCTTTCGCGAATTTCCATAATAACCACTCTATCAAGCCCTTTAATTGCATGGCAACACAAAATTCCAAAACTTTCAAATTTTCGACAAGTACAACAAACATCTCGACAAATATTGTCTCCAAACTCATCGATTTCAAAGCTACCCTCCACCAAGTACTCTACATCCTTTTTATACATGGTAATCACACAACTGAATTGTCCTTCCGACTCATGGCATCGCTTCACCTTACATCGAAGAGAGGTGTCAAGTCCGCCATGGAACAAATCAAATAGAGGAGGGGTGTACAATTGCGCAACTTGGATTAACAAAGGACTCTCCTTCAACACCAATCTTTGCAACTTTTCTCTAGCCGACCTAATCCAAAGTATAATACTATGGTTCAATTTCGGTTTTAAACCACTGATTACTTCAAGTTGAGATTATTTCTTTAAAAATTATTTAGGGCAATGACGCTTTGCATAAAAAGAAACTTGTGTTTGAATCAATTTTCTTTAAAATTCCTAAAAGTAAAAAAAAAAAATAGAAGCTTCAAATCTACCGTAAGTGACATAAAAATATCGATATATAAGATGATAGTATATCATGGTTGAATTTATTATTATATAATGTTTCTTAAAAAAATATCAATTGCATGTAAGGAAAAACTATGATTCAAATCAGTATAAAATCAAAACCGTGAGAATAAGTCCGTATGTCATCCATTTAAGTTTGTTTTACCAATTTGTAAACTAGGACCGAACCACACCACCGGAAAACTGAACCGGACTGACCGGTTCAGACTAATTCTTATTGGATTCGCGATTTGATGATTTCTTTGCTCACCCCAACCAGGGTACCCTTATCTGAGGTGTTTTTTTTTCTTTTTGCTCTTATCTGAGATTAGGCGAAATTCGGAGGGTCAAGTTTGCAAATTAAAAGTTGAGAAAAACCTACTAGTTCTATGCAGCGGTTTATTTTGGCTGTTGTTTAGAAAAGCCATTTGGTCCTACTGTACACAGCAGCCATGGCAGGAAAGCGGAAGAAGAGCGACGACGGAGATGAGGACGGCAGCAAAAGCAGTCGCAAGAGTTTCGTCGTCGACGGAGACGACGATAACAAGCAGAAGAAGAACGGAAGTAAGGGGCAGCAGGTGCTTCCGTCGACGATAAAGAACAAGGAGAAGAGGTCCGCCGTACACGCCAAGCTCAAGCAACAGAAGAAGCTCGAGAAGCGCAAGAGGGCCAAGACTCGTGATGCCGCCGAGAAGCAGGCTCTTGAGCTCGGCGAGGAGGTATATATATCTGGACCCCTGTATTTTGCTAGCAATTTTTATGCGGAATTGAAATCTAGGGCTCTGATTGTTTGGTTATCGTGTTTGTGCAGCCGCCGCCGAAGATGATCCCCCGCACCATTGAGAATACCAGGGAGCTTGACGAAACTGTTTGCAAACCCGACGATGAAGAGGTATTTCCTGTGCCATATATATAGACATATATGTTTGCCATTGTATTCATGAAGCATAAGGACGGGAACATACACAATTCCTGCAAATGGTTTTTTTGCGCGCTAGTAGCTCACAGAAAGGATGTAATCCTATTTATAAAGACAGTTTTTTTTTTCCCCTTCTCATTTTACTTGTGTCAGGATGTTTCCTAGATAGAAGTGTGAGTTGTATCCGATGTAAAATGCAAAATATATTGCGTGTGTTCATAATTTTTGAGATGAAATGAAATTTCATGTCTTCGCTGTTACTGTCTGGTAACAAAATTTACGGTGTAATGTACCGCGCATCGCATCATGGATCGTGTGGGTATCGGAAAACTTAAGCGTAAGATACATAATTATTTTACCTCTTAATGTACCTAATCATATACGTGTTTAAGATTTTTGTAGACATGGGATATGTTTAGAGATGCGTATCAATTTCATCTCAAGAAATACCATATGGTCATATGCTATTGTGAATTGTAACATTGTAACAACCCTAGCTGTAGCAATCATTTCTGCAAAATCTTAGTATTGAGGAACTTGATATGAAACCCTGCTTATGGGGGGATTGCCTTCCCATTCACTTTGTGCATTGACAGTTGTTTGCGGGTAATGATGCGGATGAATTCTGTTCAGTTTTGAAGCATGAACGCAATCCAAAGATATTGATCACCACTTGCCGTTTCAACTCTACTGTATGTCTTCTTTTCAAATTGACCATTTGTGTATTGCTGTAGAACTATTCATAGGAATATGCTTTCAAAAGTAGGAATATGATTATCTCTTAAATGAGATTCATTATGCAAGCTTTTTCTCCTGACGTGTTTTAGTTTGTCTTTGAACATATGTTGCTTGAACAATAGAGGGGACCAGCTTTTATATCGGAATTACTTACTGTGATCCCAAATGCTCATTACTTCAAGAGAGGAACCTATGATCTGAAAAAGGTGCTGGTTTTTGCTCTGTTGGTTTTCAGCTTTTTGATTGATTACTTACTTCAAGAGAAGGACCTATGATCTAAAACGACTTCTTATGTATGGAGTTAATGCTGCAAGCGCTTTATTATCTGAAGATAGCCTTCTAATTTTTCTGCAGATTGTAGAGTATGGAAGGACTAAAGATTTCACTTCTCTTATAGTTGTTCATACTAACCGAAGGGAACCTGGTTAGCAGCCTCAGCCTTCCTTTTTCCTCTTCCTTCAATTTTATTGGAATTGGAAGATTTTATTTGTCAATTCTGGTGGTTGTTCTTCAGATGCTCTCCTTGTCATTGGTTTACCTGATGGTCCTACCGCCCATTTCAAGCTCTCAAAACTTGTTTTGCGCAAAGACATTAAGGTTTGGTGATTCAAGCTCTCTCTCATCCCAGTTTCGGCTACTACGTTTTTTTTGACCGAGTTACAATGGCTCTGTAAATATTAGGCAAAACTAAAAGGCAGCCTTTCAGTTAGTAGCTTTGGATGGGCTCATCGGATAAGGAACACGAATTGGGTGTTTTCTCAAAATGGATTACCGAATTACTCCCTTCGACCCAAATTGTTGTGCCTTTTGGGGCAGTGGTGCCACTCGAACAATTGTCTATATTGCACAATCTATAATGTTTTTTATGATTTCGAAAACTTTGTGTAATAAAACTAATTGAGATCTATCAAATAAGATCCATATTAAATTAAAAGATACGCAACAGTTTGAGAGGTCTCAAATAGTAAAACATGCACAACAGTTTGGGCAGAGGGAGCAATTTTTTGGAAGCATACAATGCCAAAAAGAACAAGGAAACCCGACAAAGGGTCTACCCCCCATCATTCCAAAGAGGCTGCACTAAAGTGTCTTCCCAGGGAAAAAACAAGGTTGACCCCTTGTCCTTTTCTCCTTGAGCTTGTTTTGAAGGAACAAGGAAACCCAACAAGGGTCTACCCTTGTAACTTAGGGGGTATTTCCTCTATCTTTCCAAAGAGGTTGCCCTTAGGCGTCTTTCCTGGAGAGTACAAGTGTTGGCCCTGCGTCCTTTTCTCCTAATCTTGCGTTGAAGGAACAAGGAAATCCGTCAACGGTCTACCCTTTCAACTTAGGTTTTGTTCCAAAGAGTCTGCCCTCCAGTGTCTTCCCTTCCCTGGTATAGAAGGGTTGACCCCGGTTCCTTTTGTCCTTGATCTTGTTTTGAAAGAACAAGGAAAAATGAGAAAGGGCTCTACCCTTTTATTGCAGGGGTCTTCCCCACATATTCAAGAGACTTCACAAGAATTTGATTTTTCCTTGGCCTTTTTTTTTTTTTTTTTGCAGGTGTTTACCCTTTTATCGCAGGGGTCTTTCCCCACATATTTTGAATTATGGTCTGAGGACAGTCTTTTTCAAATATGTGGGTGAAGACCCCTGTGATAAAAGGGTAAACCCCCTTTCGTTTGTCTTTGTTCTTTCAAAAGAAAAGGAATCGGGGTTAACGCTTCTATTATTAGGGAAGACCCTTGACGGGTTTCCTTGTTCCTTCAAAACAAGATCAAGGAGAAAAGGACGTTGGGTCAACCGTTGTACTCTCAATGAAAGACACATGAGGGCAGCCTCTTTGGAATGATAGAGGAAAGACCCCCTAAGTGACCCTTTTCGAGTTTCCTTGTTCCTTCAAAACAAGCTCCAGGAGAAAAGGACGAGGTGTCAACCCTTTTTTTTTCCTGGGAAGACACTCGAGAGCAATCTCTTTGGAATGAGATAGGGAAGTCCCCCATGTTACCGGGGTAGACCCTTGTGGGGTTTCCTTGTTCCTTCAAAAGAAGCTCGAGGTGAAAAGATTCTTAGGTCTGATTAGGTTAGAAAGTTAACTATGAGAGATGCTGCCGAATCAGTAGGCCTTACATATTGAAAAAGATATGGATATATACTGATTGTTGACATTTGTTGATGTCAACGTATGTTGCTTGCAGAATCATGGAAACCCGACTAGTCACGAGCCTGAGCTTGTGTTGTCTAACTTCACAACACGTCTGGGTCATCGCATTGGCAGGTTTCATTCTTATCTCATCCTTTATAACCATTGTGTTGAATATTCGTACTTTTATCTTTATCTGTGACTATCATCCTCATAAGTTACACAGATTTTCCCTCCCTCCCTCTCTCTCTCTCTGTCTCTCTCTCGATCAATCGATCGTTGTGGATGTGGGTGATCTGTTTTACCTTTCTAGACATGCATACTGTCTATCATAAATATTTTTCTGACTGCTATCTGCGGTTTTCTTTTCCATCTAGGTTAATACAGTCTCTGTTCCCGCAATCTCCAAATTTCCGTGGCCGGCGAGTGGTAACCTTCCACAATCAGAGAGATTTTATATTCTTTCGCCATCATCGGTGGGTAGTGTTTGTTTTCTATTTTCTAATTTTGACTTGTGTGTCTGAAAGTTTTCTGATAAATGAATCTTGCCATTAATATGGGTTAAAGGTATATTTTCGAAAGCAAAGAAACGAAACAGATCGACTCAAAAGGGAAAAAAGGCAAGGACACCAAGGAGGAAAACGGCTCTCAAGAGAAAATGGTTGCCCGCCTTCAGGTTTGTGTTTCCTTGGTCTCTGTGTGTTTCCAGCTCTTAAACCCTGTTGGTCTTAGTTCGTTGGATACTTGACTCTAATTGCTGGAACTTCAGTAAGTCCATGATTGGTTGATTGCACAAAATGCTTGGTCTTGTTAGCAATAACTTGTTCGGTTGATTTCCATGGAAGATGGGAGAAGTGGTTTGTGAACTGTTTGTAACTCTTTGGGAAGAGTGAGAATTGCAGGCCACTTGTCTGATACTTGTCTGCGTTTAACAATTTGAAGCAGAGATCTAATGCTCTACCAGACAGAAACATAAAAAGTTAGAACTTGCGATTCGTCTCTCCTCTCTACTGCTATTCCATGCCAATGGCTGGTAGCAAATCATCTTATAGACAGTCTCTTTAGTCTTAGTAAAAGCTGTAATGTGATTCACCTAATTCCTGCATCTATAAAGAGAAGAAAAACAGAGTGGAGCCTCAAAAGATTTTCTACTTAAACTGGTATTTTGTAGTCTGTTACTGGTTTATTAAAAACTTCTCCATTTGACTTCAAAGTTTGTTTATTGAAAGCTATTCACTATTTATGCTGCCCTGTGGTTGAGAATGATATGAACGGATGGGAAAATTTACATACGGACTAGGGGCAAGGGGCATTACCCCAGACAAGTACAAATTTTCAAAACATTAGCTAGAAAGCATCTAGCATCAGCCAATGGAACAGGAAAGCATCAGCCAATGGAACAGGGAAGCATCAGCCGCACATCTAGAACACTGTATCTACCACCTCAACAATTGTTGGCCACAAAAATGTATTGCGTCAAAGGCCATTTTTGTGTTTATGAATTAGCATGATCTTTTAACCATCCAATATGTCCTGGATCATAGAATTTTTGTACTTGTAGCTTTTAGCTTGAAAAACTCTAGCTTTTGTGTACTTTAATTTGAATAGACATAGGCAGCCAGCATCAACCTACAAATAATTATGCAGAATGTTCCCTGTTAGGTTTGTGGCTGCCTGAGTAAAAATCAAATCCCCTCTGTCATTGAATAGACAGCTTCCATCGACATCTCCATATCCTGTTTTGTGACTGAGCACTTAAGACAGATGATCAACATTCAATATCTCCTTCTTACACCTGCTAAACCACAGCACTTGTAGTTATTTTCTTATATTGTAGGAGGTTATTTTGGTGTTTAGTCTAATATAAACTGATGTCAAGGGACTAGTTGGTTAGTCTACTCTGTGTCGCAAACAAATTTTCAATTCCAAACTGCAGGAATGTGGTCCTCGTTTCACGTTGAAGTTGATTAGTCTGCAACATGGAACATTTGATACGAAAAGTGGAGAATATGAGTGGGTTCACAAGGTAAATTACAAAGCATCCAATATTTTCTTTTCTATCGAACTGACAAAATTTCCTACTTATTGATTTTCTGCAAAAAAATTCCTTCACTTGGCCGGCTCATTTATCACTGACTTTTGTTTCTTTCTTTCTGTTTGAAATGATAGGCGGAGATGGACACTAGTCGCAGGAGATTTTTCTTGTAATGTGCTTTGGAATCTAGCTATTTATTTTCTCGGTACTTCTAAAGAAGTCTTTTTAATGAGGATTTTGTTTTATTCTTTCGTGTATTTTTTTCTTTGGTTGGGGATAGGGAGTAATACAAGGTAAAAGTCAGCACCTTGTAACGATAAATTATGTAGTGTGCCATTTCTATCTCTTGATTGGTACTCCGTCCTTGTGACATTGAAATTATGAATTTTTCTTTTGGATAATGTCATTTACAGTGAAGAGGATACTCCCCGAGATACATCAACATCAGTATGTCTTTACTGTATTGTTCTTTGTGTTTGGCTGTTTGTGATCTTATTTGTGCACCTTGAGTTCCATTCCTTAAGCCAACTACATGCCTTTCTGAGTACATGAAGACAAATCAAAACAAACAGACCTGATGAAGCTGCAACACGTGAGATGGATCTTTCAGGAGGAGAATTTGCTATTAGATAGACACAATCCATAGCAATCAACATCCAACCTGAGTTTTCCAACAGGGTCTTGATTACTTTTGCTTTCCCCTTGTAATCTTTGTACAGTCTGCAAATTATCCTTACACAAAGAATACCTACAACTATAAACGTAGTTAGGGACCACCCCCGGTAAGACAAAACCTTCCCTCCGACAACCAGAATCTCTCTCCGACAAACGCAAGATTTACACTCACCAGAAAAAGTTGACGAGACTAGGGCATCAAAACCCGTATAGTAAGGCAATATGGTGGAATCTAGGTATAGGCTTGCATGCAAAATTCCAGAGATTGTTGAGACAATGTAGAATGCATATTTGATGTCATTTTTCTCAGCTGCATTGTCGAAAACAAGAGCAGAGATCTGAATCAGTTGGAGCATAGAGGTACCCACACACGAGATTGAAACCAGTGTATTGATCCTTTGTCCCTTGGCAAGGGCCAAGAGGAGTAGCGGGAGGGAAATTGGACCAGACGGTAGCAAGTATCTTCTACTTAGTTGAGCAAGACGAGGTCGCTTGGTGGCCCCATATATCTCCGTTATGATTGAGATTAGGGTTGCTAGATACGACACCGTTGTAAGGCAGATTACCGAAATATCCACAGCAAGCGGATAATTACCTCGGAAGGTGCTGTCACAGAAGTAGTGATAAGGGCAGTTAATGGGATCCATGGTCTCTTCTAGTTGCCACCTTGTACACTTGTAGAAGGTTTCACGGATATCTTCTGTTGCCCATTGGTGTCGAAATGCTAAAAATTCTGGATGCAGGAGGAGATGCCTAATCATCATTCTGGATGCGGCATGTATTTGTAAGACAATCGTGGTATTATATGCATTCGTACCTCCAAATTTGAAACCCTGGATCTGCCATAGATTCTGTATTTTGTGTTTATGAAGGTTTTGGCTACTTTCAAGTCGGTCTGCATTATGGTGATGAATATATATGTGAGGAGGGCTGAATTCCCTGTCTGGTAGTTGAGACAACAGCAGTTGCAAAGTTGTTTTTGCTTGTAGTTGAATTGACGAGGGAAGACCAACCATCTTTATATTGTTTCTGTAGATGTTTACATCAACTTAATGCTTAAAGATGGAATCACTTACAGATAAAGTATTGCTACTATAGTGAACCTTGTTTCCATTTGCCAAACGTTCTACAAAAATATGGTACAAAACAGGGACCGGGACCAACCGGTTAAGTTCTGCTTATGTAGGATGTTTGTTATGGCAATTGAAACTAATTTCGGGGCTATCATGATATTATGAGGCATGTATTCGGAGTCTGGAAGGGTAGTAGATGATGAACATATATAGAATCAGACGCAATTTTCACTCATCGTGGTTGGTGTGTGAGCCCAGTATTTGTAGGGACCTTCAATTCCCTTGTTTGTTTCCCTCATTTTCCTCCCGACTTTTTGGATCTTAGCACCAAGGAAAGTTCGTCTGTACAAACGGTCTAGGCCTGTATTTAAATGGAATATTACTATCATAATTCGCCACATGGTTACCTTCATTTTGATAGGGTTTGGGGATGTGAGGTGTTGTCAACAGTATCAAGCATCACCGAATGATGTACTCTCTCGATCAAAAAATATTTGTCTGCTCCGTAAGGCAGAACTAAAAAATAACATTTTTTCCAAAACAAAAAAAATTCAAATTTGTTTCATAAATTAAAAGATTGTTCAAGTTTTTTTGAATTTTTCTTGCAAAAATTGAATTATGTTTAATTTTTCATTTTGCGGACCGGACAAATATTTTGAGAGAGAAGTAGTAATATTCTTTCTATTCATTTCTGGGTGGGTGGGCGCTGTCACTTTGGTACCAAGGATTAATGACGGATGGAGGCAACTTCATTTCCAAGTGACTCAATTTGGTGTGTGAATGCAATGGGTTGATGGCAGGTTCTTGAAATAGTTTGCCTAAAAAACAGTTTTGCATCAAATTTAATTTTCATACTGAAAAGTGACAACACAAGTATAGACATATTTTTGTCATCCTAATGCAGCACCAAGACTCTGTGGCCTTGGTGTGGGGTTCAGCTACTTTCCACTTTGCTACGAACATGTTTGGTCCAGTTTGAGCCCACTCTGAACCCATTTCAATGATCGAAATTTGTTCATATAGGCTCCGGGTCAAAGATCATCAATCATTTAAGAATTAGATCAGTTAGATATCCACTGGACACATCATCCAAAAATGTTTATCCAAATAGATGGTTTCAGATTAAATACAAGCTACACATTATGTGAAATAATCGAAATCTATTCATGTGATTACCAGAGTCCGATCAAGTTGACGTTTTGCATGAATAATTTCTCTATAGGGCATATGAGATGTATGTCTAATCACCAAATGTGCCTCTGGTGGGCCTACCATTGCAAAACTGGTAAAGAAGGCTATGGTAAAGTGCATCCCATCCCTTGACCATACCAGTAAATTGGCGTTCATGCCCTGATCTTCTTCTTCTCCCTTCTTCAATGCTAACCACATATTCGATATGTTCGCATAAACTATCAAAAGCCCACATCAACTTTTCACAGAATCATGGAAAATCAAGATTAATCCCAAACTTGTAAACCAGTAACTTAAATTAAGAAAATAAACTGCCGTTGATTGGAAAAAAACCCTGCTATTCTTCAATTAAGCTAATATTCTGATTTTACAGAGTAGAGCAGGAGTTCCAGAAGTGGGATGGGACTGAAGAGGGAGGTCAGCTGTAGGAGGATAAAATCGTGAACAACATTGTACTCCTATAACTTAAGATCATAGGGCTCCTAATCTGGGTTCTTCCACTTGTACAAGACTTGGGGATCACTTGGGGGTGCAGGAGGGAAGTTAAAACCACAGTTTCTAGATATCATCGGTTTAGGATGTGTTTGGGTCACATCGGATCACCTAGCAAACCAGTCAGCTTCGAGATGTCCACATTGACATACATGAAAGGAAAAGATACATACAACTGAGGCATCAGGCAACAGAGCGACGGAGTTTTAATTGATCGTCTTAATGATCTTGGTAGGCGATGTCAAGCAACCCTCTGAAAAATAACTTAACAGCATGTGCACTAAAGCAAGCCCCGATACATTTCTCGATGGATGACTCAGTGATCACTGGTACATGTAAACACAAACACACAACATGGTTTCCTCAGTAGACAGTTCAGTTGTAAGCCAAAAATGAAACAAGAACAGAAGTGTCAAAGTTGTTAACAAATACTAAGATAATGACAGGTTGACAGCAATGTTAATGGGTTATAAGTTCTTGAATAGGCAGAGAAACCCCAAAGAAATGCGGAATCAATGGGACTAAAATTATGTTAAGTATCCTGTTGCAAGAAATACATAGTAATAAATAGCATAAAAATATCTGGCCAGAATCACAAAAATAGAAAATCATACAAGTAACAATAATATCATTGATCTTGAATGATCAGATTTCTCTTTCATATTTTTAAGGTGATGCACAGGTAATCCTCTTCCAAGTGCTATTAACTGACCTTTCAGAGCCACTGTGTTGGAGGATAGAACGAATATATCAATGATAAAAAGCACTGAAGATGGAAACTCCCAAACCTGCAAAATGGATAATCAAAGATAGAAGCACAAGTTTAGTTGCATAGATTACAAATTAAATTGATAAAATGTTTGATAAAAAAAAGAGGCAAAATGAAACGAACAGTTAAAAGCTTTTACAATGGTAAGCTATTGGATGGTCAAGTGACATAAGAAAGCTTACCATCATGACAATGAGAAAGATCTTGAAGTAGCTAGAAATAAAGATGGCAAGCAAAACATCTATGTACCTGCATAGAATATAAAAGAATAATCCAACTGATAAGGAATTAAGGATTAAAGACTCGCAAGAATAAGGTGAAGATGCTGATATTAGAGAATCATGTATGCCCAGGTTTCTATCTAGTCTAGTCGTTCACGCTCACATTTATCAAACTCATTCTTGTCAATGTATCCTAAATTTGGTAATTCTAGCAAGTTGGCAACTACTCCCGTGTTAAGAAGACTGAACTAACTGTTTAAATAATTGAATCCAAGGTCCAATTTCACGAAAACTTCTGGTATGAAAATTTCATGCTCTAGTAAGAAAATTCATGGCGTCACGTATCGCATACCCTGTAATGGCTCGTATGGACATCATCAAAAAATATTTACTCACAATGTACCGGATTGTAAGGCACATATCGTATCCTAAGCATACCGAAAGATTTATTAAAATTTAAAACCTAAGAGACATTGAGAGAGAAACATATCGAATTTATCTCCACACACATCGAATATATCGAATCGAAAGATGACCACACTGCAATTTGCATATATGATAGAACATTACTACTACTTTTCTTTTTTCCATTTCCTGATATTTAGGGAGTTCTTTTTGAAACGATATTAAGCGGAGCTGCTAATATAAATTTTGTCGGGTTTTATACTAGAAACTGATTTGGGCACCTTCGTTTCTGTCAAAATATAAATGTTGTGCAAAAAAGAAAAAGCTTTTTCAGCTGAATCTTCCACACAACAATTCTCATGGCTTGCCTCAAGTAAAGGTCATCTCACTTATTAAAGTACGTTCTCAATATCACTAGCTCCAACATCTTTAAAATAAAATTCTAAAAAAATTACCGCAAGGCTCCAAAAGATGCTTCCAAAAAATATCTTGTCACGAGAAGTAGAAAACTAAGAAATACGAAGTTTCCGAATAGGAGATCCATCAGCACCTAAAACTGACATTGTTAAGTCCATTGAGCTCATAACAGATTGTTGACTCCAAAAGTTTGATTGATATTCAGTGAAAAAGGAGGAGAAAACAAGCAAACCTTTCCATATCTTGAAACTAATGTAGAAAAGCCCACGGACAAACCCCATCCCTCTTCACTCTGATTCAAGAGCAGGACCCTGTCTGAAGATGGTAAGGTTTACCACGTAGCATTTGAAGAGGAGTTTAAATATAAGCAATAATAGTAGCGGTCAAAGTCAGATGAAGAAATGGTTACATGCATCCAGAAGAAGAAAAGCAAAAGCCGTCTTCCAAAACAAGCCCTGCAAAGTTGTCCAAAAGTCAGAACACAACCTCTGCGATAATGTCAAACATCCTTCAAAACTCAATACAGCCATGACAGAGATGACCTAACTGAAAGTTGGTAGGTAACACTACACGCTTACATGGCTAGAGGCTCTAAACTCGCTAATTAAACACCTAAGAGGCCCTGTTTAAATGGTCAGACTACTAGTAACAAGTAAGAGAAAATATAATCTCACAAGTTGAATAATCCCATCCGACCAACAGCGAGGGATTACCAATACTGCATCCCAACATATTCTACCTCACAAAACAGTGGGATTGGTTATCTTTTCGCCAATAGTTGTATTCAAACGACTTAAATGATGTTGCACGTGATGTATATTCCAGTTCCATGTCAATAAAACCAGCCAATTAAAGAATAGAATGGCAATGCAAAACTTCTGAGCTTAAATAGCAGTAGCATCACCCAAAGACAAGTAATTGGTGCTAGAAATTTTTGCGCCAACTGCTTATATCGCAATAGGAGCATGCTCAGAACAATTCAACATGGAGTTTCATAGCAAATGAGACATATATACATATACATGTGTACATATGTATATAGAGGGAGAGACAGAGTATACTAGTAAACCAATCAATTTCTTTTACACCTGAAGATTCACTGCTTGTCGATTGAGCGAATTGTAGAGTAGATGTCTATATGCTTTGGGCTTGTGCAATATCAAATCAATCAAAAGGATCTGCACAAAACCAAAGTCTCAAAAACCTGATTAATTAGCAAAAGATTAAAAAGGCCAAACAAAACAATTGTACATTAGAAGGGCATAGACAAAGATCATAGCTTTAATTATTTGAATTCAATTTTGGATCTTTAATCTTTACCATGATCTCACATTCTATATACTCGTCTGCAACTGCTTTGCAATTCTCCTGCCACATCAAAGAAACGCAATTATACTGAAGAGTTAGTGAAAATTCACAAGAAAATAAAATGAAAGAAACCCAAATTGGATAATGAGAGAGAGAGAGAGAGAGAGAGAGAGAGAGAGAGAGAGAGAGAAGAGAAGAACACATACACATCTCATAAGGCGGATGTTTCCTGGAGAATACTGGACAAATAGTGGTTTACTGTTACCAATCTGAAATCCACACTCAATACATCGGAATCCCATCTCTCTCTTTCTCTCTCTCTCAACTCCGAAGCCCGTCTCCGATTGACGGTGTTGGCTGGTCGGGTTGGCTTCCGACTTTACGAGGTTTCTGCGTTTTTGAGTTTCACATCACACAGTTTCAGATAGAAACACAGAAGCACCCCCTTTATATTCCTTAAATAGCACTGTGTTCGCCCTCATTCTTTGAAAATATCGGTGACCACCCATAACAGGTAACACCATGTAATGACCTAATAAATTTGCCGAATTACCCTCTTTTAATCTAGCCTTTCTGCCTCTCCTCCTCCTCCTCCTCCTCTACCTAGCTAGTGTTTTCATTTGAATGTGGTTTTTCGAACAACAATGGGTGTAGCTAGTCATGTGAGGATTGATGGTGGCAGGATTGGGACTGTGATGTAAGCAAGATTTAAATAATAGATTTTAGATGTGAGTTTTGGTAGAGATAGATATCAGATGATGGGTGTTGATCGCAACTAAAATAGAAGAGGGGTGCAACAAAAAGGTTTAAATTTTGAAAATTTAATGATACCTAGAACATTGAGCAATGACGGCGAGCCCAAGATGATGGCAAAGTTGGGCTGGGAGTAGTTGTGCAGGGTGTAAAGCTGGGGGCAGTGATGTGTGGTGGTGGTCATGTTTACTGATTGGTGGTGTACTAATAATATTTTGGGAAGTCGAAGATAGTCATATGATTCGAAATATTGTAGTGTGACCTTTCTTACAATATTAGATATTAAGTTGTCCTCAGATCAAATGTATATTGTTTCGTTTTAGAAGCTCCTTAGTTGTTGCACTAGCTTCCTTCTTGTAATGTGGTTCACATTTAACCTTGATTTCAAGCTAGCTATTTCAATGTGTCCCACTTTAACCTTTGAATTAATTTTTGTTTAACTTGCGCGCAGTTTGATGTCAACCCTGCAACAACAAAGGAAAAAAAATAATAGGGAAAATTTGTTTTATATCCCTTCGATTTTGACCAAAAATTCATTTTGGTCATTAACCTTTCAATTTCGGCATAAAAATACGTTAACTTTTCAATTTTTTTCAATGTCATCCTTCAGAAGGAATCTGTTTTCTTTGAGTCCGTCTCCGGCCACTGGACGGCGGATCCGAGTTGTCCAAAATTCTAAAAAAAAAATTGAGGGCGCTAACGCGGGAATTAACGGCATCCGATGTGTGTAGGGTTTTTGATCCAAACACCCTATTTTTTGTGTTTATAAGTATATATCCCTAAAGGATTACATTGAAAAAAATTAAAAAGTCGAAGTATTTTTATGTTGAAATTGAAAGGTGAAGAATCAAAATGAATTTTTGGTCAAAGTCGAAGGAATATAAGGGAAATTTTCTCAAAATAATATTACAGCCAAGATCATCGTAAAGATCATTAAGGCCTCCTGGTCCAATCTAAAGGGATTTTTGGCTTCAAGCTCAGAAAGATTCTAATACAACTCTTCATAAGCTTTTTGACGAAACAAACGGGAGTGACGACCTTCTGTCCTTTAGACGAAATTTAATATTACTATAGGTGATTAAATAACAAGAATTTCGTTACTAAGTGACTTTCGAAGACAACCTATAAGTGACAACCTATCTATTAGTAACAAAAAAATATGCATTTTGTGACGATTTAATTCGTCTCCGAACACAAAATTTCTTGTAGTGTTAACATTTTCGGGCAACTTCCTATGTCTTGACCATGTTTTATGCATGTTTACGTTTCTAGAAAATATTTTCCTTTTGAGCTCATATTTCCTTATTTCGTGTTATATATCCAAGGCTCCAACTAATTAACAAATGTTTTAGTGCATTTTAGTGCATGGAATGCTAAGCAACAGAGTAACATATATATCTTTTAATAAATATTGGCCTTAATGTTAAAAGAATTTATGAAAAACACTCCATTAATAGTCAAGGTTTTTGCAAAATCTGCCTATCTGGCTATCTTTTCTGTTTATAAATGGAGAGCACCTTTTTTTTTTTTTTTTTTTTTTATGGACTCAAAACTGCTCATACAATCAATTGGGGATAGCTCAGTTAATTAAGATTCTTGCATCTCACTAAGAGGTCAAGAGTTCGAATCTCTAGCTCTCTGTGTGTGGGTGTACTTCCCTTAAAGGAACTTTTCCTTCTCTTTTTTTTTTTGTTTCTATCCTATAATTGGCTTATTTATTGTATTAGTTAAGTTATTGGGTTTAGTTGTTTTGTGGACTCTCATAATTGATGTAGCATCTTGGATTGTACTTTGTACTTCATATATGATGTAAATGATCTTTTCACCATCTATAACTGTCAATTTCCCACTATTTTCTCTGTTAACTGCTTCAATTAACTACTCTGCCTTATTTAGTGATTTATTTTTTCTCACTTTGCACACTCATGGGTGTGTGCCCCAAACGCGCTAGTGACTTATAATTGTAGAACACATTCATCCTGCAACGTACAACTGAGTTATTTTTATTTTATTGAAAGTGCAATATTACTGAGATTGAAATCCAAAGAATACATGACCCTAAGGTGGAAATAAAATAAAAAAAAAACCCTTGAAGTTGGAACCTACATGCATGTGGCTGATTATGGGTTATTACGATTAATTATGCATAGCTATCGAGACCATCTAATCTAATCTCTTTCTAGCTTAGGGATTTACTACACTCATAGCTTGTGTGAATGACAAATAATTATAATAAGTTATTAGCACCTTTTGCAGCAGGAATTAAAAATCAATACCCAATAATGTTATTTATTAGTACTAGTAACATTGACTGAACCTTGTTGCTTTTATGTTTAACTTTGATTAGTTGCATTTTGCAGTAAATTGTTCGGCATGCCTTCCATCAATGCATGTGCATGTTTTGTTATCTACTTTATATATATAGATAGATCTCCTCGACCAACTTCATTTACTTCTAGACACCATTTTTCGTGTTTTGTTCAAATACTTCAAGATCATAACCGAAGCTCGCGGTTGCGATGTAGAGTTCACAACAACAAATTTCGCTTTTCCATTGCGGATGCACGTCTGCGTTTCTAGCACTACTATTTGAACAAACAGAAGCTATAACTAGAATATATATATCAGGCTTATCGGCCACTGAATTGGTCTTAGGATTTGAAAAACAAACAATTAGCGTTGAAGATTAATTGCTATATATAGAAAGTCGATCTCTCTTAGAAGACTGCTTAAGAATTCAGATAAACAAATGTTATGATGCACACTTCATATTTAGTATCATAAAATTTGGAGATAAATGGAGTACATAACATCGGTTTTAAATTCATAACTATTTGCCCATAAATCCGTAATATCAGCTTTAACTAAATATACTGCTAATTAATTAGGAATGAAAATATATAATGCTATATAGGGCATAGATATATATATATATATATATATATATATATATATATAGAAATCAATAGTAAGTTTATTTGCATTATGGGTTAAAGGGAGATGCGCGCAATCTTGTAGCATATCCTGTTGAAGACTTCAGGAGCCATTTGGAAGGCATTAGAAAACATAAAATCTCAACTGCTGGTTCTTTTTGTTCTCTTTTCCTCCAACTCTTGGTTGGTTTTTTCTTTTTGGGATTGTTGGCATATATGCATATGATTGGATTGGTTTTTTCCTTTCAATGATACTTGCCCTTTCTTTCTCAATGTACCTATTATCGAGTTGCTAATAATATTTCTTTGCCTATAACAAAAAATTATTATTATTTTTTTATTTTTTTGAACACTTTTAGATGAGTTCTCAAAGCAACTAGCAAGAAGTGTAGTTGTACCGCAACGCAGCTTCTTACTGTGAAAGTCAGGAAAACATTCACAAATACGTAAATACACAAACCCACATTATGCGAAATAATAAAACAGCCGTTATTTTTAACTAGTACACAAATAATATACCCTGATGAGGAGTAAATAAAATTTTAACTAACTAACATTAAAAGGGACTTCCAAATACCAAAGCAGAAATTAATAAGAAAACAAATCATATAATTAACGCACAAATTAATTAAGTCTGTCTGTCTATTTTCCACGTCAACATGATCATCCTGCAAGCAAGGCAAATCATGGGCTGCAAGATCGTACTAAACCAGATTATAGAACACGATTCAATAACCTAATAATCAACAACATGGGAATATAACGCCCTGTGGTTTGCGTAATGTGCACATTCTCCCTACCGTCATATTTTCCATCTGTATTAACAGAATTTTGATAAAAAAAAAAATTATAAGCGGAAAATACTCTTTTGCCCTTTTCTCTCTCCCTTAATTCCTTCAATCCTTCACATTCGCGTTACCACCGTCGCCACCGCCTCCTCCTCTTTCAATCCCTTCTCCCTCCCGCACCGCTACATCCTCCATCAACCATAACCGCACCAAACTCCCTCTTGCCTCCAATGTGCCGCCCTTCTCCAACAACCGGCCTTCATTAAATTGCCCAATATTTCAAATTTTTTGAAAAAACGGGGTCTACTACATCTTTTTTCAGTGGAGGAGAGGAAGAGAGAAAGGGACGGAGGGAGTGGAGGACAGAAAGAAAGGGAGGACAGAGAGAGAGACACGAGGACAAAAAGTCTTTTAATGCTATGTATGTTAATATGGATGGAAACCATGACGGCAGGGGGAATGTGTCTGCATATTTCATAAACCATAGGATGTTATGTGCATGATTTTGAATCATATCCACACATAGCACAAACCACAGGGGGTCAAAGTGGCCGATCAACAAAAAAAAAAAAGTGGACTTTGCCCAAGTTTAAAAATGCATGTGAATTCTATGCAGCAAAAAAAGTGCTCAGATGCAAGTTCCCAAAAATGCATCACATATGAGAACAAGTAACTGGGTAGTGGCAAAGGAAAATGCATGTTCAAAAAAATAAAAAGACGAAGAACTTAAAACGACAGCTCGCATATGAGAGCAAGGTTTTAAATAGTGGTAGCGGTCATGTAACCCGAGAGGAGATATCGATTAATTTTTAGCTGGAATCGGGTGAACCAGTAGTAAATTTCTAGTCATTTCTCGCGCGCGCACTTAAAGCACTCATAGTGGTCTAGTACAAACAATAAATCGGATAACAACCGATGTTGAGTAGCCAGACTTGGTCGTTACACATGCAAAGTTTTGGGTATTACTTGTATGTTAGAGTGTAACGGTACCGTAAAGTAATTAATGCATATCAATAGATACACTTAGTATCAGTAGTTATTTAAGAGGTATGCTACAAATTAACACTCATTTGCTTAAAATTCATAACCTCGATCAAGACAAAAAAAACCATAGCATATGCCATAGATGTTATGAATTTTTTAAGCAATTATGAATGCAATATTTATTTTTTTGCTCGGCAATTATATATGAATGCAATATTGATGGTATAAATTAATTTGTATACAAAATATAATGAATTCAAGATAGCCCAGGGTGCAAATGGTAGGCACCGAAATAATTGCGCGTATCATACTATTTTACATGAATGTGATGTGTGTTTTTTTTGGTTTGGGTTGAGTATATGCGTACTTGTTACCTGCATGCTAGACAAGAAAACCTAATTAAGTGCTGCGTATTAATCAAGATTTCCAACAAAGCTTTCCCCAGTCAATTAAAGTAATCTAGATTCATGTAGAAGGGGCTATATATAGCAAGCATTAACGTACTGTATCCAAGATAATGAGTAAATAATATATAATTCTAAAATCACGAACAAACACGCAGACACATTTCACGCATGGCGGGTAGCCGTGTTTGTTTAAATATTTGTGTGCGTGTTTGTGGTTGTAGCATATAGTATAGTCGAGTGAGTGAGTGAATAAGAAGATATGAAAGGGATCGAATTGGAATTTGTTTAGTACAGAAAGTACCTTTATACAGCTCGATAGGTCTGAGACAGTACATTCATCCCATGCAGCTTCTGCAAGCCCAGTGAGGACCAACCTATGGAGCTACTAAGACAAAATAGAGATAGAAGAAAGAAAACTGTTATACATGTTCCCTGACATTATTATTTAACGATGCTTTCGTGGGAAGATGCGAAGAGAGAGAGAGAGAGAGAGAGAGAGAGAGAGAGAGAGAGAGAGAGAGATGGTGCAGTTGAGATCCAAATAAGGAACAACTAGATGACTTGTTACTTACCCAAGAAAAAAAAAATAGATGATTTATTCCCCAACTTCAGTTTGATAGCCCAAAAAAAAAAATAGATGATTTATTCCCCAACTTCAGTTTGATAGCCCAAAAAAAAAAATAGATGACTTATTCTCCAACTTCAGTTTGATAGCCCAAAAATAAAAAAAAAAAATTTGAGTCCAAGAACAAAATGTATTCACGGTACAAATGTGTTTCATTTTTTTGGTCAATTGAAAATACGGTTCAAATGGATTTGCACGATGGAGTCGAAGAACAAATCTAATCTGCCTTCAAATGGGTTTGAACGATAGATACGTAGATAAATT
Organism: Rhododendron simsii; assembly: GCA_014282245.1. NCBI lineage: Eukaryota > Viridiplantae > Streptophyta > Magnoliopsida > Ericales > Ericaceae > Rhododendron > Rhododendron simsii. The sequence continues at coordinate 34,935,915 of CM024953.1, read as the reverse complement.
TAACTAGATATCCATTGTACGAACACAAATATAAATACATTGTAGAACTGGCTTTGGCCAATTAACTTCAAAAAAAGAAAAAAGAAAAAAAAAGGATTTGATTTGATTTTGGAACCCTCCTTAAGACTTAACCTTTTCTAATACTATCTAACTCGTCCAATCCCTCAAACCTTTCGTCCAACATACTGGACAAAGACTAAAAATGAAATATTAAAAGAGTAAAAAGAGAAATATATAAGAGACTCCTAACTTAATTTCATAAATTCTTTATTATAAATGGTACGTAATCCCTCCATAGTAAGGGTTTGGTCACTTGAAACATAACATGTATTTATTCTTGTTTACCTGATTGAGCATATATCTATATAAATTCCATCGAGATGCTAATTAATTTAAAAGCAGGAAAATTAGGTTTAATTCAATCAAAACCCAAACCAAATTCCTCTCATATATATCCTTATGTTTCTAACGGCGGTACCCTTTTCCTCGCGAGTCGGATGTTGGCAAATTAGGCATCGGGGAACCATCATAATGCCTTGATTGTGAAAGAGGAAGAACACCTACAGAAGGTGCTAATTCCGTTGCAGTCGTTGCGAAACGCAGTGGTACTGAAGGCAACACCACGCTTTCGGAATACTCTTGTACTGGTGAGGAAGAACAATCCATGTTCACTCCGAATAGCCTCAAACGCTTGGGTGCGACAGCAGCAGCAGCAGCAGCAGCATTATTGTGTATCACCGGGACCGAATTTATAACCCTAGTCCTAATCATACCTCCCATTTCCTGTGCAGCCCCTAATTGTCCTAAATTCATCGCACCGTAGTCATGTATTCCACTGCTATAATTGCTACTACTGTGACCGTTCCATTGATTCTGGTGATTCTGATAATGGTGATAGAGGTAATCAGGACGGAGCATGGGGATAGGCATGGAAGGAGGCATCGGGTATACGAGCCGGCCCCACTGGATCCCCGACGGAGCGTTGATCATGTGATGAGATGAGTCGGGTAGCGTCCGATGCCTCCAGTCTATGAACAGCCGGTCCTTGCCCGACTCCCCAACGCCGCGGTCGAAAGATACGACGTCTCCGGCATCGAGTTTCTTGTCCTTTACGAACCGGCTCCAGCCCTTGGTCATGACGTAGCTCTGGCTGCTGTTCCAGTAAGAGTACCTGAACCGCCACTCCTTCCCGTTCCGGTCTTCGAAATTCAGGAGGAGGCCCTTCATCTGGTCGTCGTCGAGGGGGAAGTATTTCTCGGCGTGTTGCTTTGGTATCACGAGGCGGTTCAGCTTCCCGACGTCGCTCGGTGTCACAACCTTGTGGAACATGTGTTCCTTCTCCATCGTAGAGAAACTACTGCTACTACCATCGCCACCAGCATCACTGCTGCTACCGACAAGTTGGTAAGATTGGTCGGTAGAACGACTTGATGCTGGTGGTGGTGGTGGTACTGAGTCCATTAGGTCTAATTCTTGGATCCTGGTTGCAGCAACAGCAGCTCCATGGTAAGACCTTGAAATATCTTCTCCCCACACATCAAAAGACGCCCCAAAATACGGCCTTTGGTGGTTGTTGGTAGAATTATAGGAAGAAGATGAATAGTAACTAGGGTTACCTTCGAATTCCAAGTCTCTCATCAGCTCCTCTCTGTCTTCTTCTTGTTCTTCGTCTGAATTCCCTCTTTTAATTTCGTAAAACTCCATGGCTTCCAGTCTTAGAAATAGCTGAAAATTAAGAAGATCTAGCTAAAAAAGAAGTGGATTGACAAGAAAAAAAAGTTAATGGATCTAAGAAATTTACTAAGACCTAGCTACTTAATTGATCTTGGTCAAATAGAAAGGTTTGACATATAGAACAACTTGTGTGCAGTGTTACCTGATTTCTAGATTCTTGATCATACAGGTTCTGAAGCTCCAGAAAACCAAGAGCAGTAAGGTTGGTGCTTTTTGAACAAAGACCTACTCCAGATGATCAAACCCTAATTGAACAAGACTAATATTCATGGATGGCAAAAGGAACTAAGTTAGTTCTTCTTTGACTTCTTTTGAGAGAGAGAGAGAGAGAGAGAGAGAGAGAGAGAGAGAAAGAGAGTTTCCTCACAGAGTGGTAACCTAGCTCCCTCCAAGCCTATCTCTCTCTTTAGACGTTAAAGGTTTATACACTTGTCCCCTAGGAATATAGGTCCACCTTTTCTACGGTGTGGGAAGCAATTGGATTGTAATAAAGACGTACGTCCATTACATACAGTACTGTCAAATAATAGCAAATCACGAGACTACTCAATGCGGGACCTCTCTTGTTATAATTTTACAGGGTTTTTTTATCTTCTTAATATTATGGAAATCTTTTTCTGCCGATCAAAAAAAAATAGCAAATCAAATTAATGAATATAGAATTGAGTAAGATTATATAAGGAGAAACGTGTAAAAAGGAGCTCAAATTCTTTGTAACAAATTTTACATGGTGTTTCGGTGCATTTCAATCAGTAAATCATATGAAAAATCTTCTCATCGCTCAAGACTCTTATGTGATTTAATGGCAAAAAAAAGCACCGAAATATTTTAATTAAATACAAAATTTTGTACGTAGCATTTGAAGGGTAACATAAGTAGGGTTCACCTAGCTAGATCACCTTTGTAAGATGGAAATGCTACAATAGACACTCTGAATTTGGATGTGCACAATACATATTCCCTTTTTTTTTTTTTTTAAAGTTATTAATCTTTGAAATTGTTACAAAGACTAAAGGAATGACTTGAACGACATCATATCCCTAAACAAAGTAAGAACAATTCTGTGTCTAAAAATTCGAGACTCAAATCCGAGATTGCCGAGAAGTCAATGAAACATCCATTGGGACGAGCCCACACTTATAGGGCCAAGCCCAAAAACTAAAAAAAGAACCCTAACCCTACTGATAGTTGTCCCCCTTCGATCAACCAAAGCCGCCAACCCACCACCGCACCGAAACTCCTCAAACTATAGCCACCACGCCCCTGGACCACATCACCAACAGACAACCACTAAATTGGAGCCTCGACCCATTAGAGAAGAATCGAGCCCAGTGAAACAACGGCCACCCCATCTTGAAACGTCTCTACCCAACGAACATCGCAATGCTGTTGGGCCAAAATCGGCAACACCCAGCAGTGTTTGCCAGCGGGAACTCACCAAAGCAAAACAAGATAGGGAAAGGAGACCTTCCCCAACCTCCACTAACAACCGCCATCGCACCACCACGACAGCCACACCACCGAACCAGTAACGACTACCTCAGCTTCTGAAGCACCAGAAATGAGCGGGCACCACCCTGGACCACATGCCGTTAGGCATAACAGAACCACCCAGTAGTGGATCAGTGTGAGCTCACTGAAAAAAGCATAAACCAAATGAGCAAGGGAGGGAACGAATGAGGAAGGGGGAACAAGGTGTGAGATCTCACATCAATGGGATATGTGAAATTGAATTGGTAAATAACGATATGCGAGTAGTTACTGTATAACTTAAGGTTAACTTTTTTAGTCACGTAGTTAGACTAAAGATAAGCAGGTCAGCTGATACGGATTGTTACAGAGGGAGTGCCACTGTGATAGGCAGAGGGAAGGGAAATGAGGGGGGGGGGGGGGGGGGGGGAGGTGGTTGGCGGCTTGGTTTGTGGAACCCTAGCCGATTTGTATTCTATAGAGAAGGGGGAGAGAAGCCACAATACATATTCCTTGTATATATAAACATTCATATTATCTAGGCATAAATTCATAAGATAAATGTCAATATCATCTAAAAACTCATAACATGCTTTGCTCAAGTTCATATAATATCTAGTATCGACTTTGATGAATTCGAATTCGGAATTCCTACCACAATCAGGAGAACAAAAAATTCGAATCCGAAAGTTATACGTATCTTATCTTATAATTGATGGTCTTTACGCCACAAATTTGTATGCAAATGTTATTCATGTTTTATTATAAAATGTATAATTCCGATCATTTGTGTGAGATCTAAGATAGGCCCACACTTAACTAATGTACAAGTAGGGTGAGCAAAAAATTCGTCAAATCGCGAATCCAGTCTAAACTGAATGGTTTGGTTTGGTGTTTTAGTAGTATGGTTTGATTCCAATTTAAAAAAAAAAAAAAAAGAAAGAAACCGCGTTATAGTCGACTATTTGGTCTATGAATTTACATTAATTATTTTGATTCCAAACCGATCCGAACCATATAGAAGTTATAATCAACTAATTTCCTAAATTAATAATATATTTAATCCACCGTCCTGTTCAGTATTCGACCATTTACAGCCAAAATTATTTAGCATAAACTTTTATAAATCACAACTCATTCTTAATATTTTGGTACACCAAAAGCATATGACATAATGTAATACTCCATTTAGTGAATAGCGATTCCACGGCTCAATTAATTCCTAAATTTTCTTATATTTCTATTTCTATAAATGAAAACCAATTCTTAGTTTATTTCTACAATTTTGAGTACACTTTAAATAGTTTACTAAAATGATATCTAAGTTTCAAATAAACCGTGGTTCGAAATCAAAACCAAACCATAATTTAATGGTTTGGATTGGTTTGATTTTATACCTTTTGTGGGTAAGTTTAGTTCTCTACATTCATAATCCGCAGATAATGGTTCAATTCTTGATTTACTATGAAACCGAATCATTCCGATCCATGCTCACCTCTAGTTAACAATTTGAGGTGGACTCAAGAGGTGCATTCAGTTGCCAAACATTTAGTTGTGTAAGACTCTCTCTCTCTCTCTCTCTCTCTCTCTCTCTCTCTCTCTCTCTCCAAAAAAAATAATACCATTTGCACTAGAAATTAGTCGAGCCAGTGGATTGAGCCTCTAGAAATTAATTAGTTGAGGTGCATGTAGGCTAATCAAGAGGAGTGTTTCTTTTAGGTGTTCATGTCTTGGTTGTGTTTTGGGGGTGGGGTGTCTCTTTTAGGGTTTTTTTGGTGTTGTGGGTTAGCTCCTTGCCTTCCTTGGTGTGTTGTTTTTTTTCCCTTTGGGATCTTGGCATCATTTGATCGTCGGTGTGAGGGATGCCTCCTTTGTGGGGTTGTTCTTGCTTCGTTGTGATGTCTCATGCGTTGAATTCTTTTACTTAATCTTTGTAATTCGTTTTCAAAGATCGATAAATTCTTTTTTTGTCGTTCAAAAAAATGTCAAAATATTTACATTTGTGCAATCTAGAGGATCTTGATCGATCACAAGAGATCAGTACGTTGTGCTTTAATTTAAGAAATAATCACGTCCTTAGGCCAGGACAAGCAACATGAGCTTTGAGAGTAGATGATCGATCTAGTGGCTGTAAGGACAGATCTATAAGCGAGAGAAGGAAATTAATAAAGCTTTATGGATCGAGTAATTAGGTAGCTAGGGGACCCGATGCATTATCTGGTTAGCCTCATGTGAGCATGTCCTTCCCATCAAATAGGGCATATATATCTGACACCTTTTGCAAGTACTTGCCCTAAAATGCTATTTGTTGATCCTTATATATACTAATGTGTGTTGTTATACCATGTGGCGATGCCTCCAACACATTAAAGATTTTATTCTCCAAGTAACCAATTTCTCTTTGTCTTAGTAATGGAAATAAGAAGCCCACCGAAGGTGTTGGCTTGGTGATGGTCAAGGCTTGGGGTTTTAAGTGTTTTTTCGTTTCTCAGGTTCAAAATCTTCAACGTACTATCAACTCCTATAAAACCTACACATACAATACAAATTCTTACTCCGACTTTAATCGGCATCCTCTACTGGATATGGTGAAATGAGTGGAAATGGCAATGTGGGCTGGATCGGAGTCAGATTTAGCGTCTCCCAAACCCGCCCCATTCTATAATGGATCGGAGTCGGAGCGGGGGAAATCGGAGAGGTGTCGGGGTCGGAGAATAATCGGGTCCCCATTCACCGTAATAATTTGATTAATATTGTTATTTTTAAAGTGTTTTGAGAAGAAAACAAGATATTGATGATATTTTAAAAAAATAGAAATAAAGAAAACAAAGACATACTAATATTTTATTAATTGGTATATTGCTCTTATTAGATGAAAACAATGAAATTTATTTAGATATACACATACAAAAATATAAATATCTATAATCATATTCAGATCAGGTTAAAACGGGACGGGAAAAGCAAATACCATCCCCGCCTCATTTGCTTATCGGATCGAGACGGGGAGGTTGAAGGCAAGGACGGGTCTGAGGTAATTGCCATCCCTAGAAATGAGCAAATGCTAGGGGTCCCGAAAATGTCACCGAAAGAAAAATCTGTGATTCAGATTCACTTGAATGTTTAGATCTCACACATCAAAGTGAATCTTAATCATTAGTTTTACTTTCAGGTATAAGGGAAACTTTTCGGGGTCCATAGAATTATGGGGGTGCAATTGGTTCCCTAAAAATTCACCCAAGAATCTTGTATTTTAGAGACAAAAAAATTAGTATTCAAAATACTTTGGTCTCTAAATATGTGGTCTTAGGGAAATATTTAAAAATTACACATTTCTCTACGAATTAAATAAGGTGTAGTTCCTAAATTTTGGCCTGCACTCACTCTATTTTGTACTTCTCTATCCAATCCCTTTCAAAATCATATAATATGAGTTGATTCACGTAAGCTCATCTACGTACACCTTAATTTATAATAATAATAATAATAATAATAATAGTAATAATAATGAGTACTATTCATTAAAAGCCCCAACAAGAAATACAACCACGAGGTTTACAAAAAAAGGCTTTTGATTAACAAACCTACCGTAGAATCAGAATTAGACTTTGCAACACAAACAAACCCTCACAAGCACAACTCTAGACTTCTGAACCTTTTCCTCCTAGGATTAATAAAGTAGCACCTTAATTAGGAATTAGGATCGATCCACTTTCAATCTTTTCAGCTTAGTATAGTAAAAACAAACATATATAGGAGAAACCTTTTCCTCCCAGGATTTCTGGAGAATATAATATCCCTAAACCATAAGCCAGCAGTGTCATCCAAAAATTGAAAAAATTAAATGATCTTCTAATCAAATAGAGGGGAAGTGATCAGAAATAGGACCAGGAGGTAACGCCAAAGCGAATGAGAATTGATTAACAGTACCCTGTCCAATCTACTGATCTTGTTATCCCCCAAACCAAATTTCTTATTGAATGAAGTACTATATATACCATAGCCCTTTGGTAGGTATATCATCTTGTTCAATGTAAAATAGACAATAATTAAACTCAGGGGAAGCAGCTGCATCATAATCATGCAACCTCTGATCAATACCAGCCCTAACAATATTAAAATTACCAAACCGAAACCAAGCACTTGAACAATAGTACAATATATATACACACAACAAGCTTCTTGCAGGGATCCCCTACTTAGCTTAAATGCGGACTTCACATTTTCTGATCAAATTTCGATGATCCTAACCATTGAATGTGTTCAGAATATGATTTTAAAGGTCGAAATTAGCTAAAAATATAACTGAAAAGTACATGATCCAAACAGTTTTTCATAAAGTTCACATATAACTATATTTAATGAAAAACTGTTTGGATAAGCACTTTCAAGTCATATTTTTAGCTGATTTCACGCTAGAACCCTTATAATCACGTTCTGAACACATTGAAGGTTCGGATCATCAAAATTTAATCTAAAAATATGAAGTCCGCACTTGAGCTAAGTAGGGGATCCCTCATAAGAAGGGGTGATACAGCGCAGCCTCCTTTTACAAAACTAATTGCAGAAAGAAAACACGAACAATGTTTGAGCTAGAGGTACTCCCTCTTTGAACAAACGGTATTAAGATAAATCTCAATTTTTCTTTAATTCAATCATAAACTGTCGTGCCCTAAGGCTCACAATGAATATAAATAGGTAATAGAAACCCCAAACAACTTAGGAAATAATTAGGGCTGAGAATCAAATCCTAATCGTAGAAACTATGAAAATCACCAAAAATGAAAATTCCTACTTTGATTGAAAAATCAAATACTAGGAAAAAATATAAGATTGCCAAAACAAGCGGCAACTAAATCGGAGTTTCTTATAAAAAGTTATTAGCGATCTAATTATTACTATAATTGGCAAAATAGGTCTTTTGGAAGGCTAAACAGCATTGAACGGCCAAAAAGCATCGTTGGTCTGAAGATGAGTATTGATCAGTAGGCCGTTTTCGCTTAATTCAACCCTACGGCCCACGGCTCATTCTGCCACTGTCGCCCCGCCTCCAGTTTGATTTGGGTTGTGCTCTGTCCAGTCGCTTAAGAAACGTGAACGCGACCCACTCTACATCAAAGGGACTATATATATATATATATATATATATATATATATAAAACTAAAATAAAAAGAGGATCTGCATCAAAGTCCCAATATTAAGGCTATTGGCCAAATCAGTCTTTATGATACTACTGAGTTATGCTATGTCTTGCTTCAGATTGCCCAAAACACTCACTAAAATAATCTCCGCCGAGATAGCTAAGTTTTTGTAGGGATCTAAGGAAGGGGAGCACAAAATTCACTGGGTTAAATTGTAAAGACCCGTAATTTTAGAAAATGTCTAAAAGGCTTACTTGATGTTTTAATTGAGAAAAATATGAGATTTGTTAAATTTATTTGATTTGGGGCCAATGTGATAGAATTGGAATGTTGAGTGAGTGTGAGTGTAATTTTGAGTGGGTGCTAGTATATATAGGTGGGTGTGTGTGTATAGGATCAAAATCTCTATCTCAGTCTCTCTCATCTCTCACGTTTCTCTCTCTCTCTCTCTCTCTCTCTCTCTCCCTTGCTCTACCGAGCTCAAAACCTACCAATCAACCTCCATCTCCACATATTTTGACCTTCAATCCATCTCCTACGCGTGATTCGAGCCTTGGATCGCATGGGTTTGTGCTTAAACTCGTTCTTGGTGGATTTCGAAGCTTTGGAAGGTAGGGCTCGATCAATCTCATTGGGTTTCGTTCTCCAAGTCGAGGTAGGAAATTCTTACTCTCTCTACATGTTTATGAGTTGATTTTGTACCTTGTTCGTGCCCTAGATTGTTGTGTTTTGTTGTTGAGTTAATTCTTGGAAAATCTGCAAAATCGCTGTCGTAACGTTCGGGTATAGATACAGCCAAAATGGTTGTATGGATACAACTAGCTTATCTTCTATAGAAATCGCTATCGTAACATTCGGGTATCAATACAACCAAAATGGTTGTGTGGATACGGCTAGCTTATCAGAATTCCAGCCGCTCCCATATAGATACAACAAAAATTATTGTATGGATACTAGTCTCTTACGAGACAGTTTTGCCTTTGCTTATCCCGCTTCTATTGTTTTGATTCCTAATCACTTCTAACACTCTTTGAACACCTTCAAACCACTTGTAAACTTGATTGTTCATACCTTAAGTAATTAATTGATCAATCTATCTCTTTTGACTCTAGTTGTACAAGAGGAACGTGTCAAATCCTATGAGTGTTCATCTTCTACAGAAATCGTTCATCTTTTTATGGAAAAAGGGTTCAATGATGAACGATGTGGAAATGTGGAGGATTATGGTATCGTATGGGAAACAATGAGATGATTGAGAATTGGTAATTGGTTAAAGTAGATTGATGTGAGTTTATTAATGTTGCTAGTTTAATATGTGAATATCTAGGAATACTTTTAAGACGTCTGGAACTCTGTAGTCGTAGCCCGCTTGTTCATTGTGGTGAACCGTTGTTTCTCGTGTTTGCTTATTAGACTCCTCTCAACCTTGGTGCATGTTTCTTCGCATTTGCATATAGTTTGAGCAAAGATTTCTCTATTGGGCTAGTGTAGCTCAACCTATTATTATTTTCAGGTATATCTTAAGGGCATTGATGTGGAGTGCTTGATGTGGACACGACTTCATCGTTTGAAAGTTAGCATGGAAAAATTACTTTGGCTTTATTGTAAACCTCTTTTGAGAAGATGAAATTGTAAATTTTTTTTTGAACTAATCTTTGATTTGGAAATCATGTAATCTCTAAACTTACCAACTTTTGTTTAACTATGAAATTTGAGGCTTGAGTGCCATTATTGTAAATCTTTAAACTTGACTGTTCTCTCGGATGAATTATGGGAAACATTTTGGGTATTATGTAGTATTATCGCGATAGAAAATTATTGGAAATGCTATTATTATTATGTTAAAAATTCATGGCGTGACATAAATGGGACAAACTGAGCTGTTGCAAGGGGAAGGCAGACTGGGGTTTCGTCTCCGATATAATGGAATAACACCCCAAACGTTGGGTTTAATACGTCGAGATAAGCATAATAATCCGGAAGACCGGGTATCGTACCCGAGGGAATATTTGTTACGGCTTGAATGAATTTGTAGATGTAAGCAAGGTTTTCGGTTTTTAGGTAGCCAACTTTGTTTTACTTTAAGTGGTGAAAAATAAACGGCTTAATTGAATGAAGATTGAACTAAAATAAAAAGAAAGGCTAGGTTTGGGGGATCCTAACACCCATGACTCAAGTCAAACCACTTTTCTCATCCTATTACTCGGTTTGAGATATGCAACTAAGGTTCTCAACCCGGAAGAATTGTGAGTCGAATACCGAGCGAGTTCTAGAATTCACTTGGCAAACGCCTCGAGCGACATAGCTCCAAGCATCATGTGTGGCGACATAGCTCCAAGCATCATGTGTGGCAAGTAACACGCTCTTGCCTACACATGATCAAGGAGGTTAACGTCCAGAGGTGGAGCCAGGATTTTCGTTTAGTGGGGTCAAAAATTTAAACTATGTATGATCGATTCACTTTTTCTAGTTGCTATTTGAAAGGAACAATCAAATTAACAAATTAATCAAAAAGTAAATATATATTAATAACAAAATACAGCTTCGATTCACAATTGACCTCGAGAGCGAGAACGACGTTTTGGAAATTTTTGTGGACGGTAATTCTATTTTGACTCATCTTTTTCCTAAGTACAAAACCCTTATATATGGGTTGGGGCAAAGTGAAATTTAAAGGGGGGTCAAATGAGTAAAAATTTGGTGAAAATTATACCAATTTCTAAAAAAATTTGGGAGGCAACGGGGTCGGCCCCCCCCCCCCCCCCCCCCCCCCCCCCCCCCTTGACTCTTACTGGCTCCGCCCTTGTTAACGCCTTAGTAATTTAACAAGCGAATCCGAACTAACTAGATTTTCAAACCAAAGATTGAAACTTTATGATGAGAAAAACAATATTAACTCAAGTCATGAGGTGCTAATCACCTTATGACTAAGCCTTATAAACTACTCACTCATATCTAGAGAGATAGAAGTAAGACAAAATCTAGCAAACATATTTAATCAACGACACTTGAAATAAACCTAAGATTACTATAAATCAAGAGCGTAACTGCAACTTTAATGAAGAACGAAATAGCAAATTACAACTAACTAAGGAAGGAAAGTGCATAATTAACTAAGAAAATGAAGAACAAGCAAGAGTAAGCAACAAGAAATGTAAATCCTAGTCTAGATCTAAAAATGCAATAAAATCTACTTGTTTTCATTTGTGACATTACAGCCAATTTATATCGCCTCTGTTTTTGCGCATGGAGTATCCTAAAGATGCCCTAAAAATTCTGCTCCAAAGGCCCTCGGTACCGATACCTCTGCTACTATGGTATCGGTACCGAGCTCACTAAGCTGCTTCCTCTAACACAATTGGTACCGATACCTCATCTGCTATGGTATCGGTACCGAAGTCTTTAGTGCCAGCTTTTGTGCTTTGGTCCTCCTCTAGGCCTTCTATGCTTTCGGGTCACCTCCGGGTCTTTGACTCTTCGTTCTCGGGCCCTGGTGATTCCATTCTTGACCATCTTTGAATCTTGAATGCCTCCAGTGCGCTTTAAGCTTTAAAAACACCTTTATTAAGCAGTTTTTCTACAAAATGAAAATAACATACCCTACGTGCAATATCAAACAAAAAGCTAAATTGACTAAACATAATGTGATAAAACTAAGGACTTAGCACACCCATAATGACAGTATTGGGTGCTTATCAACAACCGACCGATTCCTACGCTTGGGGGCGCTCTTTACTACGACACACTTTGGTCGAGCAAGCATAAGTCCTACGACAGGAGGTGGTTATTGAATAAAGAAAATCGAGATTTATCTCATATCATATGTTCAAAGAAAGAGCACCTCTAATTCATACCTATCTATGTTTGTGTTTCAAAAAGAGAATCTTTAATATAAGTAAGTTTGTGATCTCTTCTTGCAAATAGTTTCGTAAAAGGAGGTTACCCTACATCAGTTGGTATCAGAGCCTGCGCTCAATTTCGGATCATGGCGCGACAAGGAGTTCGTTATGGTCGTTATGTTGTTGCCGAAGATGTGTATGAACGAAGTAAAGCTACACGAAAAGCATGAATGAAGGAGAGGTTTCGACAATTTAAGCAGCAGATGGAGGAGACTTTTGGAGCGCTGACCGATCAGATTGCTGCCTTATCTGTTCGTGGAAACCTGCCTCACCGTCATTCGGTTCAACCTCGGTTTTCGAAAGTGGAAGAGGTGTCAAATGACGTTTCCATCACCAAATAAAACCTTTGGCTAGTGACCAGCAGTCGAGGGGGAGGACAATGGTGGATGAAACTATCATTGAGTGTGATGCAGAATGGATTTTAGGAAAATTAGTATTTTATTTTACGGCTTTAGTTTTAGTATTTTGTTAGGAATCTTATAATTTAGGAGTGTTAACATAGAATTATTTAGCTTCTTAATTTAGGTTGATTTAGTTTCTTATTTTATGTTTTCTTGTTTTACAAGAAGTAGGGTTGCTTCCTAATATTTTTATTCCTTTTTAGTTCTAAGGTGGCTAGTACTATATAATAAGATTGTAGCCATTAGGGCAAGGGAGTTGTTTATGAATTATTAATGAAAATTGAGAGTTTTTCTCATTATTGTGTGTTCGTAGAGGGAGCACCTCTAGTTCATACTTATTTGTGATTGTCCTTGTTGCGCGTTCTTCTTGTTCGACATGCCTCCCTGCATCAGTTGGTATCAGAGCCTGCGCTTCGATTCCGGATCATGGCGCAACAAGGAGTTCGTTATGGTCGTTATGCTGTTACCGAAGATGTGCATGAACGAAGTAAAGCTGCACGAGAAGCACGAATGGAGGCGCGGTTCCAACAACTTGAGCAACGTGTGATGGATGCGATTGGCATCCTAACCGATCATGTGGCTGCCATGGCTGTTGGGGGGAACCCACCTTGCTGTCGTCCGGTTCAACCTCGGTTTCCGAAAGAGGAGGAGGTGTCGGATGATCTTTCTATCACCAAACCTTTGGTTGATAACCATCAGTCGAGGGGGAGGACAAAAGTGGATGAAGCTACCATCGAGTGGCCATTCACATCAAATATTATTCCAGATCCAGTAGTGGATTGGAATAAGCCACCAGTTTTTGACGAAAAACTAGTGGAGAAAATTCCAAAAAAAGAAAATCAAAAAATATTGAAAAAAGAAGAAGTTACAAAGTTGGCGTTGTTGGAAACTGAATTTATTGATCCGTTTTGGGAGTTTATTGAGTACACTATATGCAAGCGTCCTTATGTTTCGATCCAGGAGGAAGGTAGATGTGTTTTATTGATGGAAATTATTTTCTCACAATTTTCAGATTGTTGTTTACAGTTTGGGTTGGAAAAAATAAATTTGAAGTACAAGATTGATACAGACAAATTTCGGCGTATTCAACTTTATAAACTCGAGGACGAGTTTCTTCAAGCTGGGCAGGATGATGCAGAATGGATTTTAGGAAAATTAGTATTTTATTTTACGGCTTTAGTTTTAGTATTTTGTTAGGAATCTTATAATTTAGGAGTGTTAACATAGAATTATTTAGTTTCTTAATTTAGGTTGATTCAGTTTCTTATTTTATGTTTTCTTGTTTTACAAGAAGTAGGGTTGCTTCCTAATATTTTTATTCCTTTTTAGTTCTAAGGTGGCTAGTACTATACAATAAGATTGTAGCCATTAGGGCAAGGGAGTTGTTTATGAATTATTAATGAAAATTGAGAGTTTTTCTCATTATTGTGTGTTCGAAGAGGGAGCACCTCTAGTTCATACTTATTTGTGATTGTCCTTGTTGCGCGTTCTTCTTGTTCGACACGTCTCCCTGCATCAGAGTGGCCATTCACATCAAATATTATTCCAGATCCAATTGTAGATTGGAGTAAACCGGCCACCAGTTTTTGACAAAGAACCGGTGAAGAAAATTACAAAAAAAGAAAATCAAAAATATTATAAAAGGAAGAAGTTACAATGCTTGAAGATGGTGAAGTTGACCAAAGTGATGAACTTGAGGATCCTTTTCGAAAATATATTGAAGCTGCTTTGAAGAAGAATTTTTGGATTTCGTTTTTGGAGCAAGTTGGGAAGGACATTCACTGTGTTTGGCTTACAATTTTGAGATAAAAAAGTTTTATAGGTTTGTGTATTTTTCCATCTTTAGTAATTTTTTTTAAACATTTTAACAAACTGTTTTACTTTTTGAATAGAAGTACGCTATGTACATCCAAAAAGTATAAAATAAGTAAAAAATTGACAAAAAAATCACTAAAGATGAAAAAACACGAATGACGAAACAGTAAAAAATTTTAGAGAGATTATTTCTGAGAAGAGAACCAAGCAAAGTAATTGTAGGTTTAATTTCTCAAGACTCTTTTTTACAGTTTCAGTTTGAAAAAATTAATTTGAGGTACAAGGTTGATGCAGACAAGAAATGACTTATCAAATTATTTCAGGCTATGGAAACTCGAGGACGAGTTTTTCCAAGCGGGGGAGGATGATACAGACCGATATTTTAAAAATATAAGAATTTTAATTTATTATTTTGAATTTAGTAATTTATTAAGAATCTTTCTGTTTTAGCATAAATTACCCGGAATATTAGGCTTTCTTAATTAGGTTTATTCTACTACCCTTTTTATTGTTTTCTTGTTCTCCAAGACAGATTTAGTTTTTCATTATTTTAGTTTCCTTTTTAGTATTTCTAGGTTATTATAAATTGAGTTGTAAGTCTTAGGGCTCCGTAGTTGTTTATAATTGAATTAATAAAAATTGAGATTTATCTCATTATTGTGTGTTCCTAGAGGAAATACCTCTAGTTCATACATGTTTGTGATTGTCCTTGTTGTTGCGTGGTCTTTTTCTTTAACACGCCTCTGTGCATCACCTACCTTGTCTACAATAACTATGGTTCAAGTCTAGTTCATCAACACTTTCGTATACACAGGGAAATGCACGAGACAATATTCACAAGATCGATATCAAGCTGAACTAAAGTAGTTATATATTTAGTATTCATTGAGGGGGTACTTTAATTATATAGAAGATATGGACCCAATACTGTTGCGAATGTTTAGAATAGCAGGTTGTACAGCGAGGGCAGTGGTGGTGGTGCACTTTAATTAAAGAAAAAAGATGAAACCTATCCAAAGCCTCTCATGTCGCTATGCCCTCTAGCCATGGGACCGACCTCTCCCCATCTACGTGTATATATATATATACACACACACAAGTTTTAGTAGTATATGAAAGAGGAGCCCAAGGGTTAGGCCCGGTTGAATATTGTTAGATTTGTTTTCCACGCAATTGATCAAAATTTTCGATTCTTGGGGTTAACTTTTTGTGAATTCCCTAGTTCCAGGACGAACGAATGTACACTCTTTGACTTGAATCGAAGAGGAAATTAGTTGAGGTGCGCGTAAGCTGGTCTGGACACCTCTGACTGTCGAACGAGAAGAAAAAGCATTAGTATTATTATATTAAAGAGGAGGGGACCTTGGCTACCAATTAATTCTAGCTAGCCAATGATCTATGTATGTAAAATAATACAGTAGAACAAAGTTGTTTTAAGTATACTCTGGTTGTTTACAATTTGGTGAAATTTTCCAGGTGAGGACCATTAATTAGTGATAGTAATTGCGTGTATAAATGTTACTAGTACATATACGAACACACATATATATATATCTGGTATGGTAGTAGGAGGATGTATTAAAGGCGACCCATGGGTGCATCAGTGCATGTAGGAGGAGGACCACCACACTCTTAGCTAGCTAGCTAGACCGTAGAGACACAATTACACACCCCCACACCCCACAAACATATGGCTGGCTGGCTGGCATCCTCATGATCATTTCCTCCTCTGTTGCCTTTTTGGCTTCTCTCTCTATCTCACTCTCTCTCTCTCTCTCTCTCTCTCTCTCTGGGGGAGGAGAAGGAGGTCATTTGCTGATCTAATTCTTTTTGGTGAATTTCACGGACATATACCCCTGAGGTTTGTCTTAATGATGGATGTCCCCTCAAGTATGAGAAATAACAATGAACTCCATGTGATTTCTCTGTGCTTTTCACCGACTTTCCCTATTGACAATGAGTGAGACATCAGATGTGTTAGACTTTATTTACAATTTCATGTTACTCTATCTATTTTTTTATAACTGATTAATGTTCATTAAGCTGATTTATTTCGGCCAAAAAATTACAAAAATACAAATCTTTCTTAGAATGAAAAATTTGCATAACTGAGAGTTCGCACAAATTTTTTTTATTTTTTTTGGCGATAGTGGATGGTTAGTAAGTTTGTGTAAATTGTGATATTAATTTGAGTGCCAGAATGACGAGTAATTATTATTCAGTGGCGCGATGTCTCAATAATTTCCATAACTATATATTTATATGAGGTTTATACACTTAATTGTAGACCCTATAACAATGTGTGGTGGTGAGCATCACATGATGGTAATATTCCAAGAACGCCCAATTATTTTTCTTAAGGAGATAAGCCATGCTGGATAACCTGTACAGATTTACCAAGATATACATAGCCTAGAATAAAAAAGAGAGTTGAAATTCAACCTTTGAGTGAGTGCCCAAATATCATGTTACAGGACTAGCAATACCTTGTTGGAGGAGTTAGATTAGTGGCACAAAAAGAAATGTGCATGGGTCGCGTGGGACCGTTATCAAGCTTGGATCTCAATGCTAGTTACATATATACAGTACACTATCGTACAAACATAAACAATAAGCAGTGTAGGGTACACGTGTACGATCCAAGGTTGCGATTTATAAGATATGTTATGAGTTTCATAGATCTCATGTTAGTTACAGTTATGTACTGGAATATCATACAACTATCAACAAAAAGCAATCTACGGTGCAGTTATGAGACCTAGGATTGCGGTTCGTAGGGTCGGTTTGGGATTATAAAAAAATACTTATTTCGCTGGTGAGTTCATTGCATTGAAAATGAAAGTGACAGCAGAAAATCCAAAGGATTTGAATCCTCTTTAGGTTAAAGTCACTTAAGGCTGCTTGTGGACCTTTTCCAAGAACACTTCATTGATTGAAAACACTTCCTACTTTTTAAAGCTTATTGAGAAAATCAATCCCAAAATCACATTGATCTGATAGATTACGAATGGGCCAATCACAAGCCTCAGACTTTGAGATGAGGAGATTGGAACATCTTCCATCCACACAAACTGCCCTTTGACAACAGTGACATAAATCCCTTTGTAAGATGGTCAGACAAGCAATGCCCTATCCAGTGAACTGAATTCGGACTATCACATTCAACAGGCAATGGGATGTGATGCTACAACACAGTCAAAGATGCGCATATCCCTACATAGGCGTGTCCGGAATCGGACAATGCAAGTGAGTTCCACGCGGTAGTACGGGGTTCATACACATCCACCGACTCTAGACACATTTGCATCCGATTCAAGCACTTTGAAACGCATAGGTAGCATTTTTGACACTATATACATTGTGTAAATGAGGCAGTAACTCCCCCATACAACCTCTGACAATAACACCAATCCCAGCAGCCCCATTCTTCTTCCATGCTCCACCAAAATTAGCTTTGGAAAGTGTGACTTCAAAATCCCAGCTTTTATGTATATAAGCTAATAAAGAGCTAAATATGTCTCCAGAGCTCTACCAAATCTTTTTGCCCAAGTAACTAACCGGCAAAGACTTCATGCCACCCTTAACCAAATATAAGTCGGCATTAATTATAAGGTAACAGCTTTATGCCACCCTTCAACAATCATCCTCTGTATTTGAGATTTTCATCTCTTTCGCTTCTGAATTTCTGCAATGCTAGCATCCATTACTTCCCCTGAATATGAAACAAAACCGTGAAATTTGAAGGAAAAAATGATTTCCGAAGCATAAAATCCTCTGCGACCAAATTCTGGCATAAAAAAGAGTTATTTCTAGGAGAGCTTCATAGCGCCCCCTTGGACATAGGAAACAATTGCGTATATTAAACTGGGCTTGGGTGAGAAAAGTACATAGGAATATAACAAGAACGACTCAAACGAGAGAGAGAGAGAGTGAAGTTTTATTTTTCTAACTAGAACAGACATCTATTTGGAGGGGAAGAGGCAATTCATTTCACAACAATTATTTTCTAGTCAAAGGAGTTTTAAAGTTCTTCCGAATAACACAAGGAAAAATACACGTAAAGGCTATAGTACACATTGATACACGACAAAGTTTCATGAGCTTCACAACTAGACAAATTAATCGACGCTATAAAAGAAAATAAGGAAGGGGCTAGAATACAAAGGTCGCGCACTCACAAAGGTTTCCCTTTGGGAATAGCATGTGCCACCTCAACACATATCAAATTGAAGCCTCTCCTTCCAAGCGTAATCGCTTGGGGCCTTTCTCTTCACCTTGGCTGCTGGCACTTGCCACCTTGGCTTCCACTGAACACCTTTTATATGGCTTAAACCCTGTTCGGCAATGCTTGAGCTTCCCAAGCCCGAGCTCCATTCTCAGCCATCCTTCTTCGCCATCTTTTTGGCCTCTCAATAATGCATTGGAGCTGTTCTCTGCAGGGTGATGAATGGAACAGGTCCCCCACAACGGTGATGCGTTTTCAGCTTTCTCATCTGTGTTCTGCATATCCTTTTCATTCATTTGATACCAATTATTCTTGGTATCTTGCGGAGGTGAAAAGCTTTGCGGCAATATTTGTCTAGAAAAGAGTGCTCGGAAGGCCAACCGCC
The DNA here is from genome assembly GCA_014282245.1 of Rhododendron simsii. Classification (NCBI taxonomy): domain Eukaryota; kingdom Viridiplantae; phylum Streptophyta; class Magnoliopsida; order Ericales; family Ericaceae; genus Rhododendron; species Rhododendron simsii. The sequence continues at coordinate 34,916,844 of CM024953.1, read as the reverse complement.
CCTGCAAGAGACATTAAATTAAACAGAAAACGAAAAAAGCAGTAAATTCACACTATGTTACATGCCCAGGAATGGGTGTAGAGTTACGTGTCCAAATGTCATATTTAACTTAATTTCATTTCAAGGACACATGTGTCCACAATTTTCATATACATGCTACAATAGTTTTTTCTGTTTAATTGGATAAATGGTATTCAAAAGGTGCTTTATGGGAATTCGAGCATAGGTAGAAATTTTATGCATATCTTAAGCTGAAATCAAATTACAAACTATGCATGCTACATGAATGTCAACTAAGCATGTTCGACACAGATCCCATCCTTGTCTGGCTGTCGAATGTCTGACATGGGTACGTTACCTATTTAAAACAGTCCATGTAACACAGAAGTCAGGAAGTAAAGCATGGAGCGAATATTTTGGTTACCTCTTCAGAGACCTCCTTCCATGAATCATTAGTGCTGCTGGAGGGTCTACAACGGCGATTACCCAAGTCACAAGCTGGAAGGCTTACATCAGCTTCTTTTAATTCTTCCTTATCATGCTCATGCTTCCCTAAAGCATCAGTCTCAAAATCACTGCCAGAATTGGAACCACAAGAAGAACGATCCACCGGTTTTCTGGCCTTCGTCTTGTTCGAATCAGGGAGCTCAGTTACCACTGCAGCCTTGTCCTGATTAGCAGCAGTTAACCCCGTTTTTGGTTTTGCACCTTCGCTTTCCCCAGAGTCAGATGACGACGAAGTCGGCGATTTAGAAACTGAATTTTGTTCTTGCACGGCTTCAGAAAATTCAGTGTCCAGCTGTTGATTTTGCAAGGGAAGATCACGAGGAGTATTCTCTCTTTTACCATTGGTGCATGTTGCAGTGGGACCTGCATCTACTTGAGTTGCTGTGACTGAAGCAGAAGTGCAGTTAAATCCATTGTGAAAAGGAGTGCACAAAGGTAGCAGTCCATGGGATGCCCACCAGGCAGTTGCAGCTGCTACTGTAGCGGCGACAATAGCTGCCATACTAGGAGGTGGGTCCGCTTGCCTCGATGAAAAACCTCCTAAAATACCAACTGGAGAATTTGTAGAGGCTTCAATACTAGCAGGAGGCGGCCAGAATGCAGCAGCAAAGCTTGCTGCCGCATGGGCAGCTGGGTTTTGCAACAAAGTAGATACAAGCAGACTTGAAAAGGCAGACGAAACTTGGAGGTATGTTTGGTAGTCACCTTGATTGTTGTGGACGGGGGTGGAAAGAGGATGAAAAGGAGGAAATGATTGATGAGTTTTGATATGTTCAGTGGTTGCAGTTGAAGTTGCAGATGCAGCAGGATTTGTTAATGGGTTAGGGTTTCCTTGAATTCTTCCCATTTGGTGAAATAGGGATTCTTGGTATGGCATATCCTGAGAGACATTTTGATTGATAGTTCCAAGGCTCCCATTTACAACATGCACAGGAACATGTCTAGGGTAATTATGTGCACCAAAATTTACAGGGTGGTTCATTTCTTGTGCTATATTGCTTTGGACCGATTTCTCATGCGGTGAGTCAGAGTTCTCAAAGGTTGAGGTGTCATTTGTTCCATTACTCTGAAATGTCTGCGTCGCAATTTGTTTAACTAACTTATGATTTCCTTTGGGCTCAGCAGTGACATAAGATTCATTTGTTTCATCATGGTCACATACATCCATTGGCACAAACTCCCTGAAAGTGCAAGAATTTTGGGGTCCCACGTGTTTTTGCATGGAATCTTTGTTTGCCGAAGAGAATGAAGCACATGGAGCTTCTTGGAAAAGGGTCAAAACTTCAGAGCAATTGCCCTTATCCTCGTCCTCTGTTATATTTCCTGGCTTTTCATCTCCACCAGGTTTCTAAATAACAACAAATAGGCTGAAGAATTTCAGAAAAAAAAATTCAAACATAAAAAAAGCAGATACAAGCAACTAGTAAATAAGAAATGGTTCCATAACTCACAAAACAACCCTCAAGAAAAACAGTGACAACAGAAAGTTTGCAGGGGGGGGACATATATACCTCAGGAAGGGGTTCTCTCTCCAAGTCCAGTAGTTGTTTACCAGTGAAGAAAGAAGAAACCGATGAATTAGTGCCATCAGTAGCTCCCACCTGGGGAGTGGCTGTTCCCACACCAGTCTTTCGAGGATAAGGATTGCTTGGTTTCCTTTTGGGGCGTGGAGGAGGAATCTCTATGTCAAGAGCTTGTCGTATTGGAACTCCTTTTCCGAGAGCTTCCTTCTCCAACTGGAGATCAAACTAAAATTGTGAGTTTAAAGACAAAGTAGACGAATTTCAGGTGGTAGCGGTCATATCGAAGCATGTCAACAAAACAATTATTCAATCTGTCTGGCATATGGTTGACTGGTTATTGTTATGAAACAAAATGTGTAGTTGTGTACTGTGAATTCAATGCAACTAATTAAGAGGCTTTGTGTGTTAATGTGGGTTAAACAAATACCATATAGCCTGGTCTAGGGAATGTTGCAGAAAGGAGGAGAGTGGGACTGAGGACTGAGTCAGCTTACTTTAAAGACTAAACTCACTTTGATATGACTAATGTCTCCCAAAGAAGTCTAGAAGCAAGTGGACGAAAGTTTCTTGAGCATATTCAGAAAGCACACCTATGACAGACTCAATAAATATCAATAGGCCAGCTTCATTTTCATTAGTGCTGAAGATTTAACACTAAACCTGCACAAGTTAACTATAAATTTCTGGAAAGCCTTTTACTTCTCAACAGGCCAATAGTACAGTTTACTTCCTGTCACAGAAAAGAGTCTCCATCAGCAGTCAAATGGCTCATTAATGTAATCTTTGCCAGTTAGAGTGGTATTGCAACTTCTGAAATAGATCAGTTTTCTTAACCTTAAGCACAAAGTAATATTTTCTTGTAAATTTATTAATTCGCAGGATTCAAACATTTGACCTCCATCCAGCATGTACCTACCTTGAAAACCCCATCTGAAGGGTTCATCTTCTGAGTGGGAAACAATTTCGGAAGTGGACTCCATGGTCTACATTTTTCTAGTATGTTATGTTCACTTCTAGTACCTATATGCTTTCATGGGTTTTATTTTTACTCAAGGCTCACTCATATTAACCAACAGTTAAATCACATTTGTTTATGAATACGTCAACTCAACTAAGTTTTCATGGAAAAACCAAATCAAAGTTGCATAGTCCAGTTCCAATGTTTCATGATACAGTTTAACCAAAACTTGGGTGGTTTGACCAAGCAGTACTGTGTGGCCAAACCAGCCCCACTTTTCTAGATTGAACAGATGAGTCACTTCAAAAGCATAACCAATAAAAGAAACAAAAGGAAGAAATAAGGCAAATTCAGGAGTCATGCATAGCAATTCAGATATGAATGCCAAGAATTCAAGTACAATGTAGTGGCCTTAAAATGCTACTTGTGGCATGCAGGCATGATCAAGGTAATATGCAACTACTGGTGAGCTGTGAGTCAAATACAAGAGTTTATCTTGTGTGGAAAAAAGCTAAACATAATGTGAACCAGTGATAGTAACTCAACTATGTCAAATGATCTATTATTTGGTTTTTCTGGTTTAGCAAAAACCATATCAAAAGAAACTGATCGTGAGAGTACTGCAAAGCTCAACCCAGATGGCAGTTTAGTACTCTTGCATTGCAGAAAATAGGAATGTGGGGAAATAGAGATAATTTGAGTGCCACTTTTATCGCGTTACTCCCTCCATTCCATATTGATAGTCAGTACAAAAAGTTGTGCTATTTTTAGGGTCAAAAATCTATGCATAATTTTTCAATTTTTTTCACATCAAATTTTTAAAGATCTTCAAATTCGTGTCGAAAAAATTGAACACGTGTATGCAAAAGTGCTTTGTGCTTTTATATGAAAAACGGCACAACTTTTCTTTAAGGACTAATTATGGAACAGAGGGAGTAGTACTTAAGAAAGGGGCAGCATCGGATATTAGAGACTTCCAACCTATCATATTGCTGGGGACCATTTTAGAAAATTATAGCTCACCTATAAAGCACCGATATTCTAAAATGGTGTCGCACCAGTATCTAGTACGGATACGTGTCTAAAGATTGTTAGGGACTAAGCAAATTATAGCTCACCTATGAAGCATGGATTCTCTCAAATGGTGCAGTATGAGTATCTAATACAAATATGTGACCGAAGTGGCCCAATACATATCAGGTACAACCAAATACATATCTAGATTGCCGCTCAAAAAAAAAATACATATCTAGATTTTTATTTTTTCATTACCACATGTTCAGATATGGTGGGGATCCAGGAAGGATACAGTGGGATTATTTTGTATATGCCAGGGACCAAAACACAAATTTTAGAAGAATGTAGTAGGACCAAATTGCACATAGCAATTTCATACAAATGAAACATATTACAACGTTATATTATGTCAATTGTTGCTTAACGAAAAGCCCGAGCTCTCTTGAAAACCTATGCAGCACCGACACTCCAAAATGGCGCCGTGTCCACGTATTGGACACGAGGACACGGGGACACAGCGGGGACACGCCCAAATACGTATTGGACACGCCACGTGGTGCGTCCAATAATTTTTATAATTTTTTGATGGGGGACACGTGGGGTACATGGCTAGGGGTCAAAATTTAATATAAATTTTTAATTTTGAGGGGTTAATATGAAATTATTCAAAAATATTTGGGTTAAAACTGTAATTATGCCTTTATTTGGACCATGGCAATCTTATACATTCATATAGCACGTGTCTTCATCAACAATGGAAGAAAAGAAATATATATGTATATATATTTATTTATACACGTGGCGTGTCCCCACCGTGTCCGTGTCCCAATTTTTTTAGAATTGCCGTGTCCCGTGTCCGTATCCATGTCCGTGTCCGTATCTATGTCCGTGCTACATAGTTGAAAACTCTATAGGCAACCAGCAAAAAAGGGTTTGTCATCAAAGAATCCAGCTTCACCAAAATAAGAGTGCAAATATCCATTTGTGTCGTAATTTTGCAAAATATCTCTCTTTATATGTGGAAAACTAGAAGATAATTATAAACATAGGCATATGCTGGCCGTTCCTGTATCCTGTTGACCTTTTTCCTTTTCTGTACAGTTTTTTATCATAGTTCTCCTGGTGATAGTTTAACATGTTCCATTTTCCCATGGTCTTCATCCAACAAGATGAATTGAGTCCCTATGTTGAGTGCTTACTCATGACTTGTCCCTTTTTCATTTATTTTTCCTAGTCGAATTCAACTCTCTTCTTTTTTTATATCTAGGGTATCCGATTTTTTCGTTCGTTTTTCCGGATCGAATTCAACTCTCTTCTTTTTTTAGTATCCGAGCCAACTTACGCACACCTCAACTAGTCCCCGGAAAACCAATCCCATAGTCCCCTAGCAGGTGGTTGAATCCAAGTATACCATCCTTAGAGTTTGATTTTGAGCTAAAGGTGCTCTTAGAAACCACCAAGGTCTTCATGAAGTTTTAGTCGATGTTTGGCTTTACCCTCGGCTCATATTTATAATCAGAAGGTCCTAAGGAGAAAAACAAATATGTTTTGCCCGTTTCTCGAATCAGAGAACTCAAAATCGCTGCCTTCTAGTCGAGCTGCCAAAACACTTATGCTGCCATGTCAAAAGCCAAAACTGCACAATCTGGTGAAACTTGTTAAGTTACCGGTAGTCCCAAAAACTTAAGCTGTTAGGAAATAGGCCCAACAATGTATATCAAGCTATCTAATACCCTCCCTCATGTGCAACCCCGTCTTGCACGTGGTTCATACAAAGAGAGAAACTTAATACGAAGAGGAGAAGCAGAATGCATTCGGGAGACAAATGCAAACAAAGAGACTTGAACCCAAGACCTCTCCGAACCAGAGCTCTGATAGCATGTTAAGTTACCAGTAGTCCCAAAAGCTTAAACTGTTAGAAAATGGGCCCAACAAAATATATCAAGCTATCTAACAAAACTCATCTCAAGCGGCTAGGAAACCCACTGGAGCAGCCAAGTTTCTGTTTGATCTCTTTCATGTATCCTATTTTCCTACTTATACTCGTTCATTCTAGGATTATTTTGGCTGCTCCACAAATCAACTTCTTGATTGCTTGCCAAGAAGGATTGAACACCCAAGGTCAAATCTAATTACTCATCTAAACACATTCCAAAAGTCAAACACATCTTGAACAAGGATGAAAACGCCAACAGGTTTCAAGTATGGGATGGTCCATTGAATCTAGGAATCTACACACTAACAGTTTCCCACTAGAAATGCTCAGACAAAACCTCTCAATACAACATCAGCAGACTCATTTCTAACCCCAAAATGCAAGACACAAAGGATCATAAGCTCTATGGGCAACGAAAGAGTTGTAACTAGAAGCTGCAAAATAAACACTTAACAGCAATTGTGAAATGCATATGCTATCTACAAACCTATCTAATCTAACGTATCAAATTGTTAATCACCAATTGATCTAAAAGCTTAAGCTATTAGATCGAGGAGCAACTTTATTATTTATATCATGAACTCACCCGAACTCACCTCTCCTCTACAAGTGGGTCACACAAGTGCACGTATTTTAATTATCACTAGGCATGAGGTTCGAACATAGGATTTATTGTCCACCTCAATCACGATTATCCTCAACATAGCCCAAAAACAATACAAGTATACTAAGTAAGAACCTAACTAATGTGTCGCCTTTCCTTGTCATGGAGGATAAAGATCTACTTATGACAAGCTAGCGACCAATTTAGATTGTAACGAGGCGACGATGCTGAATGTACCAAAGCCAAAATAATAGAAAACCTCAACCTTCCATCAGTATATGCAACTAAATAAAGTTGAAAATCCAGTACAAACCATAAAAGAAGCACCAGAGCAAGAATGCCTTTCCAATCTCAAAACAGGCCCATAAGGCGATCCCTTTGAGCACCAAAGGAAGAACACCTTTCCAGAAGTTGATTTTGTAAAATAATAGAAGCGCCAGTCCAAAATCAAAGCAATAGTAAACTTTGGGTCAAACTATAAACCCGGCCATTGAATCAGTATATATATATATATATATATTGGGGCGGTTCTAGGGACACCCAAAAAATATCTTAAAAACACCCTGAATCTCAATCTTATAGTTCCCGATCAAATTTTGATGATCCGAACCAGTGATTTAAAAAGCGCGCGCCTATAGAGCAAAGCGCAGCGCAAGGATCACGCTTTGAGAACGTGGGCTATAGCGCAGAACACGAAGGCGCACGAAAGGCGCTGAGGCGCGCGCTTTTTGTTTCGAAGTAAAAAACGACTCACACCTTGCAGGAGGATGCGATACACTGAATAATTTCTACCTTTAAAAGTCGTTCTCAACCCTATTCTTCAGATCGAGCAGCAGCAGCCTCTTGTTTAGCCGATTCAAACCATGCTTCTTCTTCTTCCTCTGATCGTCGTCTCTGTCCCGAGACTACAGACTCCAGGTAACTTCTTCTTCTTCTTTTTCTTCCTCATCCTCCTCCTCCGCCTCCTCCTCCTCCTCCTCTCTCCGTCTCTTCTTCTTCCTCCTCCTTTCTTCTTCTTCTTCTTCTTCTTCTTCTACCGTCTTTCTTCTTTTTCTTCTTCTTCCACCACCGACGGACCAACACACTTGATTTTTTTTTCCCAGTCACGGACCAACCATCACCGACCCACCTTTTTTTTTTTTTTTCCAAGTCACTGATCCACCTGTTTTTTTTTTTTTTTTCAATCACTGATTCTTCTTCCACCACAGATGGACGTCACGGAAAGGAAGACAAAAGTGATTATTTGCTCAGTAGTGGGGTTTCTAGGGCTTCTATCAACTGCCTTGGGTTTTGGCAGTTTTGCTGCCGAGCCAAGTCTGCCAAGAGGATAAAGGTAATTAATTACCCATTTACTCATACTCATCAGGGCAGAGATTGAAGTGGAAATAGATATTTTTGGCTGTCTTTGTTCAGTTTGTTGTATTTATTTGTACTTGTTAATTGTAGATGACATCTGAAAATTCTAGTAAAAAGGACCCTGGGTGGAAGTATTGCGAAAAGGTTGATCCACACAATAATACCAAGTTGAAATGTATTTTTTGTAACGAAGTGAAAAATGGGGGTGTGTCAAGAATCAAGCAACACCTCGCAGGAGGAGCTAAAAGGAATACGGCGGCATGTCGCCGATGCCCGCCTGAGGTTAGAAAGGAGATGAGGAAGTTTATACGTAAAAGGGATGAAGCAAAGAGTCAAATTAAGTCTATACCAGATTTTGATGATGCAATGAATGATGATGATTATGACTTGGATCTGGACGATAATCTTATTGAATCCAATCCCCATTCTAAGAAATCTTCTACTCACGGAAGCACAACCTCCGCATCTATTCATTCTCAGCCTAAGAAACCAAGAACCATAGGGCCTCTCGACACTTTTTACACTACTGAACCATAGGTGGTGGTGGAAAATAGAAAAGCCAAGGGCAAATAGCCAAAAATTGATGAGAATGAACCATATAAGAAAATATTGAAAGACCGGGCTCATCAGGCTATTGCAAGGTGGATATATGATTGCGGGATACCTCTAAATGTTGTGAACCATGATAGTTTTGTGCCAATGATAGAGGCTATTGGGCAATACAGTCCGGGTTTGCCCCCACCAACGTATCATCAAGTGCGAGTTCCTCTTCTAAAAAAAGAGGCAGAACATGTTAACAAGTTGATGGAGGATCACAAAAAAGACCAAGAACAATATGGGTGTACACTAATGAGCGATGGGTGGACTGATAGAAAAAATAGAACATTGATGAATCTTTTGGTGAATTCTCCGAGAGGGACCATGTTTCTTAAATCTATGGATGTGTCTGGAATTGTAAAGGATGCAGAAATGATATATGAATTGCTTGATGGGTGGGTGGAGCATATTGGAGAAGCAAACGTGGTTCAAGTTGTTACGGATAGTGCTGCGGCAAATGTGGCGGCAGGTGAGAATTTTAATTTGCTATTTGGTTGTGTTACTTACTTGAAGTTATGAACAATTAAAAATCACTTATTATTCTAGACTTCTAGTTCTAACTTCTAACACCACTTATTTATAACAATTACCAGGGAAGTTGTTGGAGGCTAAACGACCTCACTTGTTTTGGTCTCCGTGTGCTGCCCATTGCTTGGACTTGATGTTAGAAGACATTTTTAAGTTGCCAAATTTGAAGACAACTTGGGAAAGGGCAATAATGATTCATGGTTATATTTATAATCGACCATCTTTGTTGAATATGATGAGGCAATTTACCCAGAGGAAGGAGCTCGTTAAGCCGGCAAAAACTCGGTTTGCAACCACTTTTTTGACTTTGCAAAGGGTTTATGAGCAAAAGGGAAACTTAAGGAAAATGTTTACTTCAGAGAAGTGGACCAATAGCAAATGGGCAAAAGAGCAATGAGGAAAATATGTAGAAAAAGTCATGTTGATGTCCTCATTTTGGAGGAATGTGCTCCTTGCCCTCAAGTTCGCATCCCCACTTGTTAAGGTACTTAGATTGGTTGATGGAGAAGTCAAGCCTCCAATGGGATACATTTATGAGGCTATGGATCGGGCTAAAGAAGCAATTGCAAATTCCTTCAATCAAAATAAGGAGATGTATGATGAGGTCTATAAGATAATCGACAAGAGGTGGGAATTCCAATTGCATTGGCCTTTGCATGCAGCTGATTTTTACTTAAATCCTGAATTTTTTTACAAAGATTCAGAGGCTAGCAAAGCTCCAGAAGTCGTTGGAGGCCTATACAATTGTATCACAAAGTTGATTCCCAATACTGCTACACAAGACCTTATTTGTGTGGACTTGATGAAGTATGAGAGAGCTGAAGGACTCTTCGGTAACCCAATGGCAATAAGGCAAAGAAATATAAGGACACCAGGTATCACCATGTTAACCTTAACCTAGTAACTAATTTAAATCCTAAGAGTTGCACTTTAAGAATGTTTTCCAATATCAATATTCTATGGTGTGCAGCTGACTGGTGGGCCTTATTTGGTCATGACACTCCCGAATTGCAAAAATTTGCCGTCAAAGTTCTTAGCCTTACTAGTAGTTCCTCGGGATGCGAGCGTAATTGGAATGTCTTTGAGCATGTGAGTATATGATAATCAAGTTCATTCATTGACTTCCTTTAGTTATGTATGATCATGAATTAAGTCCCTTTTATAATTAATTGTTAATGCAGATTCACACGAAAAAAAGGAATAGACAAGCTCAAAAGCGTCTCAATGATTTGGTATTTGTTAAGTACAATAGAGCATTGAGACGCCGATACCTCAAACGTGATCGCATTGATCCTATATTCTTGAAAGATATTGATGAGAGCAATGAATAGTTGGTTGGGAAGATGGAGGAAGAACTTGTGTTTGAGGGTGATGATTTGAATTGGGATGATGTTGCTTTAGCTTCTGGAGCCGAAGAACCAAGGAAAACAACTAGAGCATCAAGTTCAAAGTCAACAGACTCAACACCTAGCACGAAAATGGCAAAACCAACTCCAAAGGCTAAGGCTTCAAGAGGAAAGACATCTCTTATAGATGAGGTGATTGAAGAGGGAGAATGGGAGACGGATGATGAGGAGGAGGAAGATGTGGAAGGATATAAATCAGAATCATCAGATGATGATGATGAAATTGAAGATGAAGTTCTTGATTCTGAGAATGATGATTAATGTCTATGCACAAGTCACAACTCCAGATTTTATTGTCTTTAATCCTTTTGTTCTATCTCTAAGGCTAAACATTATTATGTTAGCTTTTCATGAATGATATGTTATGTTTCGTGTTTGGTACTTCCGTTTAACCATTGACATGTTATGTTTTATGACATTTAAAAATTTTACAAGTGTTTGTTTGTGTTGAAAACTTGTTCTAATAAAATTTACCTCATTGCAAAGGAAATTTTTTTTTTTGCGGTTTGCGACAATAAAGCGCGCGCCGCGCCTTGCGCTAAAGCCCCAGGGGACTGTTGCGCCTCGGTGCGCCTTTTGCCATTTAAAACACTGATCCGAACCGTTCAATGCGTTTAAAACGTGATTTTAAAGGTACCAGCGAGAAATTGGCAAAAAAAATGACCGGAAGGGCTTGATCTGAACAGTTTTTCATAAATGCTGACAAAAACTATTTTATGAAAAACTGCACGGATCAAACCCTTCTCGATATTTTTTTGAGCTGATTTCTCTCGAGTATTCTTAAAAACACGTTTTAAAGACATTGAACGGCTCGAATCATCAAAATTTGATCGGGAACTATGGGGTGTGTTTTTAGATTTTTTTAGGCGTCCCTAGAACCACCCCGAATATATATATATATATATATATCCCTAATAATAATCCATTCATAGGTTCATGTAGATGTATGCACGATTGTCAATGACCATGCTACATTTCAACTAGGATTCTACATGATGCAATTTATTTTCGTTATTAGACAATTGGAAGCTATCACACATACTCCACATAGCCTCTTCCTCCGACACTAGCTCCTCTTTTTTGTCAAAGAAAGTCAATATCAAATACAGCATCTTAAGCAAAAATCAATCCACAAGGATAGTGAGCACGTGAATCAACACTTTAGACAAAAATATGGAGAGCCAAACCTCGGCCTATGACCAAACGTCTCATGATCAAGCTAAGATTGCATTATCTCCATCATATGAGTCCGCACTTGATCATCAATAGCCATAAAATGCCCTAGTATATATGACATTTCATTTTTCGGCCTTTAGAACTTTCTAGCACGCTCTCTCTTTCTCTCCACCCTTCTCACCCCTTTCTCCTACTCCCCCTCCCGAAACAAACATGCATGAAGATGCAATTACCAACCTATTCCATTAACATGTCTAGGAATTACTTGAATAGTAAAAAAAACATGTCTCACAGTGGATCGGCTGTCCAACATTTCTGCATCCAACTGCTAAGAATCACACTTATCGACTTTTAGTATGCACAACGTTCCCTGGTAAATAGTACACTCCCGCAAAAGCTACTTTACCATCAAATTGAGATCATGAAAACACAATATAACATTCAGGAGCATATTTCAAGGTAGTAACAACAAAGAAACTTATGAGTACCAACAGCAGCTCCCAGAATATTCTGTATATACATGACAACAAACCAAGATCCGATGCACTTGATGGAACTAAACGGAAACAAAAACAATGGTGGTAACAAGTGAACAGTAGGTCAAAGGGTAGATTAAGTGACAAATTTTGTTTCATTTACATTATTGCAAGACCTAGCAATGAGAAGTGGAGATTATTTTCTGTATTAGCATAGGAGAGAAGCTACCGATTGACCTTTGTAAAGAATTTCTGTGCATGACTTCTGATCTGCACAGCAGTCTTGGTTCCTATATGTTCTGCACACCACCAGGCAGAAAAAACCAAAACAAGAGCAAGAGGATTTCCAATTAAGAGAACGCATACATCACAAAAAAACTCTCTAAAGTCTATTCCAATTCCAATAGGATAAACCCAACAGATTGTGCGGATAATACTAAACATGGATCCCAGATCTTTAAAAAAGAAAACAAGTCAACTTTAAAATTCAAGTGGGGATCAATCTGAGTTGAACTTGCAGCTCAATATTAGTATCAACCAGTACATAAAGGGGTAAATAAAGGGGTAAATAAAGAAGAACAAAGGGACCAATGAAGTACTACCTTCGATGCGCTGCCAAGCTCGACCATAGAGTTTTAAGGCCTCCAGAAACCTATTATGCTCCTCCTCCGTCCATCGTTCGCGTTGCTTAGTAATCGTATATGGTTTCCGTGCCTGCCATTATAAGGTAGTCAAAAATCACATATCGGAAGCCGAAATTCACAATCAAATTCATTGTATTGGCCAATAAGTCCATTCTCTCTCTCTCTCTCTCTCTCTCTCTCTCTCTCTCTCTTTTATTATTTAATTGGGAACTGAAACTTGCAAATAACAACGGTTCAGGTTATCCATATGCTTATACAGGCTAATTTTGTGACTCCAACAGGCTAGTCATTCGACTACATATTTCACCTATTCAAATTTTCTTAACCAATGAGAAATTGTCACTTAGTCAACAATCTCACAAAGCATGTGTTGATATACCTTTTTGTGTACTTTAACTAGGTAAAACACCTAGTTGTGTTGGAATACATAGATGAAGTAGTAATTGAGCAAAATCAAAAACATTGTTATGTTCTTTAGCTAGGTGAAATAGCCACTAGCGTTTGAGATGCTCTAACCTTAATAAACAAGTCTTCCCCAGAGGAGTTGGTGTCCATGCAAATGGACAAAGGCAGCTAGCGCTGCTTCAGATCCTCCCTGATGAGTAAGGGATAAAACAACAGCCTTCTTTCAGCACTAGCCACATCCAAGTATGCTAGAAATCGCTTAGCCGTGGCGTTTGACCACAAAAACCTGATATCTTTTTTACTAAAAGGAAGTAACAGCAAGTATAGAGCTCCCAACTCTGCTTCCAGAGAAAAACAAATTCAGTTTTCGCAGTCAATGATTAAAATTAACACGTATCCACTGAAGAAACCTCGGGGGCGGCTGCAGGATTTTAGCTCACCAGTGACAAAAATAAATAAAAACTTTGTATGCAAAAAAATATATAAGATAGATATATTCATTTTAATTGAAAACTTAGCGGGCCTAGTTTATTCTGTTTTATTAAGCTATAGGTATAGGATCTACTTACTTACATAGTTACAAATTTAAATCCCAGCTTGCTCTGGATTTCACTAATAATCAATTGCAGACAGTATTACAGAAAAATCAAACCGTAAGTAAAAATATAAACTTTGAACATTTTTTGAAGCCAAGGTTCGCTTGAATCCCTAAAAACCCCGGTGGAGCCGCCCCTGAGAAAACTTTTCGATTTTCGTGTGAATTAATCACAAATCCACAGCAAAGGTAAGGGAGACAGCTTATCTGAATCGGAAACAACTTAATAGTAAATTTCCTTTAATCAGAATCCTCACCAAAACGAAGCCGGACTACTGATTGACCTTCACGAAGCGAACAAACAAGAAGAAAAGCATCACTAATCGCACACAACCTTCAAAACACTTGAAAAACCAAAACCTTAATGTACCTTCCGAGAGAAACCGATCCAGTACTCGATCACGCCTCGTCCAACTCCATCGGAAGGCTCGCCGTAAAACACCGAGCTTTCCGGTACCAGAACGCAAAATTACACAAAGGAGCAGGAAATATACGAGTTGGGAGTTCCAGAGAGAGAGAGTGAAGAACAGACAGAGAGCGAGAGAGAGAGAGAGAGGGGTAGAAGGAGGAGAAGAGGAAGAGAGAGAATCAGATTTGGGGAGGAGAGGGCTAAAACCGGGCGAACTGCTCAACCACAGGAGAAATCTCAGCCACGAGTAATTTTGGTGGATTATTTTAATTTGGAAGAAAATAGGGAAATGGATGGGTTTTAATTTGAGGCTGCGATGCAATCAATGGAAATGGAAGGGGAAGGAGGACGAGGATGATGCCAAGTGGGTGTATTTTAGTGGTGGATTGGCGAACTCCAGAAGCCCACCATGCGCTTTTTGTTTAGAGAGAGAGAGAGAGGAAGGGAGGAGAGAGAGAGAGATGGGGGAATTCTACACCACATACTTGGGTTTTTTTTTGGGTTGGAACTTGGAAGCATAAAAGCGAGCTAATAAAGAATAAAAAAGGAGAGGCCACCTATGTCCCGTTACGGGGCCCACCTCATACGTGGCTCCCTTCCACGAAACTGCCTGTAGCCGGTGCCGGTCGTGGAGTCTATGGACACGTCTACGCTTTTTTTTTTTATAGCAAATGCGAGAAGTTGTATTCAACTATGAGGCGAAAACCTACACAACAGAGAGGAATTTTATGGGAGCAAATGGGCGTCCACAGACCGGACAAACCATTAGAGAGGGCAATCAGAGCATAATATCTGAAACTCTATTTCAAACTCGCCTAGCGAGATTAAATTCGCAGAAAATAAAACTAATATTAAGCACATGACCAACAAACTATTGGACTAAATCCAGACAAAAATAGGACTAAATTCGGACGAAAAATGAAATAAAGCAAAAAAAAAAAATACACTCCCCTCCATCATTGAGCAGTCATTCTCTTGCCTAACCCCTTACTGATCAAGTTCTCAAGTCAACGACCCATGAAGCCACAGGCGACCATGCGACTGCAAACCCAGAACAGTGCGGCAGCAAATGGCAAGCGATTTTTGTGAAGAAATGGAATGGAAAACCAAATCTAAAGCAGGAATTGATCTCTCCTCTCCCGCCGCCCATATTTGGGTATAAAGCCCAGGAATGAGGGGAAGAAGATGAGTTGTTTTACAGTTTATAAGAGGTTTTTTGGTCTTTTCTTCTGGGTAAATTGCACTCAATCCTTGAGGTTATTGAGATGTTACGGTATGTCCCACGGTGAAATGATTTTCAAGCTGTTCTACATACCATAACATGTCAACAACCCACCCCAATCAGGCTTTTTCGTAAAGGGTCAAAGGTCTTTTTCAGCTTCTTCATCTCAAGAAATGGAAGCTAGCTAGGTTGGCTGCTAACCGTAGAAGTGATCTTTGATCTCTATATTACCCCTCTACAGGAGGAAAGCATAGAAACTCACATTCAAGGAAAGCTTGGCTACTCTTTATTAATGCAATTAGTTTGAATGGCAATTACTGCTACAAGTTCTGTAATTTTCTTCGTTGTTTGTTATAGTTATTTATGTTATTTATCGCAATTGATGCACGCCAACGGTAATGCTAGGAAAGCTCATAAATGCAGACGTGATCTCAAGTAGGGACTCACCCATCCTTTTGGGCACAGGGACGCGAGAATCAATCTAGGTACTCCACCGCTTTTTTTGAAAAATCTGCCTCCGAAAAATAGAGCGATGCCAAAAAACTGTATAGTGCAAGAGCACTCACATTTTTTGGCATACTCTTTCACTTTTCTTTTCAAAATTTTCCCAAACCGCCTTGGCACTCAAAAATTTGATGAAAACCCCCCTTTTCAAGCATGGGCAATGCGGGTTCGGGGCAGGGCAAATTGCCATCCCTACTCCTAGGTGGGTTGAGCTTAAGCTTAATGGGGCATTTCCTATTGATTTGCCTCAAAATGCTACTTATTATATCCCTAGGCTTGAGAACTTATGTCAGTTAGTCTCCTACGAAACTGTATACTATATTGCTAGGGTTGGAAAAAAAAAATAGTTAAACCAAATCGTAAGAAAGAACCGAACCAAATAGGTGATTTGGTTTGGTTTTTAGACATAACTTGTTCGGTCTAGTTTGAAAAAAAAAAAAAAAAAAATCGGTGATTTGATTTTTTTTTAGAAAAAAAAATCGGTTTGGTTTGGTTTGCCACCGTCTAATTTGAAATAAACTAGACCTAACCGAAAATATGTACATGTAGTAAAAATATATTAACAAAGAATATACAATACAGAGAATATGAAGTTGAAGGTTTTTGTTGTTTGCCTTCGCTTCATGTTTTTTTGTTGTTTGCCTTCGCTTCATGTTGTTTTGCTTGTATTTTTTTTTTTTTTTTTATAAATATGTTTAGTTACTTTTGTTGCTGTTCGGGTTTAACAAATTTTGTTTCAGCCTACGTATTGGCTGAATTTATCACGAGTTTATGTTTTGGTCCAAATTGGAAAATCCATATTAAACTGGTCAAAACTGAATCATGGTTTTTCTAAGACCCCGTTCCACTGAGATTCTTATTTTTTGCTTTACGAGATAGGTTATTTTCTCACAATATATCACCTTTAATTCAAAAAATTAAGTATTTATTTGAAAACAAATACTCCCTCCGTCCCTTTTTTAGAATCCGGTATTCTATTTTGGGCTGTCACTTAATAAGTGTCCATTTTGTAAAATTAGTAGGTAAAAGTTGATGCATTGTCTATTTTGTCCCTAAAGTAGATTTCATTTTGAAAAGTTAGTGACTAAAAGTATAATGATGATGGGTAAGTAGAGAAAGTGAAGGAAAAAGTTGATGTGAAAGGTATAATGATGATGTCTTTTTAATAAGTTGGAATTACGAAGCAGGACACTTAAAAGGGGACGGAGGGAGTACTTATTTAGTTAGTGAAACACTAAATAGTTAGTTTGATTATCTTTACAAAAGGAGTAGTGCTATAGGTACTGACGGCCACCATCCTGAAATCGTACCGACGACCTTGCCGGCCACCGGACGGCCGATTCGAACTGTCCAAAAATTCTATAAAAAAAACCCCGAGGGGGCCTATACGAAAATCAACGGCATCCAATGCGTATAGAGTGCTCGATCCAAACACCCCTTTTATGCAAAATAGGATGTTTGGATATAGCACATTACACGCATCAGATGCCGTTGATTTTCACGCGGACCCCCCTCGATTTATTTTTTTAGAATATTTGAACGGCTCGAATCGGCCGTTCGGTGGCCGAAGTGTGCCCTGCAAGGCCGTCGGTATGATTTCGAGATGGTGGCCGTCAGTACCTATATCTTTACTGTTACAAACGTCCCCCTCAAACTCATTGGTTCTTTTAGAACACTATTACACATACAGATTTTGAACAAGAATCACGATATGGGACCTACTACGGATCTCACATAAATGATCCAAGCCGTTTATTAAATGTAATGAAAAGTTAAGTGATTGGATTGAGCACCTATAGGTATCGGATTGAGCTGATTTTTCGCCAAGGCTCTTGAAAAATGGTTTACATTTATTGAACGGCTCGGATTCGTTTGTCCAGAACTCGTATTAGGCCCCCATATTATGATCTGTGCACAGTTACTGTGTGGATAAACTTTCTGGTTCTTTTATTTCTTTTTGAACTTCTGATTTGTATCCGTTCATCGTCAGTTGTGCTAATCACATTCCTATTAATCGTAAAAGTACAATTTACAAGTCCTGGTTTATAAAATAGAATTTAAACTGAACTGAGTTTGTTAAGTGCTGAATATGTTTGTGTGCTGAAATTATTACTAAAAGGCATTCGAGTGTGTTATTATATATATACAATCCTTATCCTATAAGGGATCTCGCATGGGCTTACCGTGCGGGACTCCTCTTTCCCGACCGAATTACGACGATCAGAGCCGCTCAAAATGATCAGAACGTGATTTCTCGGATTAAGCCCTTCCCGATCTTTTTTTTTTTCTGATTTCTGTCGGGTACTCTTAAAACAACGTTTTGAACACATTGAGCATCTCGAATCGTCGCAATTCAATCGGAAAAGGGGAGTCCCGAACGAAAAGCTAGTGCGGGATCCCTTATGTGTGTGTGTGTGTGTGTGTGTGTGTGTGTATATATATATATATATATATATATATATATATATATATATATATATATATATTAGTGTTTACCCTTATTTACGGCACTACCCACCCTTTGATGACATTTTTGTAATATATTTGTAAAAGTATGGATGTTTTCTTAAAAAAGTTGGAGAGCACACATCAGCCTTTGGATCAAATGAATCTCAGCCCTTTGATCAAATCAATCTCAACCCTTGGATCAACTTGTCTTGTATGGAGGCCCACACCATTGTGTTTTATTAAGTAGATACTAGTGTTTGCCCGTGTCTGTAGCACTACCTACCCTTTGATGGCATTTTTGTAATATATTTGTAAGAGTGTGAGTGTTTTCTTAAGAGAGCTGGAGAGCACACATCAACCCTTTTTTCAACTTGTGTTTGTGTGGTTCTCACACCCTTGTGTTTTATTAAATAGATATATATATATATATATATTATAAACCAGGATGGGTATCTTACAAAATATTCTTTCTCAACAGTTTAGATTGATCACTGTCCAAAATTTATCTACCCATACAAACAAATTTGACGGTCCAGATTTGTCTTCATCCTTCCTTCTACAACATGGCATTTTGGTAAATATAGAAACTTCAAGACCACATTTGAATTGAAATATCCTAATCAATCAAGTGTGGAGTAATCCTAATCAATCATGGTAATTTGTGACTAATATTCCGAAAATTTTATGGGATAATTGCCTCAAAACTGAAATTTTTTTGAAGGGATCCTTTTAATTAAGGCATGATTTGTATTTTTTGGAATGAATGAAACCTAATAAAACATTTATGGTAGTAATGAGTAGGTTGACCTTTCTAATTTCCTTTTACGTAACAGCGAAAACAAAAAAATCTTTTTACGTTAATTTAGATCCCAATTAAGATTTTCAAATTTCACATCTTCTATATAATATGGGAGGGTGGTTTTCAAATCCCCTATATTTTGGACCATAGGATCGGTACATATTTTTTCAACGGCTGATATTTATGGGTAGAAGGGCTAACGATATATTTGGAAAGGATGATACAAACATTCCTATCTTCTATATAGCTAGCCGAAAATATGGAAAGGATGGTACAATGATATATGCAATAATAATGCCACGTTCTAAATTTTTGGCCTTCCTTCTATCTAGCTAGGCGAAAATATGGAAATGATGGTACATATTTTTTCTACAGCTAAGATTTACGGGTAGTAGGGCTAGAAATATAGTTGGAAAAGAATCTATGTCCATATGGTACGGGATTAGAAGATAGTTGTTAAAATTAATTAACCAGAAAGGTGGTAATTTGAATGGTCGAACAAAGAGAAGGATCCTTTTAATTAAGGCATGATTTGTGATTTTTTGGAATTTAATGAAACCTAATAAATACCTATTTACGTAGTAATGAGTAGGTTGACCTTTCTAATTTCCTGTATTTACGTAACAGCGAAAAGCTATAAAAAATCTTTTTAACGTTAATTTAGATCCCAATTAAGAAGTTTTCAAATTTCACATCTTCTATATAAATATCTTGGTGAGGGAATTGGTTTTCAAATCCCCTATATTCTTGGTACCATAGGATCGGTACATATTTTTTCAACGGCATGACCATATTTATGGTTTTTTGTAGAAGGGCTAACGATATATTTGGAAAGGATGATACAAACATTCCTATCTTCTATATAGCTAGCCGAAAATATGGAAAGGATGGTACAATGATATATGCAATAATAATGCCACATTCTAAATTTTTGGCCTTCCTTCTATCTAGCTAGGCGAAAATATGGAAATGATGGTACATATTTTTTCTACAGCTAAGATTTACGGGTAGTAGGGCTACAAATATAGTTGGAAAAGAATCTATGTCCATATGGTACGGGATTAGAAGATAGTTGTTAAAATTAATTAACCAGAAAGGTGGTAATTTGAATGGTCGAACAAAGAGGAAAGGTAATTTGCACAATATAAGGGATGATATGGCTGGATTAATTAGAATTTAGAAGATAAGAATAAAAATTATCCCTGTTAATTTGCACGATATATATATGGCTGGTAGTTAGAACTTAGATGATATGGCTGGTAATTTGCACGATATAAGTGATGATATGGCTTGATTAGAAGATAATTTGTTAAACTTAATTAACCAAAAAGGAAAGGTTTCTACCATAAACGCTTCTATATATGTGAAAAGTAAATATTCCTTTGGCTTCGAACAAAATTGGTATAAAACATTTGTATTTCCATCATGGTTCATGCTGCAAAATCTTCATCTTTTGAACCCTCCATCTCTCACAAGCCAAATCATTGTGACTCTGTGCCGGTAAGTCCCTCTCCCTGTCTCTCTTTTATCTTTTGCCCTTTGCATTTTTTTGGTTACTTTGGCAAGATTTGATGGTTCACGACCCCAAATCTTCATCTTTTGAACCCTCCATCTCTCCCAAACCAAATCATTGTGACTCTGTGCCGGTAAGTCCCTCTCCCTGTCTCTCTTTTATCTTCTGCCCTTTGCATTTTTTGGTTACTTTGGCAAGGTCACATTTGTCTCTCCTATCAATTTTGAGTTAATAAATTTAAGAGTTGAAAAGATTGACCAAAGACTGCAACCGGAATCGACTTTCCACGGTAACAATCTCCCTTGCTCTTTTCTCACTTTATACGTTCTCTCTCTCTCTCTCTTTTTGCCTCTAACAGTTTAATATTTTTTATTCTAACGCAAAACTATGGGTGTTTTTGAGTTTCTTCTTACGTAGTTATCTTTATTTTAATGGTTAAACTGAGAGAAAGAGCAGGTGATTGCGTTTTGAGGCATTTTTTGTTTGTTTGTACTATTCATGATTAACATGTTAGGTTTTGATTCAGTTACACTATGTTTGGTTTACAATTTTGAGATTATTTTTAAGATAAAAAAGTTCTATAGTTTTGCGTATTTTTCCATCTTCAGTAATTTTTTTTAATATTTTAACAAATTCTTTTACTTTTTGAATAGCGGTACGCTATATCGATCCAAAAAGTAAAAAAATTACAAAAGACAAAAAAACACGGATGACGAAACAGTAAAAATTTTGGAGAAATTATTTCTAAGAGGAGAACTAAACAAAGTGACAAAGTGTTAATTTTTATTAATCAAGAAAAGAGTAAGGGCCAATCAAGGAAAGGATTTGCTGATGCATGCTTGCAGAGGGAGAAAACCTGAAAACATGAGGTAACGT
Source organism: Rhododendron simsii (assembly GCA_014282245.1). NCBI lineage: Eukaryota > Viridiplantae > Streptophyta > Magnoliopsida > Ericales > Ericaceae > Rhododendron > Rhododendron simsii. The sequence goes on along the minus strand of CM024953.1, from coordinate 34,895,345 downwards.
TTTTCCATTTTTCCATTTATCTTGCCAGATATTTCTTACATTAATTCTTTGTACCCATAAATTTGGACTATAGAGGGCAATCTATATAATGTGGAGCGATGGTTTTCATGTTTATGTTATGTAATCACTATTATAGTGCACTGCATTTTATTGATATAGTTTCTCTTCGTTGCCCACTAAATGTTTTATTTTGGTCATAGCAATGCCCTATATAACGGATACATATGTAAGACCATGAATTAATTAGCGTTCTGCATTAGGAAGGGTTTTTTTTTTTTTTTTTGATATTCAGGAGGGTTGTTTTATTGATCATGACTTTGGTGGAATAAACAGATTTTACGATCTAGATTTGGAGGATTTGCCAGAAAAACACCTCTTAATATAAGTATATATTGAGACGACTCTTTTTTAAGTCATAGTTTGTTGAATTCAAAATTTTATTTTGTTTTGTGCCCATGTCTTGCTGAGGATTTTGGAACGAAATTGTTTTCTTACATGGTTTTCAGCATTTTGTAGTTTTGTTAATTTGCTTTTTATCAGGTTTATATGAAGCAGGGGTTGGTGTTGTAGATGGTAAAAATTGCATGGGAGAGCTACGGAAAAATATGGCGATTGAGGTGGGCAAAAATATGGCGATTGCAATGGATTCCAATTTCCGTGCAAAAATATTGAGAGACATGAGTTCCTCCTATTATTGCTAGAGGGAGATGAGAATATGGGATTTGATTATGGTAAGTAGTGAATATGGATTTGATTGGGATGATGTGGGTTAGAATGGGAGAGAATATGAAGGAAGATTCATATGGAAGTCATGATAAATTGGGGTTTGAAATGTATAATGGTTAACTGTGTTTAGAAGGTTAGAGGACAGAGATGGGTCGCTCGCTAGTACTAAGTTTTGTTTTGTAATTACTATTGTATATGATTTATTGGACATGCAATCACATTACGTTTGGACATTTGTAATTTATTTTGTTTCAAGTGTTGCTAACTCTCGATGGAATTGTTGAATTCTAGATTACTCGATGTGGTCCCCACTAATAGGAATCGGTTTGTGTTGAGATCAAGTTATGTGGGTGTGTGTAAACACGGACAGTTGTCCACAACTTGCTAAAGACATCCAAAGCCAGTTATAATGCCGCATTCTTCGAGTCGTGCCTTCAGGCACGGGCATGCACTAGTATATTATAAAACAGAGCAGTTTGTTTAAAAATGTCTATGTATATAAATGAGAGCAACATTTATATCCATGGGATTACTATTCATTGAAATAATTGCCATGTGATTAGTCCTAATTATTGCTTTTCTTATCAAATTTCTCTCTCTTTTTTTTCTACTTTATAATATAGATACTACCCTTTATTTTTCTTCTCTGTCTCTATCTTTATCATGTTGGATTACTCTTCGTTAAATAGTAGCCATACGATTATAAAAGAAACAAAAAGTGACAACCTAATTATTGCTTTCCTTACCAAATCCCTCTCCCTTTTTATTTTTTTGTACAATTGCTTCCCCTCTATATCTCTATCCAACTTGATAAAGATAGAGATAGAGAGGGAAAACAAATATTACGAAAAAATAAAGAAAGTAATAATTAGATTTCTCCTTCTTCTTTTTCTAATCACATGACTACTATTTTAACAAAAAATAATTCAATGACGATAAATGTTGCTTTCATTGATATGCCTAACACAATTTCAAAAAAAATACTTTGTTTTATAATTCAGATTTGGTGCAGATATTAAAAAGAAATGAAAATATTGTTAGGAGTGTCTTAGGGTATCCACAGTGCTATAGTAAAATGTATAACTAAAAGTTGCCACATAAAATTTTGATTATCCATTTAAGAGTTTGCTAAGGTTAGCAATGTAGAGGTCCACAATGATATAATCAAAATTGAATAATCAAAAGTTGCTACATCACATTTTTAAATTACAAAAAAACTAATAACTGTGATCATAGAAATAGTTTTTTCTAAAAATAATTTTGAGACTAATAAAAACTATTTATTAGAAATAAAAAATAATTTTAAACCTCAATTTTTTTTAGAAAGAAAAACAGCTTTTGTGCAACTACGATTTTCGAAAAAATAACTTTTATATAAGAAAAGGTTTTGAAAAAAAAACATTATACAAAAAAAAAATTTTGAAAAAAGAACAATTTTTTTTTATAAAAATGCTTTTTAAAAACAGTTAAAAACAATTTTTTGGGGAAAACAGTTTTTAAAAAAAAGTTCTAAGTAAAATATTTTTTTTGAAAACATTGTTGAAAAAAAAAGAGGGGATAAGGGAAGAGATAGAACACTTTTTATTTTTGTAATGAGGTGTATTTGATTGAGAATGTAAGATTCATTAAATTTGATTATTGGCAAAATATTGTTAGTTTTGGTTATCCAAAGTCTAAAATTTGATTATTTCTAAGGAGGTTGCTAAGTTTGATTACAGCATTGTGAGCCATATTTTGCACCAACATTATTAACTTTAAAAACTTATCATTTTTTATTATGCCATTGTGGATGCTCTTAGGCAAGGGATATCCACTAGTTCATGAACGTTTCATCCATATCTATCTATACCTATACTACAAGCGGGAGTGCAAGCACCTCATGTTTCTCCCCCACCTCCAGTACGGAAATTTCATTTTTGCCCTGCAATCTTCCCCTAATTTAATATACCCAATGACGCAAACAAATGAGAGCTTGTTCCACTTTTTATAAAACTTACTTTTTGAAAAAGAAGGTAAATTTCAAGGTTAAATATCATGTGTTTACGCAAATAATTTTCCTACCAATATGGATCTTGTTTAATAGATCTCATCGAGATCTTTTAAATGGTGCAAAAAAAATAGAAAAATTATTTTTCGTTTTCGTTATATTTGAGTTTGAAATTACATTCTTTTTGAAAAAGAAGATTTTTAGAAAAAGCGGAACGGGGCCTCAAAAACAGCAAACTCCTATGACATGTGGTGTATTTGTAAGTGGTGTGAAGCATTACTTCAAGAGCACTCAATAATCTCTTTTAAATTAAAAAAATCCATTCAATCAACAAATACAATACACTTTAGTCCATGCGTCGCATGCTACTGGATGACCCTGCAGCGTCCCACTTTGTAAGACCCACAACAACAAATTTGATATATAATGTATCTTAAGAAAATATTAAATAACTGTAGATAGATTTTTTTGGGATAAATAACTATAGATAGTTTTTTTTTTCCCTTGTTAATTTGTCTTTAGAGGAGATAAGAGTTGTTTTGTGTTTTCCTTAGTTTTGCTGTATAGGTTGACCAGGGGTATGTCCCCGTGAGGTTTTGTAGCTTTTTGCGCTTTTTTTTTATGAAATAAAATTTATTTACCCAAAAAATTTGATTTATGGTTATCATGAAAAACTAGAAAAGCGACTAAACCTCATAATAAAGGATGTTAAAATAACCAGAACATGAGGGTAGTCTTGTAGGATCCAACGTTAAAAATATAATGTCCGAGGTGTAGGCAAACTAGTTGGGGACACCCTCTGCATCACCAAATACAAAATCTTAAGATTCTTATAATATAAAGTGTTTGGGGTGACTGATAATGGCAAAAAATAAAAACACCTAAAATATTTTTCAGGTTTATAAAAAATAGTGATATATATGAAAGAAGTCCGCTGACGCTAATCCAGGGAATTTACCTTATTAATCAACAAAAAATGTGATAATTTCTCAATGAAATTAGATCGCAGTATTTGCATTGAAATAAAAACTAAGAAAGTCTATGAACACAACATTTTGCACAACATAATAAGAACATGTGGTGTTCCACTACATTGGGTGTCAGCGGCAGCTTCACTTGGAGCTTTTAATGGTCAATTGAACACCAAAAAATAAAATTGATTAGAATACATTAACAAAATTGGGCACTTTGAACACTCAACCCAATGTCAATGAACACCCAATCCAAATGTCAATGAACACTCAATTCATAAATAAATGAACGCCCACCCAAAAAATTGTGCTCAAATAAATCCACTTTGAAATTGAAAGCCTAAATTCCAGCTCACTAACCCAAATTTCAGCAATAAATGAATTGTAAATAGCATTACAAAAGAAGTCACAAGATTGGGGTACTTGGTATGATTGCTGAGGATGAACCATCAACAGATCACAAAGCTCAAGCTTGTTCTATTAGAGCATCTCCACTCTTTACTCAGATTTTTATCCAAATTTGAGTAAAATGTTGGTTAAAAACTTGATTTGGTATTGTGTGTTTCAATGTGTAAACTCAAACCCAAGCACAAATGTGCACAAATTTGCATAAAAACTTCATTAATGGCAGGGAAAATTTCCGTTATATCCCTTCGACTTTAAGCGAAAATTCAATTTGGTCCTTCACCTTTCAATTTGGACAAATAAATACTTCTAGTTTCAAATTTGTTTCAATGTCAACCCTCCGTCGGCTTCCGTTAATGTTTTGGATGGAAATTGATCATGTGCCCAGCACATGACCAATTTTGAGGGGCATATTTGTCCATTCATGAATCTTTCTTCAAACTATTATTCCCCTCTAATTTTTGAAAATTCTGTCTCTCTCCTCTCCCATCTCCCACCGGCCACCACCTAAGGAAGAAGAAAACCCACACACACACTCTCTCTCTCATTTTCCTCTCTCAAATAAATTTCACCCATCAATCTCCCTCTTATTCGGATTTTCTGCGCGATTCTAGGGTTCTTAGGTTTGGAGAATCCGAAATCCCCTTTCTCCTCTGTGACTGATGTACGGCGGTGGAGGTGGGGGTTTATGATGATTCGGCACCCGGAATTTTCCGAAACTGTCTGGTGGAGGGATTGCACAGAATCAAGCAATATCCCAAGGGAGATAGCCTTCTGCAAACCAAACCATTAGAGATACCCGCAATTGAGAAATAATTTATCCAAGGGAAATCAAGATTGATAGGGCTGTTATTAAGCCCATCGTGGGAAAGTAAAGACATTTCATGGTTTTTCTTTCCACAACTGTAACTGGTTACTAGGAAAGGGGCGGGATTGAGAGTGGCCGCGGTCAGGAGATGCTTGGAAATGAAATCAGGGGTTTCGATCAAATCATACCAGGTCTTGCATCGGACTTAAGGTAAGGGCTTGGTTCTCATACGATTTGAATTGGGGTTTGAATTATGAAATTGGGGATTCTGAATTGGGGGATTGAAATCCGAAATTGGGGTTTCCAAATTGGGGGTTTGAGGTTAGGGTTTTGATTTTGAGTTTAGGGGTTTCTGACAATGGGGTTCTAAAATTCGAAATTGGAGTGTTTGGGAGTTTGAATTCGGCTTTGTGCTTGCGGTGATTGGTGGTGTTGAATGATGGTGGTAGTGAAACGGGTGGTGGTGTTTCGCAGTGATTGTGGTGGGAGTGGTGGCGGTTGGGGGTTATTTGAGGTGGTTTCTGGTGGTTAGTGTAGTGGCTGATGGTTTTGGGTGGTTTTTGATGATGATAGCTGGTGGCTTGCGGTGATCTGAGTTTTTGGTGGTGGTGAATGGGAGATGAAAGAGAGACAGGGATTTTGAGAAATTAGAGGGGAATAATGTCGGGAAGAAAGAGACGTGAATGGACAAATATACCCCTCAAAATTGGTCATGTGCTGGGCACATGATCAATTTCCGTCCAAAACATTAACGGAAGTCGACAGAGGGTTGACATTGAAACAAATTCGAAACTAGAAGTATTTATTTGTCCAAATTAAAAGGTGAAGGACCAAATTGAATTTTCGCTTAAAGTCGAAGGGATATAAGAGAAATTTTCTCTTAATGGCAATATTATAAATTTAAAGGTGTGAAATTTGCCTTCAAAAATATGAGTAAGAGTTTGAGTCTTAACCATATTTTAGTAAAACTCAAATTTGGTATATGTTTGAGGGAGCAAGGAGTGGAGGAGGATTTTGAATGATTTGTACTCAAATTTGAATTTGGGTCAAGATTTGAATAAGGTGCAGAGATGCTCTTAAGAAGTCAATGCAATCTTTTGAATTTGCCTTTTGCTTAAACTTGGGTAAAAAATGTCACGAGATCACAAAATGAGTTGTCTATAACATTACAAAAGAAGTTAGTCGGGTGGAATTCTTAGTTCAGTTGGCCGAAGAGTCTTCATTTTGTAGCAAGCATGATATTCTTTTTCTTAACATGAGTTAAATATTTGTATCTATGAGAAACTTTTAGGTATATCGGGGATACTAAACCTCATGGTATCCCTTTCGATCTGTTTTTCATTTTTCGGTCGTTTTTCGATCACATTTAGATGATCGCCTCTGTTCATTTTGTAGAGTCTGGCGAGGACCATAAACATACCAAAAATTGTGTTCATAAAACTTTGTTTGATACATGATCGGCACACGTAAAAATTAAAGAAAACCAAAAATGAGTCTTAAAAGCACACTGAATCAAAACCCAATTTTAGTTTTTTTTTGCGATTTTCACGTGTGCCGACATGTATCAAATAAAATCCGATGAACACAATTTTTTGAAAGATTAAATTTCTCGTCAAACTCTACAAAATGAATGGAGTCGATCATCCAAATGTGATCAAAAAAATGGCTGAAAAATGAGAAACGGACCAGAAGGTATACCATGAGGCTTGGTATCCCCGGTATACCTAAAAGATTCTCTAGTATCTATTGATCGGCCACAACGCAAAGCCCCACAAATAATGATTGCTCATCGTTATCGCGTTGAGCTTTATTCTATACAGTCATGGATATGAAACTTCATCAGCAACGGAGTTGCTACTTTGTATGAGTTGATATGAATAGATAAATTTTTGCCTTTATATAGTTGTGGTTTCTAGAGGTAGTATAATGTATATATTTTTGAACACCCTTATAAGAATTCCTAGAGCCGCCACTGTTGGGTGTTGTAAAGCAGCATCTCATTTAATTATTATATCATAGAAGCAAATTGTACACATTGTTGTGCAAAATATGGTGTTTATAGCATATATAATTTTGATAAGATAAGATACGGAGACTGGTATTTTACACATTTTTATGCAAAATATGGTGTTAGTAGCATATATAATCTTAATAGGCTAATTAGACCGGTATTGAGCATGTGCCCGATGCTAGTTTTTTCTTTTAAAAGAGTCACGAGGAAGAGAGGAACAGAAATCATGCAACTCTTTGGGAAAATGACGGCCAATGACTTATTTTGATATTTAATATCTGCTAAGGATATTTTCAACATTAATAAATGTTCTTAGTTTGTCCTTAACGGATATTAATTATCAAAACACGTCCTGGGCCAGCATTTTCCCCAACTCTTGCTTGATTTACGGGCCGGTACCAAAAATTAGTTCCGTTTCCCTCCAACTCCAGGCCAACGCTGAAAATGTACCCCTAAGGACTGCACTCCCGTTTATGCCAAAAACACTAGGTCACCCTCCTTCACCTCCCCATCTGTCAAAACCCTTTCCCAACCAGATCCACTCCTCTATCGCCTCTACCACCTCTTCCTCCACCGCCTGCTCCCTCTCCACTGCCGTTTTCCCCCTCCCCTGGTTTGGGACCTCCAGCCTGGCCGCCGCCAAGCGCCAATTCTCGCTGCACATACACCACAACACCTCCCAATTTGGCCCGTTTCCTTTGATCTATCCGTAAATGGGTTTCCCAAAACATTTTCTTTTTGTTTCACTAATTTGGCAGTGTATTTGTTTTTAATTTTTTTTCCAGATCGGTTGAACATCGACAATTTCGAGGTCAGGGACGAGGTCCAACCCAATTTCCCATGCCCATACTGTTACGAGGATTTCAACATCGCGTCCCTCTGCTCCCACCTCAAGGATGAACACTCATTCGAGTCCAAATTTGTCGTGAGTTTCTCTTTAAACGTGATGTACGACAACGCATGTGTGGGCAACATGCCGTCAAGAAAAAGGTGGATTGAGAAGCGCTGGTAGACGAGCGCTCAATCTAGAATCGCCACTTGGGTTTGAAAGTCCGACACCTAAGGAAGCGAACTTGAAATGCTTTCTACGCTGTTTAATTTGAAAAGGTGAAGGTACCAATCCGTTGTAACCATATTTGGATTCGGGAGTTAGGTTACAAAAGGGGAAGGGTTTTAAGGCACTCCTTTCGCCCAATCTGAAGATCGGTCTTTTGCGAAAATGTTGGAGATTCTTCTTTATTAATCAACTTTTAGCTAATTAGAGCGGGGAAACAGTTTAAAGAGGATTAAAACTATAACACATTTGGCAAGATGTGATTGATAGTATGGATGACATGTTATGATAAGCGATAAATAGGATTAAAGACCAAAGGCTGTCAGAATAAGCCAACACAACACACTGTAAGAGGTTGGCGAACACAAGGACAAATTTGCATGCATTGATCTATTTCACTTAGATCACTGCATGCAAGCAAACCTGCGCGCGTGTGTTAGCTCGTTCAGGCAGACTCTGTTTTAATCCTCCTCTGGGCTCTGGAAAGACCAGTGCTCACTCAGGACAAACCAATCAATTTATATGGAAAGACATAGAGTTATAGGTCAAATGAATAATAATTGAAAAATATTCCACAAACAGTTTGGGGGACGAAACAGTGGCCAAAGGCCAAGTTACTCATGTAAAGCCAACTACTGGGGGTTAGCTTGGACCGGCGCACGCTAGTCATGGACATGCACGCGCCTATTCTAACTGGATTTCCAGTGCTTGGTGTTGCATGGGACATGTTCAGAAGCAATCCAGGGGTATTTCAACACAACGTACATGAATATTGAAAGCAACTAACATTCTTTACAAGAGGAACACAGTAAAGCAAGTTTTAGCATGCTCAAAAGTGATGATCTAAAATGAGTACAGCATAAAGATCAACACCCCTGTCCCCACGTAGATCTGCGTGCATAGCCAGAGAGTGGCGTGTGCTAGCCTAGGACAGACGTGCGCCGGTGTGAAGTCCACACGGTTCTTATAACCTTACTAGCTTTAGAGCCATGACTAGTATTGATTACCAACATTGGCCCTGCCAGCCCCCTGCAGGGATCAGAACAGGAAAACAATAAGTGTTATACCTTTGTTTGAGTTTGAAAAAGGGTTTGAACTAGGTGTTTGATGCTTGAAAGGTTGATGTTGGATGGTTGTTGAGTGGTAGTAGTAAAGAACAAGGTGGCTTGTTGATTGGTATTATGGTTTTTTGCTTGAGTTTTATGACTTAGGGCTAGGATTTTTTGTAACCTGGTACCTATTTTTTGTAACCCCTTGCAAGGGACCATGGGGGATTTATATAGTCAATGGGATGGAGAGAGAAGAGGTGCAACCAACCATGTAATAGCTGGTGGCTGTTTTGGTGGCTAAGTCTCCCCTCCCATAAAGGTGATGGGATGGTTGAGAGAGGGGGAGGTGATGCCCGGGCAGCCAACAAGGCACCACTGGCTCATAGCCCCTTGATGATGGCTTTTGCAGCTAGCAAAAAAAGGTGATGGGACATGGGGTTGACCGGCGTGCGCTGGTCGCAGACTGGTGCACGTGAGACAAACCAACACATGCGTTGGTCAACAGTCAAAGTTTGACTATTGACCAACACATGTCCATTTGACTCGCACGTGCAGGTCTTCAATAGGTGCACGCTAGAAAAACCAAACACACGTGTTGGTCAACAGTCAAAGCTTGACTATTGACCAACACCTATCCATTTGACCCGCATGTGCAGGTTCTAGACTAGCAAGTGCCAGTAGAGTTTTGGCTAAGTTTAAGGGTTTTTCAAACACTCAAAGTTCAAATTCCCAATCAATCCCAAAACTGTTCTTGATCCATTTCATCATTGGGGAAACGAAAACAAAAAATAAAGTAAATCAAACCGAAGCCCGGATTGGGATGTCTATAGCATGGTATGTAATAAATGATATGATTGTTTTTGTTTTTTGATGAAACTAGTGAAATTTCACCAGAAAAAGTCGTCGGCTAGAGGTTGAAATTTAGTGAAATTCACTAGTTGGTTTTTGTGTTTTGAGTTCTAGTGAAATTCTAGCATTGTTTTGAATTCCAGTGATATTCACTAGTTTGGTACTGATGATGATAGTTTGTGTCACGACCCAAATCCGATGGGTAAAAATTTGTGACATGGCCAATGATTTAAAAATCACCCCAGGCCTAACATCACACAACAACAAAAAATATTATCATTATTTTTTTTTATATTCAAACTCCCAGGACCGTAAATTAAATATGAAATATTATATTCAGAGCTGTCTAGCGTGCTCACCGATTACATATTTAAAATTACATAATTGTGGCTCGTACACTCAATTGCCACTCATTAACACATTATTTCCTTATTTAGCCACGACAACTGATATCTTTTACATGTAACGGATAAGCCTTCTTTAACCCTGAATTCCTGAAAAGGTTTTATGAAACACAAAACCAATTCAGTAAGTTACGATATCCTAAGGTTACATAAGAAAGCATGGGATAATTTGAATAAAGCATGCAGAGCATAATCTCAATCACCATAAAACAAGGCATCAACACAAATCCTGACATAATTAAAATAACACATCCCATGAGCATAAAATCAACAATATTTTTTAACAACCTCCAGGCTCAAATCTGTAATGGGTGTAATACTGGCGGTAGCATGGGGAGCGACCCCAGCAAACAAAGTAAATGACATCAATTCCAAAGGGATACCCGGCAGTATCCATCTATAGGCGCCAAGAGCAACTCATTGTCCATAATAACTCACTGCCCACAAATAACTCGCTGCCCAGATGTTGCCACAAAACTTTTCATTTTCTTTTCAAAATTAATCCCATGTTCCTTTTGAAATTTCTTTTCGCAAAAAGTCATGCTTAATATGCACTATGTACAAAACGTCTGTTTTAATATATTTGAACATAACATTTTATAAAAACAAACATAAACAAACCGAAAAAATTATGTAGCCAGAGTATATTCGTAACTCACCTTTTTGCATCCGAAATTTACTGCAAAATCTAGCGAGGTATAATGGTCCCTCGCGTTTTAATTCTTTTTCCCTTCCCTATTTTTCCTTTTCTTCTCCTTCCCTGATTTCTCTCTTTTCTTTCTTCTTTTCCTTCTCTTCCTCTCTCTCTCCTTTCCTTTAGCTAAGTGCCGTGTGTGTCGTGTTTGAAGTGTGTGGTGTGTTCTTGTTGTATATGGAGGGGGAGGGGGGAGGAGGCCTATTTATACTAGTGTATTACAAAATCTAGAATGATCTTATGCAAAATCTTTCCATATCTTTTAATATCTAATGCAATCTTTCCATATCTTTCAAAATCTAATGCAATCTTTTCATATCTTTTAATATCTAACGCAATCTTTCCATATCTTTTAACATCTAAGATAATCTTATGTAATCTAATAATATCTAATCAAATCTTAACAATATCTTGCAATATCTTTCCAAATCTATATGTAATCTAACAAAATCCACTAGAATCTTATCATATCTTGTAAAATCCCAATCAAATCTTATCATGTCTTAGTGAATCCAATAAAATCCACAAAATCTAGGGAATTTAATCCAATTCATTCCAAATTATTCTTTTCGCCTCGCGGTGACTAGTGTTTTATTCCTGTGCTACGATGTTGTTTAAAAGGCTATGGTGATATCTGTAAAGTTTTATAAAAATTGACAGATACATCGAAAAATACTCTACTTAAGTCACGAATTAATATATTCTCTAAATTTTAATGGTAAGTGACCTGCTACATGTTGGCTTAGTTGGAGGGTGTCGGAGAGGTGTGATGTTCGAGGAAAGAGGGTTAAGAAAATCAGTGTAATTGCTCGGTGGATCACAAGACGCTCAAGAGGTATTTATAGAGTAACCCAACTATTATAATTTCCCAACTAATTCCTAACAATCATTGAGAAGAATCGAAAAATCAGACAGGGAAAATATATTTCGAGACAATGAATTAAATTTTGGCCAATTTTAAACCACAGACTTTTTATACCCAACTAGCTCCTCCAATATTTTATCCAAGTAGTAATAAGGTTTAAAATATCCGCCGACAACTAATGCATTTGCTAGCAATGTGTATTTTAATCCTTGATTGTTTAAGTTGTTTGGTCTTTGTTCTCAAAAAGGTATTCAAAATTTATCATAAGCTAGAATATTTATTTCGAGAATGGCTAGGGTGATAAAATTGCAAGAAAAATTTTTGAGGTTTAAATTGGGTTATCACAGTTTGTGATTGTTGTGTTTCGAAATCTAGTAAAATTCACAAGTTCAGAATTAATGAATTCACGAACTCCAAGTTAGTGAAATTCACGACCTCGAAGTTAGTGAAATTTACAATTTCGAAAACTAGTGAAATTCACGAGGTTTTTTTTTTTTTAAATGTCAAATTCATTTCATAACAAAGCTCGAAGGCAATACAGATTCCATCAAAAGATACAAGAATGAACCAAGACTTCGACACAGGCACCGCTTGCAGAAGCAAGACCAACAAAACTGTAACACCCCGATCCAAAATATATATGTGACTCAATTAAAGTGTAGACAATGTTGGAATCGGCGCTTGAAATTATCTAGTTTTATTTTTGGATAAAAAAAACTTAGGAATATTTTTATGCTATACGTGTAAAAAAAAAAAAAAAGAACAAAGGAAAAGAAAAAGAAAGCAGATAAATACGTAAATGGGCTAGAGGTTCTGTTGTTTTCTAGGAAACAAGAGATTGCCATCTCCTGCTTAAAAATTGTCACCTAAACAACTATGTGTCCAAATTAGGCTAATTGAGCAGCCAAGTGTCAAGATAAGGTTAATTTAGAAAACCTATAAATAGGGTACTCTTGTAATGGTGTGGACCAAAATAGTAAGGGCAGGGGGAAGTCCTAATACTGTACGGATAGGAAAAGGAAAAAGAAAGGAAATGCTAAGTTAGTATCAGAACAATTAGCATAGGAAAAAGGAAGAAAAGAGGGAGGTGTTACTGCCATTCTCTATTTTTCGTCGCCGAGCTTTCGCTACGTCGTCTGGAGGTTAGCGTGTATACGTAATAAAGAAGTCCAAGGTGAGATACTTATACTCTAGTTACATGATTTTTCTTTATAAAAGTAGCATAATTTTATGTTGAGTAAAGATTACAATTTTAATTCAGATATGCCATGGGAAAAGATATGATAAATTTTTCATGTTAAAAATTAGAAGCAGGTCAGACAAAGGTGAGACACTGTAAAGTTTAAGCTTAGAAAATGAAAGAGGTCAGACAAAGGAGATGACCTATTGATGCATCCAGACAGTTGTCCCGAGTTTGGGGGACGCTTAAAAAGATACCATAACACAGAATGGAGTTATACGGACGGAAAGAATAGGGCCCTAGTGGCCAGTGACTTGATCATTTCACACAGCAAGAGGGGTCGCTCCCCTACAGAAAGATTAAGCTGTTGGATGAACATCATAAGATTATTTGTTTCAGATTATGCAAGCATTTATGTTAAAATTGTTTCCATGGTATAAAACGTGCAACTTTTGTATTTGTATCTCACACGAGCATTCGGCTTATGAAAATTGATATTTTTTTTACAGATATTGAAGGATAGAGATGGAGTTGCTGCTGCCCTGGGATATGCTTGTTGTACTTTTGTGTAGATATTGTAAAAATGTTATCTTTTCAAAAGACTTGAGTTTTGTAATAAGATTTAGAAATAAAATAGTCATGTTTTTATCTCCAAATTTAATTATGAAAAAAGAGGCCTGGATGAGCATTAGGTCTCATCGGCCGGTCACGATAACTCGACAAATTTCTAGAATCGGGGTCGTGACAAAAACGCCTAGATTATGAACCAATCTAGGTCTAGGCAGTAGAGAACCTCAACGGATCCCCAGCTCAGACCCGAAATAAACAATAAGCACAACTGAAATCTGGTAAAACAACAACAACAACAACAACTAAGAAACAACAAAAGAAAAGTACAGTTCTTCTGCCGGAGCAAACACCAACTGGTTGATTCACCCATGGCGCTGAAGATCTGCACACTCCTCTGTTAGATCGAGAATTTGAAGCCGAACACGTCCAGAACTAATTGCCACCATTGCACACTGCCGGATCCAAGGGATACTCCACCTAGAACACAGAGCACGGACTATGACCTTATTACCCACCATTCAAACCCACCGGATCTGGCAAAGCCAGACCGGTACACCAAGTCGGACTAGGGGAAACCCAACAGGAGAAAAGGCACAAATGGCCAAGAAAACCTACCAAAAACCACTAGCCTCCTACCTCTCGGCCACCACGATTATTAACACCCACACCCCATTGTCGGTCAGCCACCCGCTACTAGATCTGGAAGTACAAGAAGGAGCTGGACCAAAAGGAGGCTAATTGCCCAAGGCCGGTGACCCACTTCGCCGGACAACACATCACAAAGATCTCCACACCGGAGAGGAGCTGAGAAACAAAGCGGAAAAAGGGAAGAAGGGGGGTGGGAGAGAGGAGGTGCGGGGGAGGAGGAGGGCACAGCCCTCCAACCCTCAAATTCATGAGGTTGAAACTCGTGAAATTCACAAGTTCAAAAGGTAGTGAAATTCATGATTAGCTCCAAAGTTAGTGAAATTCACGAGCTTCAAATCGCCAGCCGGAAAAGTTGCCAGTTAGTCAAATTCATTAGTTCTGAATTTTTTTAAAAAAATAGTGAAATTTCAGAATTAGTGAATTTCAAGAGCTCCAAACTCGTGAAATTAGTGATTTTTTGCAAAAGTAGTGAAATTTCGCAAGAAAAAGTCGCCGAAAAAGTTGCTGATCGGAGGTAGTCGCCGGAAAAAGTCACCGACCGGAGGTGGTTGCCGGGAAAATTGCCGGTCGGAAGTGGTTGTGCAATGGAGGTGGGAGGGGGTGGTTGTATTTAATGAAGGGTAAAAGAGTAATCTACTTATGAAGTTATTCTTAGAGGTAAATAAAAATTGAGTTCATCCTTGGTAAAAATTAAGTCATGGTTTCTAGACTCACTGGTAATTTACTGTTATTACAAACGGTGCAAGCCTAGTTCTAAAGTAGCCCAGATCCGGCCACGTTCCGCAGCGTAACTGTTTCTTTTTTGGCCTTTTCATTTTCCTATTTGTTACAACTTGCAACTTTGCAAATGGTTCCACCCTATGCATTCGGTGTTTAGGGTTTGAGAAAATGTAACTGGTATCGTTTCGTGACATTTTACACTAGAGTTCGTTCGATTTCTAATTAGATAGAGTTGCAAGGCATGTAATTTATCAGATTAACGCGAGATCACACCAGCATTGGAAACTATTTGGAGTATCAAAATTCTCTCAGTTTTATCGAACCCTACGGGTGAATACTGGTACTGGTCTAGCAGATTGGCAAAATCGATGAATTTACAGAATTCTTTGCACTCTTTCTTCAACAATACAACAGCATACTGTAAGACTAAATTTTGTAATTAGTCTTTATGGCTCACATGTTTTATGTATGGCACATATGAGTAATGGGTCCAATGAGATTCTTCACATCTTTATGCCTAAGATTTTATTATATTGGTCAAATAGAGAAGTTGTTTCTTAAATACGCTATACTTTGATGGGAAGTTAGTATTAATGTTTAATAAGGAAACTGGTCCTCTCTCTGCCTATAAAAGATCGTTTAGGGTTCCATCAAATGAACGTCATACACTAAACAACTAGAAAGTAAGGCAAGAAAGAGAGAAATCTGTTTTCCACCTAGGGCTTAATGCTTTAGCGATGTTATGGTTGGTTCAATTAATCACTGGATCACTCAAGTTCCGCATTACTGGATCCGGGTACGCTTTTCTTGTTTATTTAGTTTCCGCATAATGATTGTATATGTAATGATCATGATAATTCTAGATCCTGGCATAAAGTTAGGGTGTTAATTATCTAACCCCATTAGAAATAAATTTACATGTGGTATCAGAGCCATAGGTTTAGGAATTATCATGTTCATCCGATTAAGTATGTGCAATCAATTGAAGTTGCCGAATAAATTTTTACCATGGCTATATGGGTATGTCGGCCTAACTATGTTTTCGGTTGATTCATGTCTGTATGTATTTTTTTTTTTTTCCTTATCTCCGTTGATCGGTTTTTCCGGCGCCATATACTAACGGAGATCAAAAGTTGAACCTTTGCTATTAATATATCGCCGCTGTTTTGCCGTTAATGCTCACGGCTTCAATGAAAATTGAAACATAGTTTTTCTAATAACATAACTTACTGGGAAAGGAGTTTTTAATTGCTCTCTAAAAGGAATAAAATATTGTATTTCCGCGTTTCGTCTCGGAAGGTGGAGTACATCTACTGGGCATATATTTGCGCATGAATGATTTAAGCATACTGGTTAATATTGATTTTACCTCTCATAATGACCATGGAATAGAATCTTATGATCTTCCTTAGGAAGAACAGAGGGGTATCAGTACGGATATATGTGCATGGATGATATATGTCTATAACGGTATACATTATTGTTATACTTCTAATGATGATCTGTTTGTGTATTTTTCCTTTAATTTAGAAATACATATTATGGTTTTGTATTTCGTAAGAAAAATACGTAGTTTAAAAAAAAATTGCTTTATAATGATGAAAGATTGTGAATAATTTGTTATTTATTCACCTAACAGTTGTGTGAAAAATTATTGTTTCGACGAATAATCTACATTATGGTCGATTTCGTAGTCACCAAAGTGACCCAATCATAATGGTTCATAGATTAGTCGTATTATAATTTATTATTCACATGTACAGAATGTTCATAAAGAAAGTTACTGATTTGAATATATATTATGGGAGATTTGGTAGTCACCAAAGTGACCCGATCATAATGACTTATAGATATCAAATCATATTATGGAATCGTGAATAATCTAAGATTCACCTAATGTCCATGAAAATGTTACTATTTTGATTTGACTCTATATAAGGATACAGTTTGGGTTAAAGCAATCCAACCGGCATGTTGATAGATGTTAATCAAATTATGAAATTCTAATACCTATTATGACGAGGTGTTAAAATAGTGATACTTTCTTCTTGTTTTTTCACCTAAAGTTTATACAAAAGTCATTATCTTGATTGAAATCAATATTAAGATACGGTTCGGTAGTCACCAAAGTGATCCAACTGGAATGTTTCATAGATTTCAATCAAATTACTGAAACTTAACACTTATTTTATTTGATATTTATATTACGATACAGTTTGGTAGTCACCAAAGTGGCCCAACTGGAATGATTCATAAATATTAAGTTATATATGAAACTTATTCCCAATTTTTAAGTGTTAAGAATAATGACTTTGTAAATTGCAGTTTTCTAGTTGCATGAATATTAGGTAGGCCCAAAGGTGCACCACTTCCAAGTGATTAGTAAATTGGAATAGGATAATTTATAAGTATTCACAATTCAGATTGGAATTGGATACTCAAAGGTAACAAGCCTACTTAATTGTGAATCCTTATCGATTAGTCCTATTGGTGAAGGGAATCACCATAACTATTAATAGTGTAACATTAGATGAACCCAAAGGCAGATCACTGTTGCACTATTTATTATTGTTTGGACAAATTTTATTTTGTTAATTTATTTGTAACTCAAAGTATTATTGTAGTGAGCATATATTATGTGTGCATTATTGATTATATCTGTTTCACATTCACATGCTTGGTATGGTTCATTTTAATTTAAATGATTGAATTTCTCATTTTAAAAAAGAAAAGGATTAGTTTCTTTTGAATATTAGATCTTGATAAATTATTGTTTTTTGAGAAATTCTTTTAGTTTGGTTAAGTATGAATGAAATGAAATAGACCAAGTCTTATGTTTGTGTGAATGTTTAAAGTGAGCTCTATTGTGTTTATTGTGCTTGAAATGTCTGAGAATGCCATTAAAATGTTATATTTGGCTTACTCAACTAAAGTATTTGAGAATTAAAGTAAAGGAAGCCTAAGTGGGACATGAAGTTGACATTATGTAGTGTCAATAAGTCTACTAATGTTTTTGGGCTCAAAAGAATGTAAAGGAATTGATGTATGTCCCTTCTGTAAATAGTTGAGACATTATCTGAAAGTTTGTCATGAACGTAGGAAGTGATTCGAAAGGGGAAAGTAATTACTAATGTTGTATGTTTCGAATCAAACCTAACTAATTGTAAGTCCCTCAATTATGAAGTGATTTAATTATGAGCTACATAACCATGATGCGGAGAGATTTGAAATTGTTAAATTCATAAGTCCCATTGAGTTCTAAAGATTTGGGTTACAGTTTTTATTAAAAGGGCTTTGTGACTTATCGTTTGTTCTTTAAGAATTGGTCATCATTTTGTGTTTTCTATTATGTTTACAAATTTAGTTTCCTTTGTTCGAACTAAATTTAATTGTTATGTTTTTTCAAGTTTTGAAATTAAATCATGGTGATTGAAAAATACCATTTATTGTGTTACGGTATTTTATAATGATTTGAATAAACCAAAGTTTGATGACCATTTTATTAAGAACTCTCCTTATATTGCATCATAATGTTAGTTTGGTTAGTAGCCTTAAGAATAAAAATTACTTCATCTTGTGACATGAATGACGGAAACGTATAGAGAGACTAATATATGACAGAAATTTTATTAATCTCTTATGTGTGATGTGCATTAAGTACAAGTAAATCATATTCAATAAAGAGTAAGTCACAAGAAATTACAGGCTTCTTAAAGGGATTTATATAGACGTAAGAAACTTCATCTAAGAGACCTATTTTATCACATAGAGATGACTTTTCTATTATGTTATCTTTTCTATTACATAAAGATCTCAATCAATGAATGCTAAGGTGTATGTTATTGAGATAGAAAGGGCAAATATAAAATAATGTAAAAGTCATGAGGTAGGATATATGTGATAAATATTATAAAAGGTCTGTTCCATGTAGCATAATGTGATAGCTAAAAGGTAATTGTATGTCTGTATGGTTAAAAGTACATTTGTAACTCCAAAATACCCATTATGTTGTACATATAAAAATTCTTCAAAGATCTCTGCATTTATGTGAATTAGGTTTCTTGTAAGACAGTTTCAAATACTTCTTTTAAACTATGGATAGGAAGGAACCTAAACTTAGGACACTTGAACGTTTAAGGTTGTCTAGCAGAGGCTAGAATTTTTAATTCACATGAAAGGAATTTGAATTTTCGAATGAGCTATGGTGACCATATTGGTTACTCTAGAAAATTCAAAGGGTATAGATTTTACTATTTAACCATTGTACGACAATTATAGAAATCGATCATTCAGATTCTTTAGGAATGGTGAAATCAGTGGGAGTGATAAACCATGGAATGTGGTCACATAAAATTAGAGTATAAGTGTCTTTATCTGTAACTTAGAATGATATTGTTCTTACTGTTGTTAAACAACATAATGATTTAGAACAACAAAGTAAGTTGTCAATCACTCCATAATAAGATTGACACCACTGAAGAAATTGTAGAACAATCACAAAAGATAGTATTAAGAATATCTCGAAGGAATAAGAGATTTGCTATTTGAATGATTATTTGATTTATCTACAAGAATGTGTTATGATCCGATTTTATTTTCATAAGCCGCATAAAGTGATAATTTTACTGAGTGGATTGATGCCATGAATGATGAGTTGAACCAATAAAACATAATGAAGTTTAAAATTTCGTTGAATTGTCATAAGGATACAAGAAAGTATGTTATAAGTGGGTCTTCAAGACTACTTTTGACTTAAAGGGCAATATAGAACAATATAAAGTCAAACTTGTGGCCAATGGTTACACTCAGAAAGGAGGCGTAATTTTATGGAGTCCTTCTCTCTTGTATCCAAGAAGAACTCACTGAAAAATTATTGTAGCGTTGGTAGGTAACTCTTTATGTTTGAGAGTTACGTTTGGACGTGAAAATAAACTATTGAATGAAAGGTTAGATGATGGAATCTATATGAATCAACTTAAGGTTTCTCAATTTAAGTAAAAGAGCACTTTGATACAAATTTAGGAAGTCAACTTATGGATGTAAACAAGCTCCCTGCCATTGGTTATTTATGTTTGCTGATACCATTGGTTTTCTTTGGAATTAAGGAAAAATACTATTAACTAGTGTATATATCCAAAGATCAGTGGGAGTAAGTTTATGGTTTTTGACATGTATGGTTTTTGACACGTATGTTAACGGTATTTTACTTGCTGTAGTGATATTTAGATTTTGCACTTAAAAGTTTTTCTCATGAACTTTTAAATTAAAGGTTATATGCTCACATTAAGGAAGTTTGGCGATCTTGAGTTATTAGCTGCTCAGATTCAGATTTTTTGTTTGAAGTTTTGATAGTAGAAAGCCTACTTTTGATGAGTTGTTCATTTATGTGAAGGAGCAAACATTACTTCATCCATTATATTGGTTGAATTGTGGCATGCTTTGAGGCCATATTTCATGAATAGACGTTGGGAAATTTATCTTAGGACTTGGGGTTGTCGACACCATTACCGAGTCGCTAAGAGTTTATGATTCCGCAACTATTTTCTTTTCTAAGAAAAATTTCAGAAACAAAAGTGTCACTAAAGGCATAAGCACATAGCTTATGATTGCAGATCCACTAATGAAAGGGTTAGTGCAAAGACGTTTAAGAACTATGCTAATTGAATGAGTCTAGCTTAGCCCATAGTAGTTGTAGGCTTATGGACTGCAATATGATGATGATGTTATTCGACACTTTGAGAGATCTCAATTAAGTGTTTCTGATAATTTCCTGTAATGATTAGTGTACGTACATGTATGTGAATGATTTATGGTTACAGGAATAGTCTTTGACAAAAGACATTATTGTTGGACCTTATGAAAACGCTTCTCACCTTAAGACTATGTTAAATAGTTTGCTAGTGATTGTGGTACACGGCAGGGACTACGTCATCGTGATGTAGAACCGCTATGACTCGCACTAGTGGGTTGTCTAGTAATAGTATTATGATTATGACCAAATTAAGGACAGATATGGACTTATGGCGCGCGTTATGTTTACCTTGTTAGACCTACTTAAGTTTACCATATGTGCCAAGTGGGAGAATGTAAGACTAAATTTTGTAATTAGTCTTTATGGCTCACATGTTTTATGTATGGCACATATGAGTAATGGGTCCAATGAGATTCTCCACATCTTTATGCCTAAGATTTTATTATATTGGTCAAATAGAGAAGTTGTTTCCTAAATACGCTATACTTTGATGGAAAGTTAGTATTAATGTTTGATAAGGAAACTGGTCCTCTCTCTGCCTATAAAAGATCGTTTAGGGTTCCATCAAATGAACGTCATATACTAAACAGCTAGAAAGTAAGGCAAGAGAGAGAAACCTTTTTCCACCTAGGGCTTAATGCTCTAGCGATATTATGGTTGGTTCAATTAATCACTGGATCACTCAAGTTCCGCATTACTGGATCCGGGTACGCTTTTCTTGTTTATTTAGTTTCCGCATAATGATTGTATATGTGATGATCATGATAATTCTAGATCCTGGCATAAAGTTAGGGTGTTAATTATCTAACCCCATTAGAAATAAATTTACACATACAACCTCTATATCATTTCTTCATGCCAATAAAGGTCATAGCATAGTCCAAATGCAAAGATGCTTGCTCACAAACACATTTACCCAACTCACATTTACTGTTCTCGGTAGCATCTGTTACTTAAAATAGAATCAGTTTAAAAGTAGCATTTGGTCATTATCTTACAATAAGCTCGGGTACAGAAGCCAACGAACAGAACTGCTTTAAACTGAAATCAGAATTGCAAATAAATCCATGCATAAATGGATAGCTGGTACTGTAGTTCGCGCGTCCTAGTCAGGCACAAAACCAATAATGCAGAGTACTTAACCATGTACAACTGTTCAAGCACTTCCAATTTGCAAAACCTAGGTGAATAAGAAGAGCAATAGGCAGTGCTAAAGAAGGGGAAATATAATACATAGATGCATGTTTATTTGAGAAATAGTACATGACATATGGTTTACTATGGTTAAAACCTGATTTAAACGGAACAAAAATAAGCACAATCACATTTGCTTCAGCATTATCCAGGAATTCACTCTCACCAGCAGTTTCAGCTGATATAAGTAATTCAGCTGCTCCCAAGAATGTCGTTGTATTTGCATTTGATTTTTTGTATCAAAGCTTCCCTGAAAATAAATTGACATGGGCGATAACAGGTTAACGAATCAATGGTGGTGTATGAATACTAAGAAATGGATGATATATGATACACAATTTAGGACTTTTGGATCAATGGTTCAAGAAAGTAGTCTGAGAATACATGGAAATTTACCTGTCTGGTTTGAATATCAGGTTCCTATATGCAAACCACTGCAAAAACACAAGAGACAAAAGATGACTAAAGATGTATGCGGCTAAAATATGGATGTTCACAGGATTTGTCATTTTAGCTAGATTGGATCATGAATTCATATGTGAATTTGGGGAAAAAACCGCAATGAAGTAGAATTTGTAACCTTTTCCCAGATTTTGCAAGTTCCCCTCCACGAATCCAAGACCCAAACATAGCCTTGAAGTCAATGTCATTAAGAACTAGGTCCGTACATAATGGAGAGAAAAGGATAATCCATCTATGATGTTTGGTTATAAGAAGGGCCATGAACTATTAAGTCAAGCCAAAGCTGGAGTTCTTATTCACTCTTGAGAGTGGACTTTTAAGTGTATTGGGTTGAGTACCCGGAGTTCATTGTAAACTTAAAAGTACTAACGAGCTCCAAAACAGATCTGCGGTTGTACTTGTCTTGCTTATTTCTTGGGACAGTCAAAATGCAAGCCAAGTACCTAAGTTAATGATCAGAGCCCAGTTATAAACAGCTGCTCGACTACAAGCAACATCAGTCAGGAAGTTAAACATGGGTTTCAAGTTACTGTAAGACTTGTATTTAGTTACAACCAACATGAAACAGACTCTAACTTACCCCAGTGTATCCAATTCCAACGAGCTCAAGGACACCAGGAACCAAGGGAAGCCTATCAATTGCCTGAGATGGAGATACACATGTTTTAATTTATATTGTACTAATTCATCTGCCCCTTACGAGACAATTCAAATTACAGGGTGCACAACTTAATGTCATCAGGCATATAGTAGGTGCCTTACTGAGATCATTCCAGCGGAACCCCAAAGAGCAACAACAGCAGCTACAGCAAGAGAACCCACCGCATACTTATCTTCAACTTTGTCCCACTGTCCAACCATGATTTAAAGAGTTGTGTTTAGTCAAAACTACAAGAATCAGAGCACAAAGGGAAAAGTGACCGACCATATTAATAGGAAGGGTAAGTCACTAAGTCCATTACAGTTTCTTGGATTGTCTTGACAACTTCCGGCAGCTCCAGCTCAGCTACTGCCACTTCTGCAGGTGCTTCTCCTGTGGCCATGGCAACCACATTGCGGGCAATCTTTTGGCCTGAAACAAGGCAGGCATCAAGATCAGTTGATAAGTACTAGTTTGTTGGTGTGGCCTAGGTGTCACAATTCTCCGGTAGGACTCTCCACTCCCACTCTCAATTGTCTCTTTCACCAATTCTAGTAATTTGGAACGCTTTGAACTACTATATGCATTGCATTATAACAGTGGAGCCGTGGAGGGACAGTGGATGTGTGTTCTGTTTCTCTGCTGTATTAGAAATCAAGATTACAAACCAAGAACAAATTAGGGATGCCAACGGGTAGGGTATGGGTCAGGGACCTATTCCAACCCGATACCCAATTGGGGAAATCTTCTCCATCCCCGCCTCCATACCCAAAAGGGATAGTGGACGATCCACCAACCATGCATTAGGAATTCTCATTTACTGATACATTAGGACTCCACACACTCATCAAAATGCAGATTCACATCTTCATATTTCCAAATCAATTAGACAACCCAAGGGTTGGCATGGTAGCGAGACTCAAATTTTGCTCCCACTTAGTCTTAGTTTCGCAAATTTGTGCTTGAGAAGCCAGTTAATACGAAGATTTTCGTTCAGACTCTAATTAGACTTGCTAGTGAAATTGGTCTCTCAAGGATTACTTGAAGCACACATAAATTAGCTCGTACATAATAAGTTAACAGACATATAGCAAATAGACTTTAATGGGCTTCAGAATTAGCTGAGGTGTGCATAAACTGACCGGGACATCTACTTATCAACAAAAGCATAGGTCAACTTACAATAAGTGGTGGTCTTCCAGACGCCGCGGCTTTGAGACGGCAGCGGAGGGAGGGTGGGGAGAGTTGCACATTGGGAGGACCCAGCAGCTGATAATTGCCGAGGAGCCTTGGCATCAAACAGGGTAGAAGAAGGGGAGGAGGAGAGAGATAGTGAGGTGGATGTGGTTGAGGCCATGGCTAATCAAATCGGCTTTTTCCTTCAGAAACCCCCCAACCCACTTCACTCTATGATGATGGAAAGAAGACGAGCCAGACAGTATGGTGAGAAATAAAGCAGGGTTTAGATTTGTTTTCTAGTAGGATCTGTTTGTTTGCTAAGAAAATTGGATATTTTTCATAATGGGTATTAAATGTGCAGATTTGATTTTTGTTCAAGCATGAAGAATGAAGATGGACAACCACTCGTTTCTGGATAGTGTTGCTGACGTGGCTCCAATTGGATAGGCATTTTATGGTGTTTTGCAAAGATAACATGCTACAGGTTGTTCTTTGATTGCCCAAGCTTTTGCTTTTGTTGTCTTCCCTAGGTTCAACCAAAGTAATAATAATAATAATAAATACTTAATTCTTAACTTAAAGATAAATAGCAGTAGTGCTACGTACACATCCACCAACCACAACTCCCATCTTAAAAAAAACGGAGACCATTCACCTGCTAGTGAAATTAATTAGGAGGAAATTTATTTCATGCTTCTCGAAGATTTTTTACTTTTTTTGGGGTACAGTTCTTGAAAAATCAGATTGCCATTGGGTAAATCCAAATTTTAAATTTTATTCCAACGAAATTACTACGGTCAAAAGCTTCTGACGATGTCCTTTGGGCGTTTTTGAGGATAAAAAAAAAAAAAAAAAGCTTTCTGACGACATTGATAAAATTGGGGAACAACGTATCAGTTTACATTGAAGACATTAGGAACTTTGCTTTGTCAAAGCTGCTACCCACACAAATTGTGTGCAGATTTTTTTTTTGGGTCCACCATAGGCCCCACACAAACGATTTGAGCCATTTATTAAACTTAAAACATTTTTTCAAAGGTTCACTAAAAAATCAGCTCAATCTGATACCTATAAGTTGTCGATCCAATCATCTAACTTTTTATTGAGATTTCAGGATAAAGAAAACTTAAATGATTGAATTGAGCACCTATAAGTATTTGATTGAACTGATTTTTTATGGAAACCCTTGAAAAAGTGTTTTTACATTTAATGAACGGCTTGGATTGTTTGTGTGGGACCCATGATGGGCCCCACACAAAAATCTGTGCACAATTTGTGCATGAAATCAGTTGATTGGGTTTCTAATCCCCCTGGCCATCTCTTCCATTTTTTATGCAAAAATCACTTCTTCTTGTTTTTTTTTTAAGGATCGCTCAATTTTGAAGGGGCATTTTCGCAAAGCAAGCGATATAGTGGAGGGCAATTAAGTCATGAAATGAAAAGTACATCTCGAGTTTTGGCAGGAAAAAAAAGATTTTGGCATTATCAATTCCCAAACTCAAAGTATCTAAATAGCCATGTTAACGAAAGATATCAAAATATGCAATTTCCAGACACAACCAAATGGGCGCCCGATTCTTCTGTGTCGAAAATTTCTGTACCGACAGATTTTCGGCCGTTGAATTGTGTATGTGTATGTGTGTGTTTTTGTTTTTACTCCAATTGAAATTGTACAGGAGCGACAATCCATGGTTCAATTGTTAGGAGTCCCTAACATACTTTTCAAATGTTCTGCACCGATTTGGCTGTATCATGGTATTGCTCTCGGTTTACTTAGTACTTTATGAGATTAAACGCTGCTCAACGGAAAGGATGTCTCCTTATACTCTCATGCATATGGACAGAGTTCAATTATCGTAAATGGACAAGGTTCAATTATCGTAAACACACATCCTTAAGTCTCTTAAAGATAAAATAAATTAGGTTTAACGGACAAGGGAAAAAAAAAATGATAAGGGTACCATATTAGCTACTCCACCACGGATCCGGATCCTCCACTACAATACAAAGTATACTCTCTGGCAACAATGGATTTGGAGATGCAGTGGCCCAGCCCAGCACCACGGCAGTGTAGGCGGCCAAACCGACGTGGTTTTGGCCTCCTTTGTTCAACCTTCGGCGCTTTTTTATTTTCAAAACGCGTATCAGGATCACAATAAAATAATTCCAACCACTTATTTTGAAGGCTTAGTTTACATTAGCACTAGTTATAAAAATATGATATGTTTCAATACCTATTAATGTTTGATCAAAAGACT
The DNA here is from genome assembly GCA_014282245.1 of Rhododendron simsii. NCBI lineage: Eukaryota > Viridiplantae > Streptophyta > Magnoliopsida > Ericales > Ericaceae > Rhododendron > Rhododendron simsii. The sequence goes on along the minus strand of CM024953.1, from coordinate 34,868,919 downwards.
CCATTCGTTCCTCATATTTCTGATTTGCTGGACCCTCGCGAGATTTCAACTTTTTAAAAAGTGCACTTTACAAACATATGATATTGTTCGGATGCCATTTTAGTTTTAGTTTTCATTTTGTTTCTAATAATTACTCTACTTCTTTTTCCAATCATTACCCTATTTTTTCAATTATTACTTTTTATCTCTCTCTATCTCTCTCCAATTATTACCCCTATCTTCAATCAGTATCCTATTTCTCTCTTCATCCACTACCAAAACTAAACTAAACTAAACTCCCAACCAAACACTACCATCAAATTTCAAGTTGTCATTTTTCAAAATTATCCTTCATTTCAACTCATTTACAATATTACTAATATAAATTTATGAATTCTGAGGGTAATTTTAGAAACTTACCAATTTTGAATTTTTGACTTTTCAAGAGGTAGTATTTTTTAGGAAAAATTTCACCTAGGCACCTGACCTTTCACACAAATCACACATAAATACCTGACCTTTCTTAAATTTCATATAAACACCTGATCAACTTTCTAAAAACTCATCAATTCAACACCTGACCTTTCTTAAATTTCATATAAACACCTGAGCTTTCTAAAAACTCATCAATTCAACACCTGTCGTCACCCCTCTGTCTAAAACCAAACGGAATGGCTGAGGTGCTCCAAGCAAAACAAGTTAAGTGCTCCAATTTTTAATTTGTTTGAACCAGTGCGAAGATCTTATTTTTTCTGATCATTTTATCATAAAGAACCATAATTAATTTTTTACTCTAAAGCTCTCGTTAGTCAACCCTAAGAAAGTCGTAGAATCAAATATCTCTTAGGGCTAACTAACGATAGCCTTAGAGTCAAAAATTAATTATGACCCTTTAAAATAAAATGATCAGAGAAATAAAATCTTCGCATTGGTTCAAACGAATTGAAAATTGGAGCAATTAATTTTTCAACCATGTATAGACCGTTTATATATTAAAAAGTATAGTTAAAAAAATAAGTGTTCCAATTTTCAATCCATTTAAACCGGTACGAAGATCTTATTTCTCTGATCATTTTATTCTATAGGGTCATAATTAATTTTTAACTCTAAGGCTATCGTTAGTTAGCCTTAAGAGATATTTGATTTTACGACTTTCTTAGAGCTGACTAACGAGAACTTTAGAGTAACAAATTAATTATGGTTCTTTAGGATAAAATGATCAGAAAAAATAAGATCTTCGCACTGGTTCAAACAAATCAAAAATTGGAGCACTTAACTTTTTTTGCTTGGAGCACCTTAGCCATTCCGTTTGGTTTTAAACAGAGGGGTAACGACAGGTGTTGAATTGAAGAGTTTTAGAAAGCTCAGGTGTTTATATGAAATTTAAGAAAGGTCAGGTGTTGAATTGATGAGTTTTTAGAAAGCTCAGGTGTTTATATGAAATTTAAGAAAGGTCAGGTGTTTATGTGTGATTTGTGTGAAAAGTCAGGTGCCTAGGTGAAATTTTCCCTATTTTTTAACATCCCAAAATATAACAGTAGACCAACAATAAATTAGGAACGAATGGAGTAGTTTTTTTAATTAGTGATAATGTCAACAAGACCTACGAGATAAGCGGATTGGATCATCTTATTGTAGTCTTAATACACATCTTAAAAATAGAAAAGTGTTGAGGTTTGAACAAGGGAGGCATAATGAAGACGCTTTGGGCATCCTACACTGCTGTGGTGTGGGGCTGCATAACAACATCTTGAGTCCGGCTAGTAAGTCGAGTGATAATCCAGTGTTAGACAATATATGGTCGTTTGATATGGATTTTGGGGGTGGGATTTCAAGTAATAAGTGGAGATGGAGAGATGAGAGTAATAAGTGGAGAGATACTAATTAAATTGTGCACAGAGAGGGGGAGAAAAGTTTCAAAACCATCCAACTCTCAGCACAATTTCCAATAATTTTCTCTCCACTTACTACTCTCATCTTTCTATTAATTTCTCTCCACTTGTTGCCTTAAAACCTCATTCAAAACCTTTACCAAATACCATTTATGTACTCTATGTGCCTTATTAGGCTTCGAACTTCATGGACTATAACTATCAATACTACTTTCTTTCGATAAAAAGAAAAGAAAAAGGTAATTGATTTCTACACTTTCTTTCTTTTTCTTTTTTTTTTATAATTCACACTTTCTCTTTTGTCTTTTAACCAAAAAAAAATAATAATACACTTTCAATATTAAAAACAAACAAAAAAAGTGTGGATATCAAAAAATAGATTGTGAAAATCAATTCACACTCCAAATATTTGTATTGTGGTACTGTAATAGTAGTATACAAAATCTTAATAACATAATAGACTTTTCAATTCACTTTCGCAAAAAGTGATTTTTTTTGCCTTAAAAAGTGATTATTTTTCAAAATACTTGAGTAAAAGTAAAAAAAATTTACTTTTTCGATTTCTCTCGTCGAGACAAATCAATAGCTGATAAAAATTTGGTGCAAAATTAATAAATGCAAAAAAAATTCAAATAAAAACAAAATTATCAAATTTAAGTTAAGTTCATAAAAACGCAGCCTAAAAGAAAAATATTGAGACGTGGTTATCAGAATTTCGAGTTCGAAAATAATTTCCTGTACTCCTAGTCCTATGAGGTCTAGGAGGGACTTTGAATTGTAAAAGAGTAGGGACTTTGAATTTCCGTTTGACCGGAGGAAAAAGAAAAAAGAAAAGGGCAGGGACTTTGGGAGGGAGATGTACATGCAGGAGTGAACTGGAAAGTCTGTATTTTGACTTAAGCCAAAATTGATGGGTCGACGATGCATCAGGTAGCAGTCACGTATGGGGATTGGCGCTGGCCGGGTCAGTGCCTAATTGCCTGACCCCACGGACACGTAATGATAGATAGATGCAGCAATGATATGATGCGGTAATGGGCATTGGTTTGTTGCAGATGGGTATCAGATTAGATGCCACTGCCTACTGTACTGGCTCTAGCTGGAAACACCGTCCAATGTCTACCCAGTCCCTAAGTTGACCCTTTTTTCTTTCCACCATTCCGTCAAACCTGCTGCTGCTGCATGGCTGCATGCCGTAATGCGTTTTCTCCATTTCTTCAGTACTCTAGCCTTTCCCCACAATCCAGTAGTTGCGGAACAGATTTTAAGTCCTGCGAGGGTTGTTTTTGTTAGTGAAAATTTTGTAAGTTTGTATTTGTGGTTGAGAAGTTGTTAGATATATTCGGTAATAAATAAGTTGTTGAGAAATACTTGTATCAAGTTATTTCCGGTAATGAATATTGTTGAGTTTGTGGGTAGAGTCACTGTAGCAAAAAAAAAAATTTTGTTGACAACTTTTTTATTAGTGAAAACGAGATGCTAAAATACTATAACTTTTTGTTAGTGAAAATAAGATAGTAAAATATGTTAAGTTTTTTTTTTTACTATTTTTTGTTAGTGGAAACACCCCTTATAGCTAATTGGATTTAGGACATTTGTTTTGGGTTTTGAGGGAGGTTTATGAGAGTGATGAGTGGAGAGAGACGCTTATACGACGGAAGATGGTACTTCTGGATGTCTAGCCCGAAGCGTAGGGCCTTCTAATCGTTTGCAGAATAACTCAGTAAGATCGAGATCATACCACAAGGAGCTCGAATATAACTAATTTGGATTGTAGGCTTTATGTGAGGTTTGCGGTGTTTAGACGGTTGATTGTCAGTTTTACTTTTAAAGTGGAAATACTCTAATGAAAAGACTAAAAATGAGGTTTAAACTTAGATAAAAATGCGGCAAGGTCAAGGGGATTAAACCACTCGTGACTTAGCCATTTCAACCGTTTTTTTTTTCTAACAATTCAAGAACAAAACATAGATAATGTTGTACCTGAAGCACTCAATGTTAAAAGTCAAGCATAATCATGGATTTAGTTCGGAAATAGCTTAATCTCGCTTAGTAAACTTTTAGTTCAAACACAAGGAGCGTTAAAGCACCAAGTATCGTGTGTGACTAGTAGGTTAAAATTCCGGCCTACACATGATCAAAAAGGGTAACAACTTTTTGGTTTGGCCGGAAGTAATCGATTAAGTCTTTCCTTACTAAACCATAATTAAGTTATAGTTAAACCATTAAAACCATTAAGGCATGGGAAAGAAATCACCCCATGACCAAGCCTAGGAGACTACTCACTCATGCTCAAAGAATAAGACATATTTGGAAAATAAGCTATGAGATTTAACTGATAAAAACATAAATAAATTTGATATTAAGGAAGATTCAAGCCATAACTGCAACATTAATAAATGGGAAATTAATGAACGACAAATACCTTAAGGTGTTCTCGAAGAAATACACTTGAACGACAAATACCTTAATGAACGACAAATATCCCATAAACGGTTACAAACCCCTAACGTGATCCAAGGGTGACAACCGACACGTGACAAGCACACGTACAGTTTTGGAGGCCAAGCCAAGGAAAGCCCTATAAATACCCCTTTATGCCAACCCTAGGGAGGAATATTCTCTTATACTCTCAAACCCTAGTTCTTGGCTTTCATCTCTGAGCAATTGTACTCATCCTTGCACCGGAGAGCCATCCCGGAGATCATCCAGGGTGGTCTTTTAGTCGTGTCTCCTTGTGTAGGCTAGGTGGAAGCCAGGAGCCACTCATAATCGAACCACTGTTCTGAAAGGAGTGAACCAGATTCATCGGAGCCCCACACAATTATATATATACCCATGTAGGCATATAGCAAAAGTTTACCATTGTCAAATTTTGCACAAACATTTCGCATTGCAAAAAATGTGCAAACACCGATCATCTCTTATCTTATCATAAAAAGCTAGTAATAGTTTGTCATTAGTGTTCTTTGTAAGATAAAGACAACCAGTTATGCCATTTGCGCTATCGAAGTGGTAGATTATTGAATGTTCAGAGGCCAAAGTTCAGGGACACGGGGCATGCCGATCTACTCTACTCAGACCTATGCGTGGCTGAGCAGGAAGCGTTCTATGGGCTTCATTGCCATGTTGAATAGATAACAATAGCTGCATGATTCGTACATATTTGCCTTCCAATTTATTTTTAAAATATTATTTTTTCGTTTAATTTCCGAAGACTAAATCTATTACCTTAATATACAGTGAATTTTCTTAAAATAAATAGTTAAATTTCAAGTTTTCCATCAAATTAAATATTTGCATTTAAAAGTTGGTCTAGATAATAGAAATCAAAAAGAAAAAATTATACTATTGTCAGACAGAGCATATTTGAACAGGTCTAACAAAATTTGACAAAAAGACAATATTCAAAATTTTACAACCTGAATAAAACTTCTTTTTCTAGCTTATGGGCGTAATTCGTTTACTTCTTAGACTCCTCTCATCCAGACAAATAAATGGATTCAAGAAAATAAAGTTAAACGAATCTGTAACAGAAATAAACAACGAAAAATGCGTATTAGATAATGATGAGTCGCTGCCTAAAGTCAACTAAAAGAAAGAAGCATGGAAAGGCAAGGCATCACTCATTTTGGACCACACCCACCAACCCTTCCACACCTACGGTCCACCCATATAGTGTACTACAGTACTACCACTTGGCCACCAGATATTTGATCTCAGTATCGTAACTCATATGTCGTATGTGTCGTTTTTTTTAGAAAATCCGGGGTATCCTAAAATAGTGATTCCGTTGTGGCTCAAATACCTATCGTACTGAGTCCTTGTTCCTCGGTTTAAGAGTTTTTGTTAGAATATTTTTTGAGTTTTGTCCTTATCTGAAAAAATTACGCATTTCTTTTTTTGGGCTTTAATTTGGATACTTTCAAAAATATTAGGATAAAGGTTATAATTTTTTTATTTTTCGATTTCAATCGTCGAGACGAAACAATAATCCACAAAATTTAAACATGAACTTTTTTTTGAATAAAGCAAAATTCAAAAAGCCCAATAAACTCTTAGAGGAACAAGGCCTGAATAGTACTCCACCAAACTACATTTGATTTTATTTTCTTCCTTTAAATAGACGTACGTTTTATACTAAAGTTTGCAATGGGAAAAATAACACTAATAGGCTAATAGCAGTATATCTGTAACAATACATGTATCTCGCCATTATCGATACGTATCGTACCAGTGAAAAAATCGATATTCTATCCAATTTGATACTCATAATTAAACTTGCTTGCAACTTGAAATCAACAAGATGAAAATAACTTGTCACCGTTGTATACAATTTCTTCTTTACCAGAACGGTTCATATCGAGTTGAGTTTCGTTCACCCTCTACTTACGAGGTTGAACATTATCCTCCTTCTTATTGGTTGAAATGGTGTGGATCATATCACAAAGTGTGTGGATCCCAACACAAAGTAATGTATGCTTACCAAAAAGTGTATTGCACGGATGAAATTTACACTATTTTAACCAATAAGAGGGAGTGTAATGTTCACTCTCTTTTAAGGAGGGTGAACAAAATTGCACTCGTTCATATCAGGCACTCGGCCATTCAAACATTCAAAAATTAATATGAAACCATTGGCTGAAAATTCAGCGGCTGTACTTGTATCAAATTCAACAAATGCTCTTTTAGTATACAGATTTTAAGCATGTTAACTCACGTCTTGGGCACTCCTGAACTTTACAATTTTGTATATCTTGTATTCACATGGATGAAATGCTACTATCCTTTTCAGCTATCAACACTTTGAAGAACTAAATATAGGATCTGGCTTAGCGTGTGCGGTTCAATTTGAACCATTCATCTTGATAATCAATGGTTCAGATTTATTGAAACTTTTACTAGTAAAAGTATATTCTTACGGGTAAGAATATGAAAATATATCTGGACCATTAAAAATATCATCTGATAGTTACGATCACTTGAACCGCACCCACTACTACAAAAACCTTAAAAGATGACACTCAAAAAATTGAAACAATGACAGTTTTTGTGAAACTGTCATCGAAAATATGATGGTAGACTTTTGATGACAGTCTATCTTACAAACTGTCATCTTTGCGATATAAGATGACAGTTTAGAATAAAAGTGACATTATTATCTTTTTCTTTAATGTCAGTTTTTACTTAAAACTGACATTAAAACATGCGCTTCCGGAAGCCCATATGGGAAACCTTTTAATGACAGTTTTCCTTAAAAGCGACATTGAAATTAAGCCCTTTTAATGACAGTTTTAGTTAGAACTGACATTGCAGTTGATCATAAAAGATGACAGTTAGAAAGTGTCATAAAAACATATAAGATGATAGTTTAAAACTGTCATCTCATACTTTCAATGTCTACGATGACAGTTTCATCCAAAACTGACATTAAAAGTGCTCATCTTAAAATTTTCGAAAATATACTATACATGTTTTTGTTTGTCTTTTGTTAACAATAAGCGTGCCAGCTCAGATGGTAACACGCGCGCGAGGAACTGAAGTTCTTGAGTTCAAGTCCTGGGGCAAGCAAATATTTGTTGGCCACACAAGTGCTAAGTAGGCGACACACAAGTGCCACTGGGCGGCCATGCGAGAGGCACATGGGTGCCACGTGGGCGGCCATGCATTCGAAAAAGAATTGGTTTTTTTTTTCTTGAATGGAGAATAGATAAGATGACAGTTTAAATCTGTCATCTGTGGATTAAAGATGACAGATTAAGACTATCATCTTTTATCACAAAGATGACAGGTTTAAACTGTCATCTTATATGTTTAATGACAGTTTTTTATTGTCATAACAAATCTAGACTTTTAATGACAGCTCCATAGATGACAGTTTCAAAACTGTCATCTTTTACGTTTAATGACACTTTTAAACTGTCATCTTTAACGATTATTGTAGTAGTGACCTCTGCTGAACTGCATACAAGTCAGATTGCTAAATTTATATTACTAACAATGATTGAAAAATCCCAAAATGTTTTTATAATAGGTAGGTGCTAACTGTAAGAAGATCCAAAAAACTGTCACTATAACAGATTAAAAGCTAGATTTTATACAAACAAAAGGGGGTTAATTAAATAAGTTCCTATATTACCGAGGTTTCTCTGAAAATTTTAAAACCCGAATCATGAGAACGTTTAATAATATCCCACACATGTCAGAGTCTCGCACAAATAATTGAACACGCCTCTACTTTTCTAAAGTCTAAACCATACATTTAAGTGAAGAAATCTCTGCTTAATTTCTTATCAGAGAGAATTGAGCAATGAGTTGATCATGCAACTTTGGCTGATATTTTACAGAAATTCTTAAAAAAACATTTTAAAAAAAGCTGAGTTGATTTGTGTGAGATTTCGAATTGGATCTCACATAACCGGTGTACATATTATGGTGTACCTATAATTTTATGAAGACCAACATTTTAAACCTTGAGATAATTAGAGTGTTTGCTTAGTCGTCAACTTCAAGACTTCAGATTTAGTTGAGGTGCGCACAAATCGGTCCGAACATCTTTTTGTCAAGAAAATGAAAAAAGAAAAAGGAATTTTTTTTTTTGAAAAAGAAGAGGACTACTACAAAATGTTCTAACAACAAAACAATGCTACTCCCGTATAAATTAACAGAAGGAAATTAAAGAAAAAATAAAATAAATACTCCTATAATTAAATAAAGAAAGCATATTATTTTCGTCGAAATAATCATCGGAAACAGAACCCGTATCGGTAAGCATCATCTGACCTTGCCCTCTGCCCCACTCCTGCCCTCTCTGTCGTTTCCCTATCGAGACAACTGTGCGCACTGTTCCCCATCCCAGAATTATTTTCCAGTGCTTTAGCCACACAGCCGAATGGTGACCACACCACACATTAACGCGCATAAATTCATGTGTGATAGCGAAGGAACTTGGATGCACAATGTGACCAAGGACGGATTCAGGAATATAGTCTAGTGGGAGCACCTGTTAATCATAATAATGAAAATTAGTTTATTTTTAGTCAATCACAGTAAAATCGTACAAAATTAAGATATGCATTACTAACTACAAAAGTTTATAACACGTACTTTAAGTTAAATTAGATAAAAATGAGTATAAAATCTCAGACAAATTTTAAAATATGTTTTAAATGAACATCGACAAATTTTAGAATGATTGAGCTAATTTTGTTAATGATTTTATTTTAAAATATTTTTTCTAGACGATTAAAAATAAAAAGAATCAAGAAAGAACAACTCCAAATTGACAAATAGCTCGTAAAACAATAAATATAAATGCACCATATAATAAAATTCAGACATAAAATTAATTTTATATTTGTATTTTCGAGATATATGCTAGCGTGTATGTTTATATATTTGCACACTTTTATAATTATGCTAATTTATACAAAATATATAAAAAAACATATTTTAGTTTCGAGTGAGAGGGCTCGTGCCTCGCGTGTCCTCCTTTAGATCCGTTTTTGAATGTGACCGTCCCTCGATGATACCAAACAATTTTTCCCATCTCGCCAAGTGATTATTCAATGCTCGTAGAGTACTGCCATGAACATTATAACGCAATGAATACCTCTCACAATTCCTCATTTTTAATCTTCCATCTCCATCTCCAAAAAAGAAAAAAGAAAAGAGAAAAAGAATGACAAAAGAGAAAAGTGTAGTAGTAGTGGTGCAGAGGTCAACCCACCTTGTTCCTCTATTATGTCATGTCCAAAATTTGTGAGCAAAGAAATCAACTAGGTGGTGCGGTGGATGAAGCAGAATATTTGAAGTACGACCACTGCTATCGCATCAGCTGATCCAATCTCACATCCTTCTTCTATCTGAGCATTTCACATCCAAACCAAACAGGTCCAGACAGTCAAAACCTAGCTTCTTACATAAATAAACAAAAGCCTCCCAACAAAAAGGTAGTAGTACTGTATGAATCATTATATTATGCATTTAGTTCTCGATTTTGGATTTTCTTGTAAGAGAAGAAAAGATGCTGCTGGTTCCAATTCCAAGTCAAAATGGTTGACTCTAACAAAATTCCAAATAAAAAGTGCTTGTAATCACCTTCTTTTTTTTTAAAATTTATTACATGTGTGTAATGTTGTAGATACTGGAGTAAAATAATTAGGAGTACTGAAATTTCAATACCATTTTAGAATATAACTTTTAGTAATTTTTTTTAATTCAAATATTTTCGCATTTGTTTATTTTGTGCCAAATTTTTGTGAATTATTGATTTATCTTGACGAGAAGAAACAGAAAAGTAAATTTTTTTTACTTAAAATAAGTCAAAAAAAGTCTCTTTTTTTTGCTAAAAAATAATTATTTTTAAAAATATTTGGGTAAAAGTAACTTTTTTTACTTTTTCAATTCCTTTCATCGAAATGAATCAATAATTCACAGAATTTTGACATAGAAATTAAAAAATACGGAAAAATTTTAAATAAGGACAAAATCAATTTATTCTACTTTAAGTTAGGTGGAACGGGCCCAAGTATTCGTCTTGACAAGGAAAATTAAATACTTACTCCTACTAAAGACAAATTATTCAATAAGACAATTCTTTAGTCTTATCTTTATTATTTTTCCTGAATTATTTTTACAATTTTGGTCCATATTGTCATCCTATTTTTTATTTCCTCTCATACAAAATATTACTTAATCCCAAATATTTTGACTAGAAGTTTAATCACAAAAAATCCTCACAATGTTAAAATTGAGTTAATGAAAGATGTGAATGTACCTTGAGATTAAACGAGTACTGAGCTGAATTTTCCAAAGCCATGATGTTGAGATGCAACACCGTTAACCCCAAATCTTCCAAGGCCACAATGGCGTTGAGCAACAGTCCTGCCCTCCTCGGACACTCCACCTTGAGGTTCACATGATTTTGGATCACCGTCACGTGGACCTCCACGCCCCCCGACTTCCTCACCGCCGTGAATTCATAACTCCGCCGAACATTAATGCCCTCCGTAGTGCAATTCCCTAGTTCCCCTATTTCGGACTTCATGTTTCCTAATTGACAAGTTTGCGGCGATGATGTAGCCAAAATGCCGGTAGTGGTGGAGGAGGAGGAGGAGGTTGAAGTAGAGGTGGTCTCGCTGCTGCCGCCGCAGCCGCCTGATTGATCAAGTAAGTCTGATTTCTTCAGTCTCTTCTGGGCTTGTAAGGATTGGTGTAGTTGTTCTAGTTCCTTCACATAGTCAATTGCCCCTCCAACTATGGACGCTTGGTCACCCTAAAAAACCATGTAATTTCCAAATTCAGAACACAAATGCCTTGTTCACTTTATAACTCTTTTAAAAAATATTTTTCAACTCAATCATTATTCTCATTTATCTCTCTAACTTTTCAATCATTACTTTCTTTTCTTATTCTATCTCTCACCACTTTTCACTCATTTCTCCAATTATTGCTCTCATTTTTGTTTCCACTTATTTTTCAAAAATACTACTCAAATCACAAACCAAACAAAGTATAATGGAATTGAAATTGATTGTAAGAGCATCTCTAGCCTTAAGTTTTTTTCTTTTCTCCCAAACACAAATTTAATTACAAATTATGTCCTTACTAAAATGAGCAATACTAGGAATATATCTCTCGTATTCACTAAAAAACACTGCCGAACACAACTCCGGGCACAATTAATCGTCTCCAGTGCCATTCCATGCATATGGACTCGGAGCCGTTCTCATAAGCATCAAGCAGTTCCAAATGTCGTTGTGTCTAGAAGTGTGTTTTAAACTTGTGCTCCTAGACTTATTGAGAAAATTTTAAGCTCTGTTTGACACTTAGAAAAAAGAAAAGAAAGGAAAATAAAATAAAAGAGAAGGAAAATGAGAGAAAAAATTTACTATTTACTAAACTTGAAATCTTTATATGCTTCACACTTTTCCTTCCAACCGAACAATAGGAGGGAAATTTTTTTAATTTCCCTTTCTTTTCCCTAAGCTCCAAACAGAGCCTTAGATTAATTGATGATTAGGATTGCGTGATTCACATCAAATCACACTTTTAGTTTCACTTTTTATGTCCAAGGAGTTGAAAATAGACAAATGCGTACCCTCTGAATGTAGGACGAAGGCATGAGTGACCGAAGCGCGGTGAGATGGTCGTTCATCAGGCGCCTCCGGTTCCGTTCAACGGCAATGTGGGTCATCCGCTGGCTCTCCACTTCCTCCTTATTCTTCGCCGACGGTCTCGTTCTCTTCACCCTCTTCCTCTTCTGCCCCTTCCCCGCTGCCGCCTCCACCGGCCGTTCTTCCAACTCCACCGCCTTGGACCCATCATGTTGGTTGCCGTCTGAGTTGGCGCCTCCTTCAACATAGATAGCCGAGTGTGTGTTGCGAAGGTCCATCGTCTCGGATTTAACCGGTGAGATCTGGACCTCAACAGCGTCATGGGTAAGGCAATCTTGTTGTCCTTTAAACCTTCCGCCGCCGCTGCACTCCGTTAGCTCTGGTGAGTACTGGTGGTGGTGGTGGTGGTGGCTGTGGCTCCCTTCCCACGGCGGCTTCTTAAACTGCTGTAAACTCAGTAAGGCCTGAAAGCTGAGTTCACAGAAAGGGGAAAATGCTGGTGAATCCCCACCATGTAACATCTCAAGAAACGGTATTCTCATTTCTTCAAAGCTGCTATCACTTGGGCTCCCAAATCCCAACTTCCTAATGGTATTATTACTGGTTTCTTGTTCCAAGCATTCCATATCCACATCCAAATGCTCCTCCTCCTCCTCCTCAAGAAACTGCAAAACATAAATAAATAAATAAATAAATAATGAATAAATGGCGGGGGGTGGTGGGATATGGTTGAGAGAGAGGAGGACAAGAATAGAGAATATGCTTTAAAAAGGAAATGCAGATAGGAGAGTGGTATAAGCGTTTTCAGGAAACCAACGTACTTGCATTCAATGCCATGCTAAATATGTCTACTGATACGATTCAGCTTAAACCACATGCAGAGAGAAGTAAATGCAGGGGCATATTTTGGATTAATTTCAAGAAAAGGAAAGGAAAGGAAATTAACATACACAGGGATTGATGGGTCCTTGAAGCCTCCCCTCCATTACTGCTAAAAAGGGTGAACAGGTGTTGCTGCAGAGTACTATACAGTATATTGATTGAGAGAGAGAGAGAGAGAG